>VWZY01003164.1:926447-961644 GCA_013399075.1 Chloroceryle aenea
ATGTTGGGGGGGGGGGTAGAATCCTTCATGACAGAGGAACCTCAGAACTGAAATGTCTTCCAAATTTTCAATTAAAAAGAAAAAAGGAATTTTAAAGGAAACCTAAAGTATTCTCCAGCTCAAGTATTCAGGGACCAATGAAATATCAAGAGTAAAAATAAATCATCTTTAAAAATGTCTTATGGTTGCAGATTATAGGAATCTTGGTAACCAGTTACTTGAACTAAAGTTAGGGGTTTGTTCCTGTGTTTTGGCTTATGTACTGGCTTACAAGAGAACAGAGGCAATATCTGTTAGTCTGGTGTGACTACACACAGTGTTAGGGAGGAGTAATACCTTAATATTGGAAGTAGCATAGCTGTGCCAACAAACTTTTATTTTGGTAAATTAGTTGTGTGCTGATTAGTTTGAACATGGTGATTTGAGAGCTTTACCTTGAGTATGTCCCTCCAGCATGACAACTGTACAATGTAATTTTGCATTAATAGAGCTCCACATCCCATGACTATATTCAGTGTAGCTTCAATCTCTGATGCTTTGTAACAGTGGCCCTTTTGTTTGTGCTTGCAAGACATATGAGACTATGTTGGTTAATAATGGTTTAAAAAGTTCAACAATCCAGTTTAATTTGGGGATTTTTTTTCCATTGTTGTTGTGGGAACCTGATCATGTCATGTGAATCTTCTCCTTTCATCTCCTGAATATTGTGAGTACTTCCTTCAGAAACTTGTATTTTTCTGAATTTAGGTAGCTACAATATATGTTTTAAAAAGTCATTTAGGTTTAGTAAGCAAATAACATGAAAACTTCCTTTAAAACCTACAAGAGCACTTACAGAATGAGTATTGCTGAAACTTTGCTCTCAATGTGTAGTTAAACCAATGCATCTGTTGCAACACTCAGATTGTAGAACAAAGATTTATTTGAAGTATATTCTGAATAATCTAAGAAACTAGCCAGAGGAATTTGTTGTCAGGAGTTCTTAATAGATTCTGTATATTACCTCCTTCAAAATAATTTCATAAGAATAGCTACAATATCTAATTTTTCACATACTGATTATTTTTAACACACTGTTAACGTATGTGGTATGATACTATGATGTTGTATTTAATTTCATTTTAACAGCAAAAGCTACAAGGTGATAGTAATGCTGGGGTAGAAAAATTGACTGACTTTCCAGTATTACTATGGCTGGCTTTATCAGCATAAAATCTTGCTGGTTTTCTCCACAAATGGGAGTGAAAGGGATTTCCTCTGCTGCTTTGTTTCAAGAAAGCAGAACAAGACTTAGACTCATATTACCACATAAGCAGGAGGAGTGGGATATCTGCCTTTGATTGCATGACTATGATACAGTCGCGATCACTGAAACATGGCGGGACAGCTCCCATGACTGGAATGTTGTCATGGATGGCTATGTACTATTTAGGAAAGATAGACCAACAAGGTGAAGTAGTGGTGTTGCTCGTTATGTGCAAGAGCAACTGAAATGTATTGAGCTCTATCCAGGGGGGAGGTAGAACAGGTTGAAAGCTTATTGTCGGGAAGAGGCCTGGGAACAATGATCCTGACCCAGTATTAGTTGCAATCACGTTCAACTTTATTGTTTCTCTAGCCATGCTTATGTATGCTTTGCCTAAATGCAATTGTTCAGCCACACTGTCCATGCACCTAACAGCATCCTGATGGGTTGGCATGCGGCAGGCACACGCTCATCCTTAAGGCTTTTCCCACACTCAGTGTCCTGTATTTAGCATCTTATCTTCTGCCTTTGAAGTTGGGCAAGCCACCAGGATCCTCTTTGTTCTGCCTTCAAGGATGGCTAAGGATGCCTGCTTGTGCTCCCATGCACTTACTCAGGGGCCCAGGCTCAGGCCTCTCATGCACATGTACACAGGGCCCGAATACAGGCCTTCGGTCTGGCTTGTTCACCCCATGCTGATGTGTTCGTGACCTCCTTGTTCGTGCAGCCATTCCCCGACAGCTTGTGGGTAAGAATTAAGGGACATGCAAAGGGGGGTAAAACTGTTGTGGGGGTGTACTATTGACCACCAAACTAAGATGATATTGATGGGGCCTTCTACAGACAACTGGAGGTAGCCTCTAGAACACAGTCCTTGGTACTCATGGGTGACTTCAATCACCCTGATACGCGTTAGGAAGCCCACACAGCTAGGCATGTTCAGTCAAAAGGCTCTTGCAGTACATTGATGATAACTTCTTAATGCAGGTAGTGGAGGAACCAGTGAGAAGAGGTGCACTGCTGGACCTTGTATTAACAAATAAGGGCTAGCTGGAGACATTAAGGTTTAGTCACCTCCATCCCTGGAAAAATGCTGGAGCAGCTCATTCTGGAGGTCCTCTCTAACCACATAGAAGAGGAGAAGGTTCTAGGGAGTAGTCAGCATGGATTTACCAAGGGGAAATCATGCTTGACTAATCTGATAGCATTCTATATCATGAATAAATGGGTAGGTGCAGGGAGAACAGTGGATGTTGTCTACCTTGACCTTAGCAAGGCTTTTGACAGAGTTTCCCATCACATCCTCATGAGCAAGGTCAGGAAGTACGAGATAGAAGAACAGACAGTGAGATGGATTAAGAACTGGCTACGCAATAAAGTCCAAAGAGGTAATCAATGGTGCCAATTCCAGCTGGAGATCTGTAACTAGTTCCCATCACATCCTCATGAGCAAGGTCAGGAAGTACGAGATAGAAGAACAGACAGTGAGATGGATTAAGAACTGGCTACGCAATAAAGTCCAAAGAGGTAATCAATGGTGCCAATTCCAGCTGGAGATCTGTAACTAGTGGAGTCCCCCAAGGATCAGTACTGTGTCCAGTCCTGTTCAACATCTTCATCAATGCCCTCGATGAAGGGACAGAGTGTCTTCTCAGGAAGTTTGATGATGATGTAAAACTGGGAGGTTTAGCTTGTACACCAGAAGGCTGTGTGGCCACTCTGCCCAGCTCTCCAGTCTGTGCAAGTCATGCTAAGAGGAACCTAATGAGGTTCAACAAGATTAAGTTCAGAGTCCTGCACCTGGGAAGGAGTAATAAAATGCACCAGTACAGGTTAGGAGGTGATCTGCTAGAGAGCAGCTCTGTGAGGAAGGACTTCGGAGTCCTGATGGACAAGTTATCCATGAAACATCAATGTGCCCTTGTGGCCAAGAAGGCCAATGGTATCTTGTGGTGCATTAAGAAGAGTGTGTCCAGCAGATTGAGGAGGTCCTCCTCCCCCTCTACTCTGCACTGGTGAGACCTCACCTGGAGTATTGCATTCTGTTCTGAGTTCCCCAGTTCAGGAGGGATGAAGATCTAATTGAGAGAGTCCAGTGGAGGGCTGTGAGGATAATTAAGGGACTGGACCACCTGCCTGATGAGGAAAAGTTGAGACACCTGGAGCTTTTTAGTCTGGAGAAGAGAAGACTGAGAGGGTATCTAATTAATATGTATAAATATATGAGGGGTGGGTGTTAAGAAGAAAGGGCCAACCTCTTTTCACTTATGCCCTGCAACAGGACACGGGGCAATGGATGCAAGCTAGAGCATAGGAAGTTCCACCTCAACATGAGAGAGAACTCCTTTACTGTAAGGGTTACAGAGCACTGGAAAAGACTCCCCAGAGAGGTGTGGAGTCTCCTTTTCTGGAGACTTTAAAGACCCATCTGGATGCATTTCTGTGTAGCCTGCCCTAGATTCTGTGGCCCTGCTCTGGAAGGGCAGTTGGACTCCATCTCCAGACGTCCCTTCCCACCCCTAATATTCTGTGATTGTATAAGAAGATAGAGTAGCTAAAGCATTTGTAGCTTCTTGTCAACATAAGATGTGCTTTGTTTCTAATCTATTTTCTATTTAGGTTTTTAATAATTTGCCACGTAATATCCAGATAATTTTCTTTCAGTAATTTGATATGTATTTTAAGAAATTTGGCACTCTGCTTTATTAAATACATTTATATTTCCACTTTTTGTACTTTGCAGGGCAACAAATGGAAGACTGCTTGAACTCAAATTATGATTATCTTTGGGAAACTGATAAATTAAAGAGAAAGAAAACGGAGGTAGTAAAACACTCCTGTCATACTTGGACTGATACTCATGTATCTATGAGTGCACCAGTGAATTCTCCCTTGGATAGCTATGGGCGGAAGAGCTTAACACCAAAACATCACAGAAGAGGCTTAAAGAAGCAGATTTTGCAGCACATCTCGGATGATCAGTTGTCCTTCGAAAATAAAGATACAAGGATTTCAAAGAAAAATCAAAAGGATGAAAACGGCATGACTACTTCAGTTGAAAATGAAAGCTCTCCTATCCACATCAAGGACTTGGGTCCTTCTGAAAAATCAGTCACATTAAATACTGTTTCTGCTTTGACTGGCAATCCCTCTAATTCAACTATGAACAGTGAAGACTTGAATACATGTTTGTTGTATAGCAGCTTCCCAGTTCACAGAAATGATCGTATTCTTGAAAAGAAGAAAGTACAAACATTATCTAGTTTGAAACTAGCTACTTCAGAACTGGGTGCATCAGGATCTGAAGAGTTCTCACAAGCAGTTACTACATCTAGCAAGTCTGTTTGCACTGAAGATGCTTCTTATGAAGACTTTTTTTCATCATCTAATTTGAATAAAGATGAAGTACAGGTACAAGTACTAAAGCAATCACAGAATCCTCCTGAAGTTTGTTGCAAAGACTTTTCTACAAGCGTAGTCTCACTTGATGTGAGTTTCTCTGAGCCACAAGCTACTTTGAAGAATAGTGGGAAAAACGCTATTCCAGCAAATGATGTTTCAGTAAAAAAAATTTTCAAACTATCTGAACATTCTGAAAGTCTGCCATTAAATTACAAGTCAAATGATGAAAAAGCTGACACTGCAGAAGCTCTAGATTCTGATGATGTGAATAGGCTGCCTCAGCTGGCTCATGAAAAATCCTACAGAACCAATGCGAATTACTGTACTCACACTACTGGTAAGTTGCTACATAGAGCTGGAAAATGAAAAGCTATCATACATACTGCTTTAGAGATACTCATGCAGCTGAATTGCCAAATGAACTGTCATTCCTAAGGGAAATATTTCAAAATTACACCAAAGGAAGAAAATATTGCAGTACTGACTTTATTTTTGAGGAAAATGAGTGCATATGATCCAAAACAGCCACTTGTTTTCCCATACATTACAAACACAAAGAAGATACCAAGAGAATAAAAAACTGTGCTCACAAAATGCACCAAAAGTATGTGAGCTGCCTTTTCCCCTAATGCTTGGTATTATATAAACTTTCTCTTGCTATTCAAAATCTGTTTAAGAAACTGAAGTCTTTCTGTTTTAAATGTGATGATGCCTTTATAAATGGTTTAAAAATAACTCCTCATCACGGGATCCTATGTTCAAATTATTTTTATTACACAAGGTAAAATTACTTCTTTAGATTAATTGCAGTTAAGGGCATAAAATCTCTACTGGAAAAAACAATTTCTTCTGCTATGATGAAGATTGAATAAGACATTTGAGGGCATATGCAGGAGTTGCAATGTAAGCATCTTTTTAAACCATGGCTTTATGTGGAACTTATCCTTGGTTTTAATAGTAACTTTTAAGAGTTTTTTTATAATCAAGTGTTTTCAAGTTGGCTTAGCCTACTTAGCTATTTCAGTGCAAATGTATATTAGAATATTGAATATCGGGAATTTCCCTCAAAAATGCCCTAACTTGCATTGGGGTAATCACTTTCACATTTTGATATTTAGAGCTGTTTGTGAAGCTTTACATAGGGTTAAATACTTGTAATTATAATTGTATATTTTAGTCATTTGTTTTCCCTAGAAACTTCTGCAACAGCGCATCAATGAATTATAGAAAAATAATGTAGTGTTGTACTATATAGAATTAGCTTAAAGGGCTCAACAGACTTGGTATGAGACTTAGGAAATCGTGCAGTGGAAATGTTAAATGGTGAATGTGCCTATAACTGTGGATAGTGAGTTGCCAAAGTGTGCTGCTATTTTGGATTCACTACGTCTGCATCTTAATAACTGGAGTGTATCATTATAACACAGTTTAAAAAAACAAAGCTGATGCAGGTGTATGTTATGCAAGTGTAAATGTACACCCGTAGATGTATGAACCTACTGTATGTGGCTTTTGCTGTGTGGCTGTTTACTGGAAGATGATCTCAGTTTCACAGAATTGCAGAATAGTAAGGAATGAAAGGGACTTCTGGAAACCTAGTCTAACAAACACACCCCTTACCCCCAATGCTAAAGTTGGTTCAACTAGAGCAGGTTGCATAGGATTGCATACAGGAGTGTTTTGACTGTGTCCAGTGAAGGAGACACCCTAGCTTGTCTGGGCAGCCTGATCCAGTGCTTTGTCACCCTCAGAGTAAAGGAACTTTTTTCCTCATGTTCAAATGTAACTTCCTGTGTTCCAGTTTCTGCCAGGTGCCCCATGTCCTGTTGCTGGACACCACTGAAAACAGACTGGCCCCATCCTTTTGACTCCCACTCTTTAGATAAACATTATAAGCATTCAGTCTTCTCCAGAATATGCAGCCCTAGGTCTCTCTTTAAAAAAACGACCCATGTGAACTTCTTTCATCATGAGATGTTCCAGTCACCTAATGATCCTTACAGTCATTTACTGGACCCTCTCCAGTTGTTCCCTGTCTCTCTTGAACTGGGAAGCCCAGAACTGGATACAGTACTCCTGATGTGTCCTCACCAGGACAGAGTAGATGAGGAGGAAAACCTTCAACCTACTGGCCACACTCTTCAGACTTCAGGATATCATTGGCCACCTTGGCCACAAGGGTATATTGTTTGCTCATGTTTAACTTCCTGTCCACTGGGACTTCCAGGTCCTTCTCAACATAGCTTCTTTCCATCAGGTCATAATGGGGTTATGCCTCCTTAGATGCAGGAGTCTACACTTACCCTTGTTGAATTTAATTAGGTTCCCTTCTGTCCAACTCTCCAGCTTGGCCAAGTCTTGTTGAATGGCAGCACAGTCTTCTGGCCCCAGTTTTGAACTGTCAGCAAACGTGAAGATGATGAACAAGATTGGACCCAACACTGACCCCTGGGGAACACCACTAGCTACAGGCTTCCAGCTAGACTCTGCATTGCTGACCACAACCCTCTCCTTTCCAACCCCTACCACTCTTTGATTCTTTTCCTCTCTATGATACTTAAATTATGTATTTGTAATATCAAAAAAAAGTAGTGTTTTTCATTAAACTACCATGAAAACAAACAGGGAAGGAGAAAAGATTTACCACTTCTAACTAAAATTAACAGGCATACCTAAGTTCAATTCTTTTATATTCTAGTAATTAAATTATGATCAATGCTTTAGCATGCTATGCTTTTATTTTCTCTCTGAATAATTTGATTATGGTAACAGATTTTGGACAAGAGGAAGAAGGAACAGTATTAAAAATTATCTGATGTTTATACTTTTTTATCCCTTTTGTTAGGAACTTCTTAAGTCTCAATTTGTGTTTCTAACGATTTTAATAATAATTGTGATTTATCAGTGATGGCTGTTTTCCCAAATGTAATATATTCGCTTCTTGTGTCTGTTGTGTAATCAAATAGAACCTCAAGAGGTCACTTAAACTGGAAGGGATCACTAAGGAAAGATGAATTGTATTTTCCCTAATAATGCAAGTTTTGTAGAAGAAAATTAGATCTTGTTTTAAACCTATTATTGTGATACTTTTGGAATAATTGATTTTTATTAAATATTATTTTAATTTTTTGCTTGAATGCAAGTTATTTCTTGTCCTCATTAAATAGTGAATAAATAGCAAGTTGATTTGGTTTTCTGTAAGTTGTATGTGATTTGAAACCAGGTACATATAGTACATTATTTTTAAAAGCTAAAGAATTCTTTTCACTCATCATATACATGTAGTTAGGAGTAATCAAATATCCATATAAAATTTAATTACATTAGTGTAAAATTTAAATATCAAACATTTTTTCTTGCCCAGTGTCTCTAATGATAAGAAATAACATTTGAACAGCTTTCTTTCCATAAACAACTAAGAACATCTGATTTTTAAAGTAGAAGTGTAATATGCAGGCTAATCTGAAACTAATGTTTAAGTCCTAATTTGTATGCTGTTGCAAACTTGAGGTTTCTAAGCTTACACTGAAGGTTGTCCAGTTCTTTTTCTAAACAGCACAGGCATAAACATGGCTACTTCTTTCTATCTTATTCCAAGTCATAAATCAAGTAAAGAACTGTCACAGGTAAAATAGTTGAAATTAATTAGGTGTTCTATTAAAAGATGCTTTTCTATTCGGATTCACTTTTTCTTAGGTTTCTTTCTGGAGATGAAATAAATTTTCTGTCCTCCTGATTAAACCAGACGTATCTGATAAAATTTCAGTACTCTGTAATCAATAAGTGCTGTGTAAGTGGCTTTTGTGTGTTAGTGCCTAAAATTTTAGCAGTTACAAAGCGGTGAAAGTGGTGACTTTTCTCTGTCATGAATATAAATTTATGGAAATGGGATAATACAATTTTTTGTGTAAGTTGATGAGCAGGTTTAGTAGGAGAGTCTATGAACTTGTGTGTTACTCATGATGTAAATTATGTTACTGTGAAGTCCAGTCTATCTGCTTTTAACTTTTTTAGTAGAGCTGATGGTAGGGTAAGTTGGCACTTGAACAGTGTGGCTTAGAATGCCACATATTTGATGAATTCCTATGACTTCATTTGAAAGCTGCAACAATAAATAATATTGGGCAAGGAATGCAAGACTATGGTCTTTCATGCTTTATTCTTGTAAAATCACTTAGAAATTTGAACTGGGACTTACCAGTATTTCCAGTCCTAAAAATTAAATTTAAGGCTTAGCTGAATGAATTATAGATATTCATGGTGAATGTGGGAAGCTTAGTTGGCCAAAAGATGTAAACTAAGGCCCACTGTAGTGCAGTTAATGTTGTTCACTATTAAGATGGGGAATCAGAAATATCATTCTCTTGGTGCAAAAAAGTTGAAGATTAATTTAGATGGATGAGTTTTATCTGAAGTTCTAGGCGTTTAATGCTGCTAAAATGCTGTTTATATCTTTAAAAATGCATATGTGAAAACTTATTTATATTTGATGTGCCTTTTTTTTTTTAAGCTCAGTTTCAGAAGTAGGCAGACTCGATCCAAATATTGCATGGTGTTTTCCATTGAAATTTTATTCTGTCCTTTTCAAAACCAAGTAAGGATTGAAGAATAAAATTCTTCCTTGCCTGATTTATTGTTTTGATTATCTTCATAAAAAGATTAATTATGATTAATTATTAAAACAAAAAAGGACAAATATTTCTGAATATAACAGGTTAAGGATTATTTTGATGTAGTCAAATTTACAAAGCCTAATGATGTCCTAGGGCACATAATCTACTTTACATTAAATTGTTTTAAATTGCACATGAGTTCACAGAAAACTTGTGCTCTCAATAGAAAACAAACTTAGGTTTTGCCCATGCTGGAATAATAACTACAATTATAATAGAAGTTACTAAACATTCTGTGCATATGTACCTGGAGGATTACTAAAGATGACAAATTCAGACTTACTTTCTTCATAGTAGGGGTAAATAACTCTGGATAAGTATAAAACAGTAGACATGATGTAGCTTAATTTAAGTCACACTTTGCTGTGATACTCTTCAAGTAGAACACTATACTATATTTTTTTTATTAAATAGACATTGATTGGATTGAATAAAAACTAACTTATTGTGCCTAATTATTACTTTGCTTTAACTCAAAGGAATTATCAAATAGAATTTTGAGATGATATTCTGGTTCAAAACTTTGCACTGATGATAAATTATCATGAATTAGAAGAATCTTAAATTTTAAATTAAAATCACTCTAATTTGTTATAATACTTAGAGGACTATCAAAATCACTGATTTTTGACCCTGGTCATTGAGCAAAGTTTTAGAAGAGAACTTAAGGATGTAATGGACCAGAGTGGCATGCTCTAGCTGTTTATTTGAACTAAAAATGTAGGGATAATTAATAGTGGATGGAATTGCTTCAAAAAGTTCTGGGTTTATCTAAAATATGAAAAAAAAGCAAACTAGGAAAAGCTACTAAAGATGAAAACTCCTTACTTGTGACTAAGCAACTACTTTACAAAGAAGCAGTTAGGGAAAATCATACAATAGAAAATGAAGCTTGAGACCTACGGGATGGCCAGAACTGGAGAGTGCTTGGGAAATCCTGATAGTCAGGAGACAGGAAGAAATGGGATTGCAAATAATTATCCTCAGGCTGCAAATAATAAGATCCTCAGGCTGATAATCAGAGGAGGTGATGTATGCTGTCCCCTGTTCCTGCTTTCCTGTAAATGAGATGAACCAACGAGTGAGCCATAACTGCAAAGAGGTTGAAGCCTATACATCTTGAGACTTTAATCCCAAAGTGAGAAAAGACCCATGGGCATTCAAGGTAAGAGTGCCAGAAGGAGTATTACAACAGTTCTCACTGCCTGCCCCACACGACACACCTCAAAAAGAAACAAACCCTGTAACAGTGGATGATCCTTTTATAGTGATTGAAATAACTTAATGGAAATTAACAGACACATACTCTGCTTTACCCCCATCTGCTTGGGGTAAAGCAATGGAGTAGATGATCTCCTGACATCCTTTGCAGTACTGTAATAGCTGAGACTTTTTTAAGATTCAAAATACATGTTTAAAAATTCTGTTTTTCATGTAAGGGGAGTTAAATTTCTTAGTTTTTTTTGTGTGTGTATGTACAAGATCTTTCCTCCACTTCTACTTGCTATCATTCTTGCTCAGCAATTGAAGATGATAGGCTTTAGTGCAATACTAAATAAAATTAACATAGTTAAGTAATTATTTCTCTTTGTTAAATGACACTTTCTATTTATATATTGACTTTAAATTATCAGTTGTACCAGAAAGCCTTGTATTACACAGAAATTAGTGTAATACATTGTAAATTCACTAGAAACTTGTGAATTTGGAGTGAAGTGATTATATTTTGACTAGTTAAAAGGTTATAATTTTAAAATAAGTAATCAGTAATGGAAAATGTTTGGGTTTTGTGTTGTGATTTGTTATTGTTCTGTCATCTCAAAGATGAAGTAGCTGACAGAGGAAAAACAAGTGATTCTTGGTAAATATGGATAGTACCCTTCAGTAGTCTCCAAAACTAATCAGAAGCAGCTTAGTTGGGAGGAGCTGAATTTAGGCCACTTTAATGAGTAATTATTAACTTTCTTTAACTGATCTCATGCATTTCTTTGAAATAAAAAATTAGTGAATGTCCTAAAGTAGACTCCATTGAATTAAGTTTGGGGAAAATGATCTACTTAAAACTTCAGTAATTAAAACTTCATTGATCAAAAGATAGATCAAAGTTTTTCATCTTATGCAAGCAAGCTAATTTCTCAAATTATTCAAAAGTTCATTATTTAGTGCTTATAAAAGTTATCCTGACAGTGCTGAAGGATTAAATGTATGTTAATTCACAAAATATATGATCAAAAATACTGTTTTTTAGCAGCAACATTAGTCCATTCTTATAGATGGTGCCATTTTTATAAATAATAAGACTCATAGGCCTGCATGTGGATATAATCCTTGCCTGCTAACAGCTTGCTGGATTTGCATGGAAAGTGTTCAAAACCAGCTTTCAGATCTTCAGGTCATTTCAGGTAAACACACTGTGCACTGACTCATAGAATGATAGGGGTTGGAAGGGACCTCAGGAGATCAGCGAGTCCAACCCCCTTGCCAGCCCAGGAACAACCAGGTCAGGTCACACAGGAACAGATCCAGGTGGCTCTTGAAAGTCTCTAGACAAGGAGACTTCACAAACTGGACACATCTTTCTCACAGTAAGTTTTTTCCTCATGTTGAAGTGGAACTTCCTATTGCTACCATTACCTCTTGTCCTATCACAGTGCACCACTGAAAAGAGACTGGCCCCTTCTACTTGACACACACCCTTCAGATATTTGTAAACATTAATAACATCCCCTATCAGACTCTCTTCTCCAGGCTAAACAGCTCCAGGTCTCTCAGCCTTTTCTTCCTAAGAGAGATGTCCAGTCCCTTCATCATCTTTGTAGCTCTCTGTTGGACTTTCTCAAGTATTTCCCTATCCCTCTTGAACTGGGGAGACCAGAACTGAACACAGTACTCCATATATGGTCTTACTAGTGCAGAGTAGAGACAGAGAACTTCCCTTGTCCTGATGGCCACATTCTTCTTTATGCACCCCAGGATACCATTGGCCTTCTTGGCCAAAAGGGCCCATTGATGTTCCATGGAGAACTTGTCTACCAGGATGCCATGGCCCTTCTCCATGGGACTGCTTTCCAGTGGGTCTACCCCTAACCTGTACTGGTATTTGGTGGTGTTCCTCCCCAGGTGTAGGACTCTACACTTAGCCTTCTTGAACTCCATTTCCTTTGAAATGTCAACTAGTGCTTTGAACTCGGATATCTCTGTATTCAAAGAAATTGCAAGTTCTGTAATAAATAGAAAGCAATTCATTCTTTACCCATAGTTAATATATAGTTTTCAAAATATTTGAAATAGGGAGTTTTGCAACTATTTATAAGATCATATACTGAAAGGTGACATCAGATGCTTAAGTGGCATTCCATTTTGCTGTATCTGAAATACAAGGGAAAAACAACTGGTAAAAATTTTTCCTTTTGGTATCTTAATCGTGTATAACTCTTACCTGCTAGATAGAATAATTCGTGACATTTTCATTTCACAAGGCTGCATTTTTCACTTCAAGTTTCTAAATTTGGTTTCTAGGTGGTGAAAATGAAGTTATAGAGTGTCATGTTACTGATGGCTCTTGTAAAGTTTTCAATGAACAAAAGAATAATCACAGTGGGGTGTTAAGAAAATGTAGAAGACTCTAAAAGGTCATCTTAACTCAACATATTGGGTTTTTAAGCTCTTATTAGAAAATCATGGAGTGCCTTTATATGTACAAAAAAACCAAAATTCTCTCTATCAAATATTCTCATTATCAATTTTAAACCTTTTCTGAGTCTCACTTGCCTTGAAATGTTATGGGTGTATTTAAGACAATACATATAGCCAATGGATCTCAGCTTTCTGATAACTTGTAACAGTATCTATGCCAAGTTGACATAGTGAGGGAGGTTGGCAAGCCAGTACAAACTGTTGCAGCTGAAAAGCTGCTGAAGTAACCTGAAAAGATGCCTGTCCATTTTGGAGGAGTTAGCAAGTGGAGTAGGTTTTTTTAATTTGTTTTATAGTGGATTATCTCTAGTAGGTGTTTCTGCAAAATAAAGATTCATGCAATATTTTCTTCTAGCTTTAGGTGAAGCTAAATTTCTTAACTTACTATTTGAGCTCGGTTTGGATGTAAAAATAAAAGTGAGAAAATTGGGTCAGCACTGAATGTTTAAGATGGTTTTGCCCTGTAAAAGTCAAAGTAAATATATTATATTATTAGAATGTTATATATTCTAAGTAAATATAAAACTGATCAGGAAAACAAATACCACTTTTTATTTGTAAGTAGCAAATCATACAATTAAAATGAGCAATTAAATCTTTTGAGAATGAAAAGTCCTGAAGTACTAGAAAATGTCTTATGTAACTAATTTTATGAAGTAAAGTAGATAGGTGTTTCATTCATAGCTATTAGTGGAGTTTCAAAGAGTTTGATCACAGATTTTGATCCTCTTTTATGTAAAAGTTCTCAGCAGGAGCAATTGCAAGGCTGTTCAAACTCTTAAATATCCTGAAGGTTGGATATTAATCTCCATGGACTGGTAATCTTCTCTGGGTTAAAATTATTTGACTTCTTGCCTGCATCTTACTGCTTGTTACTTAAGTTTTTGATTACTTTTTTGTCCTAACTATATATATATTTATTATTTGTATAACTAATAACTGTAATTTTTATGTAGAATGTATAAATCAAGTTCATTCTAGATCCATGTTCTGTAGAAACTTAAAAGGTAGTCTACATTTTAGGCTAAAGCATCTACCAGAAAAGTTTTATTTTCTGACACAGGAATCGTGACTAAAGCTGCTAAATGTATATCCACAAATTACAGTCAACATCTCTTCCTGATGCTATCTGCAGAAATGGTGCTTGGAGATCTATCAGATTTGTCGTTACTGTTTTTTTTTTACTCCTGTGTAATTATACTACCAAAGCATTATAGAGTTGTGCTACTTTCGATTCTTTCAAGAAAAGATCCCAACATAACTATTACATACTGAAGAGAATCAAATGGCAACAAGTTGTTCTTTTTTAATTTATCGTTCCCTTTTTCAGACCTGGTTCTGCAGTCAAAGGTGGGATCTTTGAATGGTTCTGCTCAGTGTCTGTTTGCAAAGCATGATCTGTGAGGTGTTTAACAGCAGCAAAAGCTAGGAAATAGCTGGAGAAAATTCCTATTTAGTGTTTTGAGATGGCTCTTTCATCCATCTCTTTCAGCTGTGTGATAATGCAGTTTGACTCAAATATCAGTAAAATAGTAGCACATACTTTCTTTAATGTCATGAATACCTTGAAAAATAATTATGAAGGTTTTCAGTTGCAGTTTGACTGTGCAAATTGGAGACAATGATGGGCTTTTTTTGATTGAAAAGTAAAAAGAACTTAACAAGAAGATATATGTGGCTCAACCAGACAGTCTGGAAAGCTTTATTTCATATTTTCCTCCAGCAGTTTTCTGTTAATATATATTAAATGCATATCAATATGTCTATTTAAGTTCTATTTACCACTGTTTGGATGCATGCATACATGCAAACTTTACAAAGCGAAGTCAGAAAATTCCCTAGAAAATTTTTAGGAAGACAATTCTAAGAGGATATTGTTTTGAACTAAATCAGACTGAGTGTCTGAATTTTTGTAAAAAATTAAGTTGCAGAGCTTCTCTAGCACCGGTCACAATATGTTTTTGAAGGTTTTTAAAAAGAACTAAATATACAATTTTTTAATGAACCCTTCTTTTAATGGCTGCCACTTAAATATTGCAACATTTTGCTAATGTTTGACAGTATGGAAGTGAAATTAGAAAATTTTAGGTTTTTTCCTTTGCTCAAAGCAAAAAGTATGAAAGAAATAGCACAAATATTTTTTTTAAATGCTATCATTAAATCATAGTATTATGCATATTTTTTCTAATGTTTATTTAAATCTCAAAAGAAAGTTTATGTTAAAAATACAAATGCAAAAGAAATGCCTTTTCCTAGCTGTTTTAATGGACTAATGCTTCCAGAAATGTGACTATGTCAATCACCAGATCTTTTATATCTAAAAAAAAAAAAAGTATCTTTAAATTACAGTCATCGTAGAGTATATGCAGTTTTGTACTGAATAGATCCAATACAAGGCTTCAGATCATATTGCTGGTGATAATATATTTCATCTTCTGGGAATACCTCATAAATGTAATCTGTTAATTATTTACCTGTAAACCTCTTAACCTGGGTTGCAATATTTTTGATAGAAAAAGAGCTTAATACTTCTTTAAAACCATTTTAGATGTTTGCTGAGTTAGATTCCTAGACAATGTCTGAACTGAAACTTTTTAGAGTACTTTAGTTATAACTCATTCACTTCAGTGTATACTATGGTGAACACTACAATTAACTCGTTTACTAACATTTCCTTAATCTATATTATGTTGTAGATTTTGTATTTTTTTGCTATGCTGTTGCATTATGCATTTGTTTTCTTCTAAGCATCATGAATGCTGAATTTCTTGTATTTTGTTTTAGATGAAGTTAAAATCAAGATTGACTTTGTTCAGGTATTTTTATATTGCAATTTTTTACTATAAGGATTCATATTATCTTTCTTTGTCTATCCTGTTTATATAGGCATGTTTATTCTACTCTTAACGTGGAAGATTTTTAATCAAAGTTATCTGAAATTGTACTGCCAACTAACAGAAGCCATGAAGACAGAGCAGTTTCTAACGGCGGCTGCAGGCATATTAGGGGGACATAAATAAGATTTTCAGGAATTGTTAATGGCTGCAGGAACGAGCGTTTTTTGGATTTAAAACACCACCACCACTCCAAAATCCCCAGGAGGTTTGATGTGTTTTAACATAGTCAAATGCAACATCTAAAAATAGATTTATAAAACTGGTTTACAGGTTTGAACTTCTTAGTTTTGAAACACCAAACCCCACAACTGAGGATAGTTCCAGGTTCTTCTCATACATAGCTGATAAGGATAAACACTGTGGATTAATGCCTATGAATGTCAGCAGGTGGCTTCCCTGGTCTAGAAATCTAAGTTGATACTGGATTACAGAGACAGAATAAATCCATTATCCATTGTGTTGCATTTTTTTATTATTCTGTGGAACTGAATACATAATTCTTTGTTGCTTTGCATAGAAAGTACAAAGTGAAGTAAATAAAAATCATAAAGAAAAAAACATTATTCAAACACATTAGTTACAGTGGTGTTGCTATCTTGATATGAGGGTTGAGTAATAATTTTGTTGCTTAATATCACAGAAATGTTTACATTTATCAGAACTCCTGTTGCATCACAAATGTAAACATTTTGTGATGCTTTAAGCAGATAACTTAAAACAGATCAGAAAGTCTCCTTATGAATAAACAGTTAGCTGCCTCTCTTATTCAAATAAAAAGTTGATTTTTATTTTGAGGGATATGAGAGGTGATCGATATCTTTTTATAGGATATGACAGTATCACATCACTAGAAATGCAATTGGAATAAAATTTACACTCAAAAACCTTAAAATACTGCCTTCTGGGTGAATAGAAGAAACTCTTCAATCATATGAAAAAAACAGATAAGCATCATGAGGGTTACTTCATGGAGAAGATGGTATGGACTTAACCCAGAATTCCTTCAGTTTTGTTTTTAAATATATCCATCTTGGCTTGTATTTTCGTAGCTCTTGCACTTTGGATAACCATACCTTTTTTTGAAGGTAAGTTTATCAACACCCAACTTAAGAGATTTTTGAGAGTTGAGAAATTTTTTTACAGAGACTCTAAGCTCAAGCTGTGGAACAATCTGTTTGAAGCAGGCCATGGTTAGATCCTGTTATCAAAATCCTTCCTTCTGAAATACTTTATTCATGCAAAATAAATTTTCATTTAAAAAAAAAAAATCTGTAACCCTAAACAATGAAGCATCTTAACAGACATTCAGGTAAGCAATTTTATGGTTATATTTGATATGTGCATTTGTAGACTATCTTAAAGAGATTGTATTGGTCATCTTCTTATGGTTTTCTTCCAGTTTTGATTTTCTAGGTGCTTTGAATAGGTACATATTCTGAACACTGATATTTGAAATATTACTGCCAGCCACAAATAAATATTAAACTAGTGTGAATTAGACAAGGTGGAACCATGCAAGCTAGAGTTAACAATGAAGAAACTGAAACTACCTACATATTTACAGTCTGGGAAAAATACATGATGTAATGGGGGGAAGGAGGGGGTGGAAAAATGGTCATTGAAAACTATTCAAATTGATTACTTCTGGGTGTAGCAATGAGTTAAGTGACAGAAGCTACAAATTATGGGAGCTCTTGCATGGCACCTCCAATAAACTTTTATGGTATTAACCAAATATCTACTGGTGTCATTTATGCATATCTGATTTTGATCCTAAATTGTTTCTTGTTTAGAAGATGTCTCATGTGAAGTAGTCTTGGAAGTGTCTGACCAGCTCTAGCTGATGACAACTGAATAGCTGATTATTGTTTACCTGCAGTTATCTTGCTGACTCAAAGTTGAAGAAGCAAGTTGTTGGGAAACAATCTCTGAACAGCCTACATTGTGGGACAAGTAACTTTGAAAGTATCAATAACAAAAGGATCTAATGTTACACATCACTGCAGAAAATCTGCTTCCTTGGAGCGTCTGAAATATTCCACTGAATGGGATGTTAAAATCCAACAAGAAAATTTATTTTTACTGGCAAGACGCAGCTTATGCTATTGCTGTATTCAAAATATAGGTTTTGTCATTTGTTTGTTCCAAATGTCTATGTTTCATAATAGTATTAGTATATTTGAGAACAAAATGTCATATCAATTCAGTAGCACTAGTATTAGGGCTACCAGGATAGAAGCCAGACTGTTGGCATCTGCTGCTGCACCTTATAGTGTGCACTTTGGGCCATGTCCTAATGACAAGAGCTTCGCTGTCACCACTTAGGGATGCTGCCATTCCTGACAGGAAAATCTCCTGTAGATGGGCCTAGTGGGCTGATTCATGGTCTTGGGTCCCTAGAAATAATTCTCTTTAAGACAAGTTTCATGCCAGCTGGTCTGGACAACCTACTGAAATGCTATTGTCTTTAACTTGAAGAGTTTCTTTTCAAGTCAGTATCTTTCTATGGCAAAAGGCACAACTCTCAATTCAAGGTTAGGGTGTTTCCTGTTGTCTCAGGGACATTTGTAGCTGCTGTTTGCACTCTTGTATGGATTTCAATTTGGAACTCTAGAAACACGTGTCATGACCTTGATATAGGAGGTGGTTGACTTTGCAGCTTGTCATCTTAGCAGGAAGTGTAGTTAAGATCCAGAAGTTGAATTCATCCAAGCTGTTATATAAAACTGTCACTAAATATCTGTTCAGTCAACAGATCAACACATCGTTTCTTTTTCAGAACTTTATTCAAGAAATAGTGGCTTAAGTATATGGAGAGTTTAGATTTCTGTCTTCATAGAATTAAAAAAGAACCCTTCACTTTTTTATTAATTGGGGGGGCGTGCTGGTTGGGTGGAGCAACCTGGTCTAATGGGTGGTGTTCCTGCCCAGGGAAGAAGGGTTGGAACTAGATGATCTTTAAAGTCCTTTGCAACTCAAACCATTGCATGATTCTGTGATAGCCCTTTTTCCTCTTTCCTGTCCTGTGACTTTTTGTAGATAAGGGAGTGTTCTTCCTTCACCTGAGCTTTCATTTTGTGTTATAATCTAAACTATGAAGTACCTTTCTCCTCGCCTTACCATCCCACTTCTCCAGATTTACTTCTGTCACATGGGCAGTCTTTTCTTCTCTGTCTCCTCAGGTTTTACACAATATGGTCTAGAGGTGAAACTTTCCTAATAAAAGACAGTTGAGTCTGCTGCTTTTCCTGAATGATGCTGAAGGGAAGCCAACACCTAATTTGTACCTGTTGGAAAGGCTTTGTCTTTCCATCAGAATTCGAATCCCTGCTGCCTATGCTTGCAGAAATGATAATCATGCTTGGGGGCTTTTTTTCATGTCATGTTCATTGCCTTGGAATTTTTTGTTTGCAGTCAAAGGGGTGGGAAGGAGCATGTTCTTTCCTCTTGATCTTTGTTTGTCCTACCAGAAAAAGTCAGTCTCTAGTTCTGCTAATGATCACAGCCAGCTAAACCTGCCCTTTCAAGTTGCAGAATGCCATGAAAACTGTCCCTTGCTACACAGTTTTGTATCCCCCATGGGTAATATTTTCATTATTGTTTTCTAATATAGTTGTTAGCTATTATGATTGCATGTGGAAAACTGAAAATGTTGGTATGTTGTAAACTGTGACACTGCTATTATGAAAAATCTGAAGCTGTTCATCATCCTTAGTATTGCCAACAGACATTGTAGGGGTTCCTATATCTGTGAATAGATGATTTCTTATATAAAAGGAAAGCTGATGCCCAAGACCCTGTCATTTCTTCTCGTGTTTCTGTCTTCTGATAGTTTGCTTTGTTTTTTCATCTTTTCCCATGGAGTGTTGATTTAGTTAAGAAGGGTGCATTTTTCACATCTTTCTAGGCAAACCAGAGGTACTGTATTTGGTCAGAAAATGACAGACAAAATAGAGTTGGCAGCCAGAGGAAACTGGAAAAATACCAGTATCGAAAGACTAATAGGAGGAGAAAGGCCAGCCAGAGAATAAATTACAGCTTTGAGTAACTGATGTTTAAAATTTCAGAATAGTAGCCATTCATTACAATTGCCAATTACTTTCAGCTAAGAGACACAATTACTTGAATTGAATAAATTAATGTAGCACAATATATAGATAGTTTCTAAAAACAACCTTAAAGTTTTGGATCATCATTACAGCCTTCCTTACAGCCTTCCTAGGTAAAAGCAGAATGAAATTAACCCAATTCTTGAATATTCCCATTCTACACATGGCTCTGGTTTTAGGTCATGTACTAACTAGTAGAACTGAAGATTGTCACTTCTGAAATACAGCTGTAAAGACCAAAAGTGAGTATATGAGTCCTGAAGCAATTTCAGAACCATCTGGGCCTCCAATAGCCACAGAAAAAAAGGATTGGAAGAATACAAAACAGGTAGCATAATAATATTGCAGTTTCCCTTCAGCTTTATTTGCACATGCATGCACTACTTTCCCCTGCCACCCTCCCACTCCTAAAGTCCTTTGTCCCTGGTATATTGGCCAAACCCTTTAGGGCGAGTACCTTGTTAAATCCTGAAGGTGAAGGCTTGGGTGGTTTTTTACTCCATCAGAGCATGTGTCTGTGTTTGAGAGCATACTGAAGCTTATTTCTTTCAGAACTTCAGTCAACTTTAATACATAGGAGTATTTGCACTAAGTTATATACAACTGAACAGTGTATCCTTTCTCGAAACACATCTGATACAAAATGAGATCTACTATACTTTGGCCGGACTTTAAAAAGTCGCAAATGTTAAACTATGCCTATCAAGTCCATTCTTAGCATGAATGCACTTTATTCTTGAGAATGGCCTGGAAAAACTTATTTCATTTTAACTCATTTCATTTTAAAACTGCGACAACTTATGACAACTTATGACATTCTTAAGGAAACAAAATTTGAGTTCAGTTTCTTGAAAAACAGGCTGTAAAAAAAAATAATAAAAGGACATTTTCTTATTGCCCTTCATCTCCAAGAAACACCTGCTCAAACTTTAATACATTTTGAGGTTGGATGCCTCTTTTGGAGTGTAGGTCAGTTAAGGGGCTGCCCTGACCCTAAACTGCGACAAAGAAGTATCATGTATCTTAAGTATTGGGAAGATTTACAAATAATATTTCCTTTGAGCTAGTGAAGTGCATGTTTTATATTTCAGATCACTTGGAAAATATCTTGTCATTGGCAGACTATAAAGAGATACCTAATGCAACTGTTCTCCTAAGAAATATATAAAGAAAAGCTGAAGCATGTAATTTATAACACAGCCAGTATTCCATACCTAAAAAATAATTCAGAAACAAATGTGTTCTGATTTGGAGTACAGACATGCAACTCTTCAAATTCAGAGATTAATGATAAATAAAAGGACCAGTTAACTTAATACCACCTTTTCCAGGGTTTTATTAATACTAATCTTGCTAAAATCATGCATTAGAACTCATTATGATGCTCACCAGATGTCTTTTTGCTGGTCAGAAAAGAAAATGCTAACTCAAAAAAATGTTTTTTTCAATAAAAGCAAGATGTAAAGTAAAACAGACACAAAGAGCATGGAAGAAAAATTGCATAGCAAGGAGGGAAAGCAATTAACTTGAAAAATGTACAACTGAAAATTAAAACATAGTTTGGCTAAGTTTTCTGCTTGGTAACTGTAATTAAAGAGGATTGCTTGTCTTACTGAAGCAATAAAACAAAATGTTGTCTACTTAGTAAATGACCTCTGTCTTGCAAAAACATGCAGTTCTGAATGCAAATGAAATAATAGTTTGGAAGAAATTAGATTTATTCCAGTATCTACCTTTTTTATGCATCCTTCCACATTCTTGAGTCTTTGAATCACTTTGAAGGACACTGACAGAACACTTGCCCAGAATGCTTGCTATACCATCTTGTACATTGTGTGTTGTAGCATAAGAGCATACTTTGTAGACTAATGTCAGGACAGGCTGCAGGTCTCCTGATGTGTTATATTCAGTATTTTCACTTCCCTATAGATAAGGTATTAAGGAGCTGCTAACAAATATTTCTGCTCTGAAGCTGAAGAAGCAGCTGTAAAATCTCAACCTGCTCTGCCTTTGGTTTATAGTAACTTTTTTTAAAACCCAGATTTGGCAAAAGTAGTGGTCTTATTAGTAATACGTCCATGACATTTCATTTATAAAAAAATGTGGGTAAGGATATTTTTCTGCACATTCTGAACAAGCACATCAGGATCTGGTTTTAGAGACAGTACTATACAAGCACCCCAAGAACCTAGTGCAGTTCTTTTGTGTGTATTCAAGTGGCCCAAGAGCTTCACTGTGGGGATAGTGAGGTTTGGCTTCAGATACTGAAGAACGTCATGACCATGCTGAAGCATACATTTTTTACCATAGATGAGGTCTTCAGCCCAGAAAGATTGGTCAGAGAAGAATAAAATCTTGGGTTTATGACATTTTTAATGCCTTCCCAGGCTGTCACGTTCCAGGATGCTTTAACATTCAGGAGACTATGCAAACCCAACAGCGTGTATTAAGACAGTATGAGGTATGCCCTCACTGTTGTATAATGTGGCCCCGTGTCCAATTTCAATCACCTGACCTAACCTGTGCATTCTTTCTGCCATGAGAACTTTTACTCAGGTTCTCACTAGATGTCTTTTTGAGTGTATAAACTCAAATTTTGAGTTTATATGACATAATACCTAATACTAATTATATTAATGCTGTGATAGATATATTTAATATATTGTTGCACTGATGTTATCTTTGCTCAAACTCTTCGCGTATAAAACTCAAACATGTAATTGAAGCTCTAAAATTCTTGGCATTTCCAATATTAAATGTGACTGCTTATTTGGAGTTGAAAGTAATTCAGGAGAAAGTCTTTTGTCTAAGAATATAACAAATTTTGATTACAGATGAGTGCATATTCCCTTCATCTGTCAGGCTAGCAGTAGACTAAGGCATCATCAGTAATTATTGATGGTAACAAGTTAGAATTTGGAAACTTATGTTAAAAATACTGCCTAGAATTTCTGTCTTTCCTTGTTTTAAGTTTCTGTTATGGACTGGTTTTACATTTTCATAATGTATTTATTTTCAGCATTTTAAGTATTGCACATAAGCTTACATAATACTATAATATATGCCCTCTGTTGCTTCTGAAGACTTAAATAGCACCTGTGGTTTATGTTTTTCAAATTCACCCAACCACAGAATGAAATTACCATGTCTATGTTGAAAAGACTACTTCTTATGTTATCTTTAATATCTAGCTTATCGATGATACCTAAATCATGGTTTACATATACAAAGTTTGTTGACATAATGAACAGTCATGGTGCACACAGTCTACGGTCTTTTGGCCTAAGGAAGAACTCCATTCTTAAATGGAGTTGCCATCAAGTCTTTTTTGGCTTGTTCTACCAGCTGTAATCCAATTCAAAATATTTTTGTGGTCTCAGCTCAGAACATTACTCAGAGGAAACCAAATTTTAGTAGAAACCATAGGAGCTTGCTGCTCATGGCTGTGGTAATACATTGAGGGGGCAGAAATGGGAATGATTATTTCTTTTGGAGTAGTAGTTATCTAGATAAATAATGTGAAAATCCTATATTGATTTTGAAAACTATCTGGAGTTGTTTGAAATCATTGTATAAAAGTCAATTTACTTTTTGTACAAAATTAAATTGTTTTTATATATGTACTTGTGCATGTTTATGTAGCTACAATAAGATTTATTATGTAGCTACCTAAGATTTTCAAAACCTCTTCTTACATGTATCTTTTGATAACCATGTTATGTTCAGTTATATATTTCTCTAATACTGCTAAAATTCATGTCTGTCTCATCTCTATGTTTGTTGCAGAATTTCATGGTCATTACTGATGAACAAAGGATACTTCTTCCTCTTCTGTTTTCTATAATACTAATTCTTAAAAAGCTTATATCTAGTCTGTGTGGGGCAAACACTCTTACTTTGCACATAAGCTATGGGGGGTATTGCAGGGGAAGGGAGTGCTGCTTTGTAAGGCGTATCAGAATTGCTGGTTTAAGAATTTGGTACTTAGTATACATTCTGCGTTATATTGCTCAGACAACTTTTATTCACTGGACAAGATTGAAAGACTGTTACTTAAAAACCGGACTTAAAATAATGAAGTTGTGGGGAAAAACAAACAAACAAAATAATGATACACTATAAAATAACATTATTAGAAGTATACATTACAATAAATATACTCTTGTTTCTGCAACACCTCAGCCAGTTCCTGTCTTTCTTTTGAAAGAAACTGGAATAACCTTAAATTACATGTTTTCTTTGAAGGGAAGCTGCTTTTTTCCTGTTGACCTGGTCAGAAGGAAAAGGTAGAAAATGAATACTATCCTTTTTTTCTGTGGCATACCAGACTGGAAAATGCTTTGTTTTTTTGTTTTTACTAATGAAAATTTAAATTCCCATCTTCTGCTATATTGGATGCTTTGAAACCAGACATGATGAAGGGTTTTCCTTCCTTCCTTGTCCTTCAAGTTTAATATTTCTAGTATATGTGTTAATTAGTACAGCCTCTTCTGCAGGTGATACTGTAATTACAAAGTAGTGTAGGCCTTTTAGTGGAAGAGTTTCTAATTTAAAGGTGTTTTTTTTTTTGAAGGGGAAAACCTTTCTGGGTTTTGATGTTTTCTTGTCTCTTTCACATCCTTAGCCAAAAGGACACTAGTTATGACCAGTATGTCTTCCAAGTATTACATTTTGACTCTTACTCGGTACACCATTTAAACTTGAATATTGATAATCTTTTTATGCCCATGCAAAATGAACTTTATTTTTGTACCATGTGTTAAAATACTTTATTTTATTCTGTGTTCTAGATAGAAACATGTACTTAAATGTATATACTCTTGTTATTTTGTGTGTGTGTGTGTGTGTTTGTATGGCTGTGGTGCAGGCTGAAGCCATCGTTCCATAGATGAGCTGAATAGGGCTTCGGAGTAATGAAACTAAAATTTTAAGATTAAGGAATCATAAAAAGGAATTTTTATGTAGTAAATGGTTAAGACTTTCAGTCCAAGACTTATTTTTTTCACCACACAGTGTAATTATTTCTATTTTAAGAGTCAATCTGAAACATTGGTTCAAAATGTTTCATATAAATAGTTGCTGAAGAAGTATCAGTTGTAGGCTTTTTAGACACTTACTTTCAAAACATTAGAAGCAGCTGCAACTGCATATTTAGGGGGAGAGTTAACAGCTTTCTGGCATGCTCTTATCATTCTCTTAAATGTCTTAACAGCATAAAAAACATCCAGCAAAAATACAATTCCATTTTTTCTACTACACTTGCTTTTTTGAATTCTTTTTTCAAAATGCAACATATTTCTACTACCCACAAATCTGTTTCAGGTTTGAAATAATTAAATCTTGACAGTTACATAGCTAGAAGTACTCAGAAACAGCACTTAGTGGCTATCCTTCTGCAAGTTATTTGTAAATTGTTCTCAATAGCTTTTAACAAGCATACTAATGTATGTCAGAAACATAAAATGGAATTAATACCTTTCTTGTCTTTAATGTGACTGGATGCTACTAATACCAGGATTATAAAATGCACCTCACAAGTCATGCAATACTGGACCACTGTGGGGGAGGTAAAAATAATAGCTTCAATGAAGATAAAAGTAGTGGAAATCAGAGGCTGTGAACTGCCTAAAAGAGAAGAAATCCTGACAGAGCTAGGGGAAAAGTTCTTTTGTTGAAAGAGATCATTAATATATTATTTCTTTTATGTTGCTTGTATGGTGATTTTTCACACTAGCCAATTAATATTTCATTAAATAGAAAAGTTGCTTTTCTTAAGAACTGCTTCTGGATGTCTACAGCTGTAGGCATTCATCAACCTGTAAACAGGTGAAGGGAACTGCTTCTGAAAGAACTAAAGAACAGAAAATAGTCCTCCAAAGTACAACCCAATGGCCAAAAGCCAGTTCTGTCCAGTAGCTGCAGCCTCAAAAGTGGCTCATTAGAATTTAAATTTAAAGATTATGATTTCAGTGGTTTCATGACATTAGGTTTTGAGATTATATTAAATGCTGCTTACTGCTTCACAGCTAGTAGCTACCTGTTCTTCTGAATCGCACATTCAGTGAAGTTTTTGCTGTAAACTTTCATCTGTCAGGTTTTGGATATGACTGAAGTATAAACTGGTGAGTTTTCACTGTAATTTTTAAGAACTCTTGGATTCAGTTCTTGCACAACCAGACTTTTTCCTCTCATTGCAAGGAATTTTGTGTAGCAACAAGAAAGATCTAAGGTTCAGGTACAATATGGAAATGCATTCCTTGAGTGAGCAGTCTAGGCAGGGCCGTCCCTGTGGCTTGCAGTGTTGCAAAATCGTTCATTTGTAGGCTATGTCAAGCTAAAATTCATAAAATCAAAAGGGAATAGTAAATATTCTAGTAACATTCAAAGCTATCTAGCCAAGGAGTGAGGGTCAGTGGTTTGATTTTTAGTTTGTTTTTGTTTTTTTTTTCCTTCACGTATAATGTTATCTTTTGACTTGCATGTGAAGTTAATGTACTACACTCTTTTTACTATTCATTTATTTGTTTGAAACTTCCTAAGAAATAGATTACTGCATTCTTTGTGAACAGTATTTTCCAGTTTTGTTAGCATTCGCCCAAGTTGTTTGTTTTAGCTGGGGTATTAACTTAAACATTATACCTGAGAGGATCACCATTGTGATAGATGTGAAAGTGTTCAAGATTGTGCTTAATCATTTTATCTGGTTTAGCATGCTGTGAATATTTCCAACTCAGCCTGGGGGAGCATAGAGGGCACTGAAACTTGGCTTTCATTTACAGATCTTGAGGATCATTTATGATAGTGATTATTTTTATATGTCATTAATAAGAACAGTAAACTCTTCTCATGCAACAGCTTTTCTCTAGTGATACCAAGATTTCACTGTTCGCACAATGATATATTTATGTGCATCTGCTTAGCTATGCAGACAACTCGGATTAGAATTCCAGCTATAGGTGGTCATTCTGGACTTTATATTTAATTTATATATTTTAATTGTATTTAAGGATAAGTGAATATGTAACTGAAACATTGACTCAGATATATAGGTAGCAAGACAGAACTTTAGGACTTCTCTCTAAATTTAAACACAGCATTTTATTCAGATGCTGAAAAACTGGTGCTTCCCAGTGAAAACCTCCTAAGAGTACTGTATCTAACTGTTTACATTAGTAATACCTTTTTGATAGTGCTACAAAAGCAACCAAGAATGAGGCTCTGTTATACTAGGCATTGTACACAAACAATAATCCTGACTCAAAAGCTTCTATTTAAACAGACAAGATAGATATGGGAGACAAAAGAGCTTTGATGTGCAAGTAGATATGATTGTGTGATGACAGAAAAGGGTCTGTTTGGACTCTGTGGTGAAGCTAATGAATTTAGGGCTAGCAAATGGGTAGAGGCTCTGTGAGAAAAGGATAAGAAATGATTAGCATGGAAAGAATTGAGGTGAGTTTGAGTTAATTTATGTTGTGTATATGCTTTTATAATTCTGCATATCCATTCAACATTGTATTATTGTGGTTTTTTTCTTCTTTTTAGGAAGCAAAATATAGTAATGCAGGTGGTGAATAAAATTGGAGACTTTTCATTCTCAGATGATGTATGTGAAACCACAACTCATGTAGTTACAGGGAGTCCTCGTCGTACCTTGAATGTTATGTTGGGAATTGCTCGTGGTTGTTGGATTTTTTTCTTATGAATGGGTAAGAATTCTTTTATTTTATTTTACTACAGAATAAATTAAACTTATTTTGTATAGGTGAAATTTCAACTATATAATCACGTTTGTGTCCATGCTACATAAAACGTTGCAATGTTCAGATATTTAGGCTTTCCTGGAGTTAGTTCAATTACACCTCTGTTACCATGACATACAGACTTTCAGTACTTCAGCTGACCAGAGTATTCCTGTATTGTATCTCAGTTTGTGTTTTAGAAATGCCTGAAGTTTTATCTCACGTGTAAGATACTCGTGTCACATGCATTAATTTTGGACAGATTAAAGGCTAAACAAACCATTTCTCACGTCACATTACTCAGTTTGAATGTTTTATATGCTGTTTTAATATAGTTCTCTTTTGTTCTGAAACTTGGATTGTGTTCAGCATTGGTAAAAATGAAAGGGATTTCTTAGATATTTTGAGGCACAATGGAAAAACTGTAAAATACAAAAAATAAATACAATAAAATAAGGAAAGCTATTTGTAGATGGCTAGTTTGGAGACTTTGTAATTTATGGAAAAAGCTCCCAAGCATCCAGATCAAATAATCACTGTATAATCTCAAAATGTCTTGTAGACTACCACATACAGTTAACAGACTGTTACTGTAAATACAAGATAATCATGACTTGCTATACTGGGTCTGGCTGATACGGAGCCTGTATGGTGCTGTGTTTTAGACTGGTGACCAAAACAGTGTTGATAACACAGCAATGCTGAGCAGTTCTTACACAGTGTCAAGGTGTTCTTGTTTCACATATTACCCTCATCTAACAGTTGGGCTGGGGGTGAAGAAGTTGTGAGGGGACTCAGATGGGACAGCTGACTTCAACTGATCAAAGAGATTATTCTATACCATATGATTTCACACTCTGATACAAAAACTGTGTGGGAGTTTTTCCAAAGCAGTCATTGCTTGTAGACTGGCTGGACATTGATTTGGAATGTAAAAATGTAAAATCATTGGGAATGATTATTTTTACATCACTTCATGTACTTTTTTATAAGGTTGTTTCTCCCCCCACACACACTCCCCCTTACTTATTATCTGTCTTCATCTTAATCTGCAGGGTGAGGTTTTTTTCCCTTGCTTTTGCCAGTCCAATTCTCCTCCACATCCTGCTGGGGCACAGAGTGAGCAGTGGCTGTGTGGGGAGCTTACCTCTCAGCCCAGGGTTACGATGCCTTGATTACTCACTGTTATAAAAGAGATTAACCACTCAATCTGATGTTGTAGATCACATTTTTTTTCTTCCTTCATCTTTCCAGAGGTACAAAACGTAGCTGTTGGAATTTATATAGAAATAGCTCTTCATCTTATTCGGAAAACAGTTGTAGAATAATTTAAAATTTCCCAGTTTCCTTTTTCTTATAAATTCTTCAAAATTTAGCTTCTGGGATGAAGACAAAATAAAATTCTGTTGCCTTTTTGTTTCCAGTATGTCTCACACTTACCAGTGTGAAGCTTTTCCTACATGATATACTTGTAGTTATCTAAAGAAGCAATTATGGTATATTTCTGGGGTTTCAGAAGTTCTCGATGACTCATTTCCCTTGGAATAAAGGAGTTTGCATCTTTGATCACCTTAACAATCAAGTAATGTGCCTTTGTGGCTAAACATACCAATAGCATCCTTGGCTGCATTAAGAGGAACATAATTGAGCAGGGGGCTTGGACAAGATAATCTCCACAGGTCCACTCCAGCCTCAACTACTATATGATTCTGTGCATCTAGAAATTGAAATATAGATTGAATTATCTTTCCCACACTTTGTATTGTATGGAGTTTTAAACAAGTAACAACATACTTGCTGTAAATTACATTCTCATAAAAGGGTAGTCAAATATGAAAGCTGAATATTTCTGTAAGAAAAAGCTTCAAATAACTATTAAGATAGCTAAAGTTGAAAATAACTACTACAAAAATCCAATAAAATTGTTTTCCATCTTTGTATCTAAGGCAGTATTCAGATAATCAGTATTCTGGTAATTGCTGTCCTGGAATTTCATTGCCCATTTTATGCACTGCACTTCTGTGAAACAACCCATGATGAAAACATCAAGACAGGCTTTTCATAGACCAGTACTGACTAGTAGCAATGCCAAATGTTCTCCTGCTGACTTATAGTCTATCTTTTAGGCTCATCACAGGATCATCTATATCCCTCATATAATACTGAATGTGAAAGGGAATTGTTCCAACCATTAGTTTGTTCCTGGACATATTATTGGATCAACTGCTGAAGCTGTCTTCACTCATTTTATTGAGCTAAACAAATTTCTGAAGTTCCTAGGTGAGCCACATGAGAGGGAACTGAAGAATTTGATTCTCCAGATCACAAATTTGTTCAATCTCATAGTATGTGCTCACCTGTGAATACTGATTTTTATTTATTTATTTATTTAGAATTGTGCTTAAATCTTTCACTGAGGCTGGGTACAACTTTGTCCATAAATGTCTAATCCCTCCAGTAATTAAATCATTTAGTTAACTGAAAGAAAAATTGTTCTGAACTATTAAAAAAAAAATTAATTCTTAATCTGGTTAAATCTATGCATTTTATCGTGTAAGAGCATTGTCTTATTTGTAGTTGTGTTACTGGCATAATTTTGCCATCTTTTGACCCAAATACGTTAACTGAATACTTTGACTAAGGAAGGGAAAGCTGAAGTCTTCCTTAACCATCATGAAGAATTCTGTAGAAAATTAGTAAGTAAAATTTCATTTTTATGTTACAATATAGAATCCTTAATACTGTAGTCAATCCTACCATTGAAGTACTTTCATTGGTAAAATATTTCAATTTGGATAATTAAAGTAATCAATCAGTCTGGAGAAATCAGCGGTACCTTTAAACAAGATACTAATTTTAAGCAGTGGTGATTGTCTTTTGGAAAATGTTTCTCAACATTTTAAGAAGATGAAATATTATTTACCTCTGTCTTTTGACTTGTAATTTGGAAAGATAATTTAGTCTGCAATATTTTTTCTCCAGAGAAAAAAATGAAATTATCTTTTTAAAGATGGGTTTTAGAGAAATATCATATGTACATTAGACATTTAATCTTCATAGCACTCCATCAACATAATTCAAGTACAAACACCATATGATCATTCAGTGTGCCTACTGGATGGGTAAGAGTCCTTAAATAATGACTAGTCAAACAATCTGTTTTCAGACCCTTGAGAACTTCATATTTGGCAGAAATTTTCCTATATACTGTGAATAAAAGAATATAGCTGATATGAATATGCAAAGGAAAGCTTTGAATCAAGGCAAATTTTATAGCTGTATAACTTGCAGGACACATCTTGGATCTCCATACCACACAGGTTGCCTGTTACTGAATTAGATAATAGTCCACGCTTGAGGGTGAAGTAAAAGAAGATTGACCAACTTGATTCTAGGGTCTAAAGCCCAAAGAGAACATTCTTTAAGGTTCTACGAAGTCCACAGAACAACTATGCTTTCCCTCTTCCCTCCATACTTTCTCATTTCTTGGACCTTCATGAACACCAAGATTGCATTCTGCTAGAATCTGATATGCTCTTAATATCTAAGTGTTATCAGTTGTATTTTCCTAATTCTGATACTCCTGTATCTGACATTCATACTTGATCCATACTGTACTGCTCTACCATTACATTTTAAGCTAAATCTTTTGTAACTGCACATTTGAAAACTTCTAGATAGCTCTTTCTTCTCAATATGAACACATATTCTGAAGTATATCAGATTATTTTAGTTCTTTTCCACATTCTAAGAAACTGTTGAATATGAAGATAAGACGTAACAAGAATAAGTAGTTTATTCAAGAATAATATTGTAAGTCATAACTTGGTTTTGTCCTATGTGAATTTGAAGCATTTTTTTAGTGTTACTATGAAAATACATTGGTTGAAAATCTGTCTTTTCCAAACTCAAAGCAAACTTTCAGTGACTTAGAATGGAGAGCTCTTGCCTTTGTGTCCACAAATGTTTTAGTGAGTGGTGATGTAATTATTTACTGCAGGACCTGTTCATGAACTCTGTGTCTAATTCTCTTTTTATCTAGGAAAGTAGATATGATGCCTTTGTACTCAGTTCCAGAACCATGATAGACAAGCATTAATCCATCTTCTGTTAAAATAAACAAAATTATTTTCTAAACAAAATTATGTAAATATTGCAAGAATTGATAGAGGTTGTTACTGTAAAATTGCCCTGGAAAATGAAACGGGATTACTTAATCATAACTAATCTTTTGGATTTATGTTTGAATCTATTTGGATTGTTTGCCAGTTACTTTTGGTACAAACATAATTTTGGTATTATAAGGACATGATGTACACTTTGAACAGCATGGTGCATCTGTTCCTGCTCAAGATTATTTATGAATAAATTATTTTCATGCGGCATGTCTCTGAGAATTGTATTAGAAGTTTCAATTTTCTTCATTCTGTTCAAGCTGATTTATACTGTGATTAAAAGAGAAATGTCTTGGATTAACAAGTTTCTTTTCATTGCAATAAATATATATAGCTGTATATATAAACTTAAGGATTTCAGTATTCTTACTGTAAATCATAAAGAGTAATGGTAAAAAATGTACACAGATACTACCTTAAAATTTATAACTTAAAATCCTTAATTGCAGTCTTGACTGTAAAGAAGTACCTATACTTTTCTTGGCTAAACACAGCAATGCATTATTAGGTATTGAACATTTTTTACAGGTCATTAACAAGTCAATGTGCCTAACTTATTTTTTAGTCTTGGTATGATATAATGACTAAAAAAATTATTTTCTCTCTCTGTACAGCTGTTGCATTTTTCATATATTTGGTTCTGCATTATCTAAAAGTAAACATTATATTATTTGGATTTTTGTTGTAAGAAATAAGATTGAAAATGTGTTGCTTTTCATTATAAAGAAAAAGTCACTGTTCATTTCCAATAGCCTGCAAAAATAGACACCTCCCCTCACAAGTAAGACACCACTTGCCACATCACACAAAGCCCAGCTTTTGTAGAAGTTTGTATTAGAAGTTGCTGTTTCCCCTGAAAGTGGTCAAGCATAAGTTACTTTTGGCTAAAGACTACAGAACTTGTTTTCAATAACAAAATTACTTTCTAAACTGAGTTTCAATTTGCTTCTTGTAGAAACAGATCTGGGTCAAAAGAACCCTTTACAGAAAGTTGTTTTCCTACATAGAATTACGCCATTTAATAAGATTTACATTACTCACTTATAAACAGTCTGTTCAGCTTAGAACCTTGTTTAGTTAATGAGTTGTAGTATTGTAAGGGATAGCTTTATCATGCTTTATATCTATTATGCCAATTGTTGTCTAAGCAAAACATCTCATAGCAATTCTTCCCAAATTTCATGATGTTAAGTTTTATAATTTAAATTAAAATTAAAAATGTGTAGATTCATATGGCATCTTCTAAAAAAAAAATGGAATATTTTGGTTAATTGTGATTCAAGCATGGGAATCATTTAACACACTGATGAAATTCAGTCTGCTTTAAGGTGTATGACAACAGTTTAATGGTGCGTGGCTGTGCTGACAGAAACAGACATCATCTATTTGAAGTGGCTAGAGAACTATTGANTTAATTAACACAAGGATTTACTTTCTAAAAAAATTGATGTATCCAATTTTGGGGGTATATGTACACTTCGGTACTACCCGTTGCTGTGGGAGCAACAAGGTATTGGGGGTTGCTGTGGTTTATAAGGTTGCACATATGAATTATACTATCTCTCACTAGTAGGTAAAACCGCCTTTTTTCAACTTGTATTTAAGGCATGCCCAAATGGCAACTACAGAAAGGATGTTGCAAAGTTCAAATATCTCTAAAAGGGAAAAGCTGTTGAATTGTGTCAGTAGATAAACTTGGCAAAGAACTTACTAGTCCTTTACTTATGTGAGCTCAGCTTACATTGATGAAGCCAATTAAGAAAATAAATTCCTCTTCCATCAGAGTGTCCTTCAGAATGTATACAATCTAGGAATTAGTAGGAAAATATATATGAATCAAGGGCAGAGCCATATTAGGAATTTCAGTCTTTTCCTTTTTCCAGTAATGACACTTTCACCACTTGAGCGATAGTCCCTGAATACTCTTCGTGAGACTTTTAGTATTATAGTCTGCCAGCTGCAATTTGTAATGATAAATTGTTTTGAAGAAGGGTTTAGAAAAGCAACTAAGGAAAAATGCTGGATGGAGGAATTTGTGGCAAATTCTGACAGAAAAAAAAAAATATTAAAAATAATGTATGTCAGAAATTGAAAATATAACCATTTCACATAGATTGTTGTTTTTCCTGTTAACCATTTTGTGATGGCCCTGATGGGAACAGAAGTCAAAATAGCCCAAAGTGTTAGGCTTGCTAACCTCCAAGGATCACATTGATCCAGAGTTTAGAGAGTTCAGCTGGACACAAGTGATTGTGTGTTTTCCAGACAGTGTCCTGCACTGTTAGGAACCTTTTTTTGTGCTCTAGCAAGTGCCATTGACAGAAGGATACTGAGGAGAATGAAACTGAGCTTTTCTTCTTTGGAGGCTGATTTATATATGTAATGTCAAAGTAGTTGTATAATTGCAATCAGTAGTATGCGTTGATAGTGCTCCAATACTTAACATAGAATTATAGAAATGTCTAGATTGGAAAAGACCTGTATGATCATCTAGTCCAATCATCAACCTAACATTAGCACGTCTACCCCTTAAAACATATCCCTAACCACCCCATTTAATCATCTCTTAAATACCTCCAGCCATAGAGACTCCACTACTGCCCTGGGCACCCCATTCTAATGCCTCATAACCCGCTCAGAAAGTAAGTTCTTCCTAATATCCAAGCAAAACCTCCCCTGGCACAGCTTAAATCCATTTCCCCTTGTTCTATCATATGTTGCTGAGTTAAACTGTCTTACTCCCACCTCTCTGTAACCTCCCTTCAGGTAGCTGTAGAGAGCAATAATGTATCTCCTGATCCTGCTCTCCTCCAGGCTAAACAACCCCAGATCCCTCAGCTGCTGCTCATAAGATATGTGCTCCAAGTCCTTTACCAATTTTGTTGCTCTTCCTTGGACACAGTCCAGTGCCTCAATGTCCTCGTGGTGAGGGGCCCGAAATCGAACACAGTACTTGAGGTGCAGCCTTACCAGTGCTGAGTACAGAGACAGGATCACTTTTCTGAACCTAGTGGCAACACTATTCTTAATACAGGCGAGGATGCTATTGGCTTTCTTGGCACACTGCTGGCTCATATTCAAATGGGTGTCAATCAACACCCCCAGGTCCCTCTCTGATGAGCAGCTCTCCATCCACTCTTCCCTGAGTCTGTAGCATTGACAGGAGTTGCTGTGGCCAAAGTGTAAAACCCATCACTTGGCCTTTTTAAACTTCACACAGCCTCAGACCATCACTCTAGTCTGTCTAGATCTCTCTG
>VWZY01003166.1:40936-54599 GCA_013399075.1 Chloroceryle aenea
GGGGAACCAGGGGTCTCAGGGCTGCTTGGTCAGGGGAAGGTCCTGTGCTGTTTGGAAGCCACCACGGTTTTTTGGAGCCACTCACTGGAAAAACTGCAACCACCTCCTTCAGCATGCGGATCTCCTGGGAGGGAAGGAAAGGGAAAGGGGCCAGGTCAGAGCAATGCTGTGGCTCTGTGCCCAGCGCAGCCCCGGGGATGAGGTCTGGTCCTGATTCCCCATTCACCCTGCAGATCCCTGTACCTGGAAGTGAGGGCTGTAGTGACCATCAGCGTTCACAACCTGCTGCTCTCTCCCATCTCGGGACAGCACTGTCACCACTTTTCTTCCTGCCAGATGAGTGTGGAGCTGGGAGGCGAAGATGCGGATGCCAGCAGCGGGCAGAGCCTGGGAGAAGGATGGCTCAAGCTCCTGCGCCTGACCCCATCCCTCTCCCCTCTTGAACACCCCTTTACTGCATGTTTGGGACCCAGTTGTCCCTGGGCTGACTCTCACGTTGGATGGATCTACCCTTGGGGCAGCACAGAAGTGAGATCCCTGCAGAGGGGCAGCCTCTTGGTCCACTGCCAAACCCAGTGTAGGTGCTGCCATGCCCTAAATCAGCAGGAGCAGCTGAGCCAGATGCTGCTCATTCCCTTGAACTCGTTAGCAGTAGCACAAATGATTCCTTTTGGGTAGGTCCTACAAAAACACCCACTAAAACCTCCCGCAGAGCAAGGTGGGCATTTCAAAACTATCTTTGAGGGAGCTCTTGTCAAGCTCCTTGGCAGCAGAGGCCAATCTTGCCACCTCCAGGGGGTGGAAGCACTGCTGGGGCACGGCCAGCTTGGCAGTAGGATTTATGGGAAGGGTACCACAGGGAGCTGGAGCAGATGGCTCCTCAGGAGAGCTGTGTCAAGGGGGATTCAGGGCATCCCAACCAGCTGCTCGCTGTTTGTTGTACACGGCAGATTTTTCTTTCCAGCACAACCTTACAGTAAGGGGTTCAGGGGGTTTAAAACTGGGAATTAGGGGCCTGAAGCTGGACCACTGCTGCTGGGGACGTGGGAAAAGCCATTTACAACCTCTCTTCTCCAAGGTGAAGCTGGAGTGGAGAGGACGGGCACTCACCAGCTGGGTGCATTTGTCGGTGCAGTAGCCTGTGAGGACGAAGGCATCCTCACCCGGGGGAATGGCCATCACTGGCGTGTAGACCAAGCCCAGCTCCATGATACCAGCATCGTAGCGTCGCAGGGTGGCCGTGTAGTAGAGGCGGATCCCTGAGGAGTCATGGCGACCTGGTGGGCAAGAGGACAAGGATGCAAGTTACCATGGGAGAAGTGACAGCTGCTGGGACAAGGTCAGGTGTGAAAAATGACACTGCTGCAGTGGGGAGAGGTGCACAAGCCTCTTGCTGGTTTTAAATCCTAGACATTTTCATGCAAGTCTTTACTGAGTGGCCCCAGACATGTGTCTGGACCTCTAGAGAGGATGCCAACCTGAGGTTGAATTGCTTCCAAGGTAAGGAGTGCCTTTGGAGAGCCTAAAGAGAAGGACAGACCATGGGGTGCTTTGGAGGAGTCCTTTGAAAATGTGGCTCATTGCATCCAAAACACTAAGGCCATGCTGTTACTGGGGGCCTGGCAGGAGGAGATGTGCCTGTGGAGCACTGCATTTGGAAAGCTTCTGGTCTCTCTTGCATTTAGGATTGTTCCATTTAATCTCCTTTCAGGAGCTGGTGGGAACTGGAGAAGACCCTGTGCCCATGATGTACCCTGAGAGGTGCTGACCATGGGGCAGGCAGAGGCAGCAGTGAGCTCTGCTGGGATGCAAAGCTGAGCTCTGGCTCCCATTTGCTATCCAATTTTGTGATCCAAGGGTCACAAGCAGGTTCAGTAGGTCAGGAGGGTCTCAGTCTGGCTTTAAACTCCCTGTTTCTGGGCTGGAGCCCACCTAGAGATAAGAATAATGGGGGAGACACTATTGGTTAACACGCAAAACCAGATAAATTATGGAAGACTTGAGCTCCATATTTATAGACATGTTTCTTCTCGAGTTGCTGAATGTGCTATGATTGATCTACGGTACATATGCTCTGGTCTCCTAAAAATATACTTGGTTAGTCAAGAAGATACTTGTTTTTTATGTTAATGAAGAAACTGGGTTGTTTGGAAACCTTTTTTTTTTTTGAATGTGTCTCCTGCCAATGTTATCAAGGCAGGAATACCAGTAAAACAACATCTCAATTCCCCCAGCCAGGCTGGTGCTTTCTCTCCAGTGACTTTGGCCCTGCTGTTGCTCTTGGCTCTGAGCTCAGACCCACCAACCATCACCTTGCACAGAGATTGGAGGGACACCCTGTGACAGCCCAGCTAAGTACCTTTGCTGCCTTGGATCAAGGTCCTGTGGGGATGATGTGATGTAGGGGCAGTTTTCTCCCTTCCCTGAGTATCCCTTCCCATGGCTGGGCATGCATAAGGGTGGGATCCAGCCTCTGGTGAGGATGACTTTTCTGAGACCAGAAAGGCAGCAGCATGGTGGGGATTCAATGTATTTCTCTGGCTAGGACATATCTGAACCATGAGGTCTCCAAAAGCTGCCAACAGGGCTATGATTTTGGTCCAGTTTGCTTCTGTATGAAACATGGACTCCTTCCCAGCAGGGTGGAAGCCCCTGACTTTTACCCAGCTCTCTTGCCCCTGCCCCACTGGTTCCCACTCACCTTTGATCACCAGGGGATTGTGGTAATGAATCTCGAGGCGCAAATATTTGGAGGAGCCTGGGCCACCAAAGGCAAGACCTGCTTCTTCAGGGTAGTAGAAAGCCTGGAAGGGTGTTAAGAAGGTGATGGGGTGGCTTTCCTGGGGACAAGGTTGAACAGTCTGGGAATAATCCTGGCCCTCACCATGAGCTGAGGGACGTGACTCGTGCTCTTGGTTGTGCTTGGAGAGCTGCTCTTGCTCCCAAAGGCTTTTTGCATGCACATGCAATGTCATAACCACTGAATAGAGACATCACACCTCTTTATGGCACTGAGGAGGTGAGCTGGGATGAGGTAGAAACTTGGACACTTACAGGGGAATGATGGGGAGATCAGACAGGGCTGAAGCCAAATCCCAGCAGAGAACAGGTTTGGGGAAGCCTGCATGGGGCAATCCCAAGGTGGGGTCGGGAAGGGTTGGGAGGCTGCAGGCAAGCACTCAGGAGCACTTTTCTTCCAGGGTGGTGGGTTCCATCTCACACTCACCTGAGCTCCCATGGCCCATGCTGCAAGCACGTGCCTGCAGTAGTTGAGCCGATCTGGCTTCATCTTGGAGTCACAGGGCCCGTTGTAATGGGGGAAGGTGTCGAATTCAGCAGCGCACTGGAAGACTTCCATGTGGTGGACCAGAGCCTCATTGCCTGCTGTGATCACTGGTTCATACTGCAAAGCAGCAGCCGAGGAGAAGAACACGTTAAGACTGTTTGCTGAGAACCCCAGGGGGGTCCCCCGGGGGCTGCTGCCTCTGCAGACCTGTGGAGCCCAAGGCAGGTATGTCTGCTCTCCATTACTGACTGGGAGACAGTTTCAGCCACGTGATGGGGAGGAAAGGTTGCTCTGGGCATGAGGCACCAAGAGCTCTTAATTGGCTTTTGAACCAACCCATAACCCAGAGAGAAGCATCTCATCTTGGTCTGCTTTGTGATGGCTGAATCCTTTGCCAGTTTTGCAGGGCTGAGGTGACCCTGGCACACCACTTTTTTCCTAAAGAGGGTCCTGGTCACATTGCTGTAGCTCTGCCTGCAGTTGTGGGGTTTTGTTTTTAGCCAACAGCTGCTTGGGGTACGGGGAGGGGGATTTGGAATAGAAAGAAGGACTTCAAACAAGCCTGAGGAACAGATCTGGCTAAAAGTGCCAGCTGTAGAACTGATCCGCAGCAGCGGGAAGGTATCAGGAGTTACGCACTTTTTACTTACACACAGATGATTCATTTCACACCATCTGCTGGAAAGAAAATCCTCCTTCTGAGTTTTCCTTTGCAACGTCATCTCCCCAGTAAATCACTAAGCGCTCGCTTCAGCTCCTCTGTCTGGTTTCCCTTCTCCCCGCCATGTGGTTCCGACTCTGGCTGTGCCAGGTCATCTGCTGAGCCACCTCCGTGCCTGCCAGGGCCATGTTCTCCCAGTAGCTTGTGACAGGTGGTCAGACTGGTGTTAATCTGCCTTTCCCTGGCACTAAGCTGCCTGCAGGTTCCTGCCTGTCCTTTGATGTAGGTGACCCGATCACGTGCCACACGTCCGGGCAATGCACACAAGTTGCATTTACATCTGTAACTCCTCTGTTTTTTTTGGTGTCTACTCTTTTAGAAGCCAGTTCATAGCCTGGCTCACTCTGCCTGGCTCTTGTCAGCCTAGTTCAGTTGTTCCCCATGTTTATATATTCCTCATGGCTCACCAGGTGCCGTGATCCTGATGTGGGTCTGTTCTTGGTGGCTACAGCTCTGCCTTCTGCAGGGGAGCTGCTCTGAGCCTGCCCTGGCACCCGCTCCATGTTCTGGGTGGAAAGTCAACGATCTGCCACCTCTTTCTGTGCACCTACTGATATTGGGTTCTCTGGGAGACTGCTGCTGGCTGCTGGCATGGCTCTGGGAGATGTTTTGGTACCGCGTTAGGGGAAGACATGTGGGTCTGAAAGGGTAGGTGAGAGGTGGGCTTTGCAGAATGGCTGAATGCAGACTGGTCTGCTGATCTAGAAAGCGACCCCCTTCCCCTGCCTCTTACCATGATGATGTGATGTTTGCGGAAGCGGTCTGGGAGCTCTGCCATGTAGCACCAGTAGGTTGTCTCCTGGCTGGGAATGACAACATCAGGGGCCGTTATCTCCATGGTGCTCATGTCACTGGGCAGTTCGGGAATGCTGATGTTGGGCTTTAGCAGCTGCACCCTCTGCAGACCCCTGGGGATGGCTGAGATGTTGATGGCTTGGAGGGAACGGACTGGTTTCTCCAGGATCCCATAGATAAGGTGCACGGTGCCATCCTGAAGTGAGAGCAAAGTATATCAGGTAGTTTTTCATGCAGGAATATCAACTTCATGGAATGTCAACATCAGTGTTGGTTGCATGAATCCAGGAAAGGGCCTTTTGACCCATCCTCAGATGGGAAGCCACCCTGACTTGTCTGGTAGCTCACTTTGCTGTGCTGTCCCTCTTCTCCCTGAAATCCTCCTTTTCTCCCAGTTTCTGCTGGGGGCCTACCACAAGAAGGTCTGCTGAATGTCTACTGCAACCAACGAAAGTGCTGCTGACCCCAGTGAGCTCTGGGCAGGAGATAAGGAAGACAGGAAAAAGAGAATAATTTTTTTCTTAAAGGATCAAAGAATAAAGACCTGCAAGTCTTTTCCTGGTTCAGAGACAGAATTTTTTCCTCCAGGGCTCTCTGTTTTGGCAGACAGTAGACATTTCTCACCAAGCTTTTGAAAACCAGCAACAAAAATTCAAGGACTCTCCATGCCCACGCTGGCTTTAAAATATCCTGTCTGCCAAAGGCTTTCATCTGAAATGAGCCTTGCACCGATTCCTGCCTGCACCTGAGGTCAGAGCTGAGACCCTGAAGCTCTTTGGCATCCTCGCTGTGGAGGTTTCCCCCAAATCCCATCTCCTGGGGAGGAGCAGTGGATGAGAAATCACCGAACCCCACACAAGGATGCTGCAGGGGCTCTATTTGCCATCCCTTTGCTCCAGCTCCTGCCACAACCCTCCTCTTTGCCTCCTTTTGAACACCACCAACACCTCTTCGTAACAGTTGGCTCCAGACTGCAAACCAGAGTGATGCAGGAGGGTATTTATATAGACCTAACACATGCTGAATAGAAGCAGATGATGCAAATGAACCAAAATCTACACTTTACAGAGGTATAGAAGGTGTTGTAAATAGATCAATCGTGCCAAGTATTACTCATGTCCCAGGCCTGACATCTGTAGCACTCTTCATTTCTGCCTTAGCACAAACATCTGTTGCTGTCCCTGAAACAAACTGGTCAGGTCTGATCACTCGGGTTGGAATTCGGAGCTCTGCCCAGTGCTGGGGTGTGCTGTGGCGTGGCGAGGTCAATTCTGTACCTCGATAAGGTAGTCCTTGGGGTCACAGGTGCTGAAGGCTCTTTTGAAGAGGAGGTAGAGTCCCTCAGGAGCCTTCCGAGCCCCGAGGAGCTGGTAGTCCTGCTGTGCATCCATGTGGAGATGGCCCTTGGCATCGCTCCAGGCATCCTGCGGGAAAAAGAGCACCCCAGTAAGTCGAGGGGGATCCACTGGCCCCACTCAGTGAGGAGCTCATGGCAGTGACCTCCAGCAGTCCCATGGGCCATGAGGTCTTCCTTGTGTTCACCCTCTAGCCGGTGCACCCTCCGCATCCCAGAGGTGTGGGGTTGCCCCATGCCCCCTTTCATCAGCCCACGGGCAGAGCCGTGTTGGCACAGCCTCTGCCAGGAGACCCTTGGTGCTCAGCACAGGCAGATCCATGGAATACACATCCCAGCATTGCTAGTCTGCAGAAAGACATTTATGAGTTGAGATGTGCCGGGGATGGGGGGAAGGACTTGGGGGAGGAAATCCTACAGAGCCACATGAAGGTTTTGCATCAGTCTGGGCTGGGTTTTGGGTGTATTTGGCTGGGGGGGACCTTCTGAGGGGGTTATGTGTTCCCCAAGACCCTTGTAACAAACAAACTGTTCTCACTTTAGGATCAATGCCTTGCTGGGCTGTAGTGTCAGCCCTAGAAATCACTACCCCTCTTCAAAACTCCTTCATTTCTTGTGATCAGGTTGTTTCATCAGCCCAGAGAGACCCCCCCAAAACCTGCTCCTCGTTGATGACAGTGACAAAGCCACAGCGAGAAGCGAAGCAGTGAGTAACTCCTGTGTTGAAGGATTTGAAGGTTTGGAATATAAAATCTTGCAATAATTTGGATTTGAACAGTGTTGTTTTCTTGATCTTTTGCATCTCCCTTTGGTATCTTCTGTTTACGGAGAAAAACACGTAAGTACCTCGTTGTACATACACAAGTAGCGTTGGTTTTCTTATCTTGGAGGAAAAAAATAGAAGAAAAAAAGAATAAAATGTCTTGGCATCACTTCAGCCAGAAGTATAGAGTGATATTTCGAGAACATGTTGTCCTTAGAGGGGGAAGAGTAAAATCAGCTACATGAAGCTAGCATGACATTTGTTTTCATAGGAAGATGGTGTGCAAATTAATCTTGTAGTACATGGGAGGTTAAGCAAATTTCGATCTTTCCAACAGCTGACATACTTATCCAGAAGAAAGGCTGCTGGGGGAGAGAAAAAAAGGACTGGAAAGATTTATAGAAATCTCCTTGTGGGATGCTGTTCGGCACCAACTGAAAGGGAAAAAGCCCAAATGCTGCCCGGTGTTTTATTCAATGGTGTTTGTCTTTCCTTGAGCACATGAAGGCAGATTAGAAATGATCCTTTCTGGTTTTTTTAACATGATGCTGAGGACTAGTGTAGCATTTGCACCACCACACATCCTGAATGGCTGGTAATTAGCAAGCAAGCAGTACAGATAATAAGCCCTTCTTTTCCTCCTTTCATTACGCTGCAGATTGCATTGCAGCTGATTGTGAAAGAAAGTATTTTATGGTTAATTTGAAGTAAGCAGGGAGGTAAAATTTAACTTACTGGAAAGCCTCGCACGGGGGAAAAAATGTGAATTGCCTTCTGCAACCAAATGTAATTGCAACAAGCCTGATGGGGTGGTCTGGGGATAGGGAGCTGCTGGAGAGCACAGGAGTTGTTGCAGTAACTGCAGCCCCGGTAGACAAATCAAAGGAGAACCTGGACAAATGGACTTTCTCAGAAAGGACAGCAGTTTGCAGTATCAAACAGCGAAATGAGGGATGAGTTCCCCCCCATCTGCTATCACCAAATGTTTACACACTGCCCAAACAGATCTGCATGTTTAATTTCTGGCAGGCAGCCGCTGGGTCGGGTTTTTCTGCGTCCTCCTGATCTCGGCGATCGCATTGGACACGACTCACAGACAGGTTATTGGTGCTGGCAGGAGCAGCCTTTCTGGATGACAACTTTTGCACTGTCTCAAAGTCATTAAGGGGAGCTGTGGTTCATTTTTCATGTGAGAGACAGCAGTGCAGGAGTGAACCAAGGGGCTGATGCCTCCTGTGTGTATATCTGTGTGTGAGAGTTGGTCTGTGCACCCATCTGCTGGAGCTCTTTGCAGCTAAACACAGCCAGGACATCCAGGTTCTGGTTCCCCTCAGCTTTGCTGATGTGCTGTTGTAGTTATTCTTTTCTGTTTGGGTATAGCATAGGCTCTTAAACCCATAGTGTAGACTCGATCTGCACTCCCTTGGGTATAGAAACTCCCAAGCCTTTTTGGATCCCTTTCATCCGAGCAAGAACGGTCCAGTGTGTGCCATGCCCTGGACCAGCCCTGCTCTTTCAAACCATGAGCCAAATTCACCCGCGAGGAGGCAACCCCCAAAGCAGCCATACAAGCATAGAAGTGACTCACCCCGAAATAGGAACTGTGCCCATCGCTCCAGAGCACGGCCAGGTCCGCGTTCTCAAACTCGCCCCTGTCTGACATCCCAAAGAGGACCCCAAACTTCAGGTTCCTGACGAGGAGCTGGAAATGCACGGCTTGCTCAGGATAGCTGACATTCCAGGAGAGCTCAAGCAAACCCTTGGGATCGAGAGGCACCTTGTAAGGAAAATCACTCCCGCGGGGCATCGACCCTTGCAGGGCCACCACCAGGATGACCAGGAAGACCGCGATCATGGTGAAGTACATGGATGCCACTTCCCGCAGCTTGAAGCTGGGGCAGGGGCAAGGCTTGCTCCTGGAGGTCTGCATGCTGGGCACGACAGCACCCGCCCGCCTGGCTTTGCCAATTTATGCGCTGGCCCTCCTGGGCAAGCTGGGTAAGTGAGACTCTTTAATTGCATTTGGTCATTGGGAAATTGGTTTGTTGTATTGACCCCCCCGTTCACCCCTCCTGGCCAAACACTTGTCATTCGCTGCCTCCCCTTAATTGGCTCTAATTGCACATGGACATTATCAATAGCAATTGAATTCGACTGGGCTGATGTTATTCGCTCTTAAATCTTCCTCAGTGGCTGGAAAGGGCTGCAAAGTGCTCCTGCAGAGCCCTCCATAGACAGCTCTGCCCTCATTGTGGTGCCTCCAGCCCAGCTCTGCCTGGGCTCTGTGGGGTGAAAGCTCTGGGACAGCCCCAGGAGCAATTCCAGCCACAGACCCCCCATGTCCCCCAGCTTGGGATCTCATCACCCAAAAGGTGGCCAGACTGGGGGAGGACCAAAGCCCAGAGTCAGCTGCCAGAGGGACCCGGAGTCCTGGTCCCACTCCCTGCCCATACTCTGCTGGGTGCAAGTCAGGGTATCACTGTTTGTATCCTTGTTTTCTTTTTGCTCCTCTTGAGTAACAGTGCAGGTCGGTGGCTTGCAGATAAGCTGGTCCAAGTGCACCCAGGAGACCCCCTTGGCTTCCCCAACCCTGTTGTGATGTGCTGCTCAGGCTGTGCTGAGGTCCAGGCTGCACCGTGGGGTCCCATCCAGCTGCACCTTCCTTCCCAGGAATCCCATCAATGACATGAAGCCCACAGAGACATTTCTGTGTTTATTCTTGGAGGCTGACTTGCCTGGGACATATTTGCATGAGATGCTGCTAAAAGGTGAGCTAAGTCAAGCCATCCAGAGCCCCACGGTCCTTTAGATGCTGCTGGGTTTAAAATGAACCTCCCTGAGCCGACTGCAGTGTCACTTACTGGAGCTCTCACAAGTCAGAGCAGATCCAGAGGGATGGTCCCAGGAAAGGATATGTCCTTTCTGGGTGGTGGTAACAGTGCCTTCTGCTCCAGCAAGCCAGCCTGATAGCTCAGCTGGAGACAGTGTGGGAGATGGCTGTTCTCCTCCCACCTCAGCCTCCATCCGTTTTTTAACCAGATAATAATAGTTTTACATGTAATCGTGATCACACCTCCAGAAAAATGCTGCAGGAGATCTGGCCTGGCAGTGCTGAGCTGGAGTCCTGGCATCTCACAGGGGGGTTTCCTGCTCCCCCCAGCACTGAGACAGCCCCAGAGGCTCAGAGCAGCCAGGGTGCAAAGCAGAGCCATGTCACCCCAGTGCATTAATGCTCAGAGGAATCAGGGAAGAAAATGAGAATGAACAGCACGTTTTTGGCAATGAGCATGAAGGGGCTCAGCAGTGATGACTGGAGGAGGGAGCCGATGGGGACTGCAGAGAGGAAGTGTCTTATTGCTGAGGAGTGAGAAATCCTTCTCCTGTCCTTCTCCCAAATACCCCTTGGGGATGTACTGCCTGTGAAGAGCACCTCAGAGACTCAATTTACTTTTCCAGGTGGAAAATTACATTTTTGGTTAATAACTGTCATGGGAACAGAACTCAGCCCTCCTCAGCCTCCTGCCCCAGCAGCTCCTGCCTGCTCTTCTCCCCCATCCAGCAGTGCCAGGGAAGGGTCCCCTCATGCCGGCAGCCCTGAGGACTTTGCAGTGCTGGCATTGCCCAGATTTCACCCCTGGGAGCACCTGGGAGGAACAGGAATCCAGCAGCGCTGCCCTGGGGTCCTGCAGCTGCTGAGGACGTGGTGGCCCAAGTGCAGGTGAATGTCCCCGTCTCCTCCTGGTTTCCTCCCGGGAGATTCTCATCGGTGTGGTAGAGAGTTTAGCACTGGGTGGCCATCTCCTGGCATCTGCTTCTCCTTTCAGATGGGATTACTCTGGAATGGGATGAGGAGAGAATATCCACCCTGCACTGATGATTTAGATAATTATCCTATGATGGTGAGTATCTCAGGAATAGGAAGGCAAATGGGAGATGCTGCAGGCTTTGAGATTTGCTCTTTTGCTTTCTAATGATGCAGTTAGCATAAAGGAGCCCTGATCATGAGCAGGGCCTTGTCAGAGCTCCCAGGCATTAAATAATATTGACAGGGTTTGAAATATTTTCCCTGCAAAGCAAAATGCCAGAGAAAATGCTGATTTCCCCAAAACATGCAGAAATGAAACCCCTCTCCTCTCCTCCCCTCTTCTCCTCTATCCCCTTTATTGCCTTTGTGTGATTTTTTTCTGGCCCTTTCAAACCCAGCATGGCATTTGAACAACAATGAGGCTCCCCATGAAAAGCTCAGCTCCTCTCCCATCCTGCTTTGGCTCCCATCAAAGGTCCTGCCTACCTGGACCTTTGGAGATGTTAAATATTTTTTATTTCTTTGCTTTTGTAGCAGCTGGGGTTTTGGCTTCAGTTATAGATATCTTTTTTCTCTTCCTCTTTTCATTTGTTTAAAGTCTGGTGTATTCTCTTCCAGTTATTAACTTTCCAACATTAATTGGAATTATAATGAACTGCCTCAAGCTCTTGATACACACACACACACTGCCTTGCTTTGGTCTTGGAGTTTGGGGTCTTGTTTTATTAATGTTGGCTCACGTGACAAGTGATGCTCTCAGATGCTTCTGTGTGGAGTCCCCTCCGGTCCCCTCTGGGTTTTGGGTTTCACTCGTGGTCCTTGCAGCAATGTCACAGGAGCAGATCCATGTTTCTCAGCTCTGTGTAATGAGAGGAAAGAGATTCAGCTCAGTGCTCGGGTGTTTTAATGAATCATCAATGTGTGCAGCTCTACGCTCAGCTCGATGAGGTTTTACTGTCCTTTACAACCATCACTCAGGAATGTGGGAATTGATCTGGAGCATCTCTCCTTGTCGAGTGACCTGCTGGTTAGAGGTTTTGGGCTCTCATTCAGCTTCATCAGACAAAAGGCCAAAACAGAGAGAGAGTTGGAGAGCTGAGCTCTCCCAGATCAGACCATCACTCAGCGCCAACCCACACCCCACGGGTAGAGTGACTCCAGTACGCAGCCAGGTCCCCTGCCTGAGGAGTTGGGTCTGCACCTCAACACATCCGTGGCTCTGCTCATCTTCCTGAAGGAGGAGGCAGCATCCCCCCCTTTGCCTGAGGCTCCTGGGCTCATTCCTGGACACACTGTACCCTAAAGGTCTTGTCTGAGAGCATCAGATGGATGTCCCTGGTTCTCCAGCCCTGGCTGGTGGAGTCTGGCTTCATTACAAAACCCCCGAGGCCAGATTTTTTCCCTTGCCCCATTTGTGAGCTCCTCCAAGCACAGATTCACCCACTTGTCCTCTTCTCTTGGCTTTGTTTCCTCATTGTAAAGGGAAAGAAGCTGAGCTGCCAGCATAGTAGGAAGGTGAATGATCCTCACTGGGGAGTAGGAGGGTGTCTTTAGCTAATGAGTTCTGCCTCTGTCTATTAGAGATGAAGCCCCAGGTTGCTGGCGTGTGCAAGTGGAGCTCCTGAGTTTTCCTGTACAGAAGGAATTTGTGGTGGAACAACATAACACGGGCAGGTCAGCTTGAAAACAGCTGAACCTTGCAGATAAGCAGTGAGAATTTATTTAAAGAGAAAAAAGAAATTATGTATCTCTCCCTCTCCCCTTCAGTTTCTCCTCAGTCGTTGCTCACAAATCCAGGCAAAGAGTGAAGATCCAGCTTTCCACTCATTGCTCCGGGTGTTTATTTTAAGACTTCCATGAGATGTAGAAATGCCAGGTTCCTGATGCTGAAACTCTGACCGCTCAGGGCAGACACAGAGTGGCTTCCCATGGGCTGGCAGCCAGGAGGAACACCGGGAAGGCTGAGGGATGGGAGCGGTGGGTTCAGCTCCTTTCCTTGAAGGCAGAGCAGTGGCTTTCTGCCGACCTGTGAGCTCTTGCTGCAGCTAACAGGGGCACAGCTGCACTGGTGCTACCATGGGAGCATCCTGTGCTGGAGATGAGACTGGTGTCCCAGCACACCCCCTGCCCTGCTCCGGGCAGAGCCCACCAAACCCCTGGGAGAAAAGAGCTAAGGGTGCAGTAATGCGCAGGGAATACCTGGAGCATGCTGTGAGCCCAGAGAAGGGCTATTTTTACTTGACAGTGCTCAGATATGTCCTCCAGGTCCCAGATCAGCTGTGCTGGATGCTGTACGAACTCCGGCAGCAGCATTAATCCCCCGCTGAGTGTTGCTGGCCCATCCTCTGCAGAGCCACATGTCCAAACCCTCCTGGTGACAGAACTACCCTGGCCTTTCACTGCCACTGACGACCCCGGATGCNCCATGCCCTGGGGGCTCTGCTCTTCTCAGCCCCCATCCGTCGCCAGCCAGCGCCGGGATCGAATTTGCCGGGGCACTGATGAAGTTAGGGAGTGTCTGATTCTGGCTGGACCTGACATGGGATGGGAAGTGGGAAGAGATGTCTGGCACACAGGGGAGATGCTCATGCCACTGACGACCCCGGATGCAAAGCCAATCCTGAAGGCAGATAAGCCGTGGCTTCCAGAGCCCTGAAAGCAGCAGTACCTGACATTTGTGGCGAGGAGCTCAGGGAAGCAGCTGCCTCCATGGGCAGGAGGCGAGGGCTGCCTGCCTGGAACAGAGGCTGGCGTACAGGTAAGTAGGTTTAAATACAATTGATGCACCAAATTGGGGACTGAGGCAGGCAGCACCCCTCCGAGCTATAATCCATTGCCTGGCTAACATAAATGGAAATTCAATTTGAGCGAGGGCAGGGAGGGGAGGGGAGGGAAGGGAAGCTCGTTGTCTGCTCCCGAACAGCTCCCCATGCCCTGGG
>VWZY01003166.1:56858-68763 GCA_013399075.1 Chloroceryle aenea
CTCCAGCAGGGTCACCCAGAACAGGTGACCCAGGGTCACATCACCCAGGCAGGTTTGGAATGTCTCCAGAGAAGGAGACTCCACAAACCCCCTGGGTAGCCTGGGCCAGGCTCTGCCACCCTCATAGAAAAGATTTTCCTCCTCACTCGATGGAGACCTTGTCCCAGCAGTGGTGGGTGGGAAAAAACATTCCCTTCTCCAGTGTGATTTTGTGCCTTACAGCACGAGTGTAACAAATGCTGTAACATGTCCCTTGCTAAGTCTCTGCTCAGCCTAACTTCTTGCTTTCTCCTAACTTGATTCTCTTTTCTGTCTTCCTCAGGACCAAATTTTCTCTCCCTTATACCAGGTAATGTCCCCTGCCTCATCCCTCACAAGGACCTTATCCAAAGGGGACCTGGCCCCAACTGTGCAGTCAGACCTCCCCACTGTCGCCCCAAATCAGAGACAGAACTGGACCTCAGCTGCTCTTTATGGCTCAGTCCCACTGCTCTTCCAGCAGCAGAGTCGAAGACTGCCATGTATGGAGAAGTCTGAGCAGCTCCCATCTCTTCTGCCTCTTCTCCTGATCCAGCCATGCACCTGCAGCTCTTCAGGAGAGTGAAAAGCAGGTAGATGGGCTGTGCCTAGCACTGTGATGTGGGGAGCTGGTGATGGGAGAGCAAAAGAAAGGCCAAAGTTAGTGAAGAAGAGCATCGTTTGCTCTTTAGGAGGTGCTGAGGGGGCAGCTAGGCCCTTTCCCACCAGGCTGCTTGAGCAGTTCAGCAACCCAGAGAAATTTTCTCCCCGGTGCTGCCGCAGCTGAGCCACCTAATGAAATGGAGTCGCCTGTGCATGCTATATTAGGGTTACCATGGATATGGTGTCACAAACACTGGGCTGTGGCTTTGTTATATAAACAGGAGAGATTGTCACAAATACCCAAAATATCTGAACAGGACACGAAGAGACAAAAGCATGCTCGGGGTTTGTTCATCGAGGGTTGTGTGACCCAGTGGACAGTGCCAGGGAGAGGTTTGTGTTAGCTTTGAGAAGTGGAGCTGAACCGAGTGGTGGTCTTGGGCTCAGCAGCTTTGGAGACTCCCCAGTCTTCAGCAGGGATCTCTCTAACACAGAAGTGCTGCTGACTAGCTGCTTATGGACCCTGGTTGTGACTGAGAGCCAGGCTCCCTGCAGAGCATGATGTGAAGTGTGTTGTTCTTCATGCTCAAGTCCATCCTAGATGAGCTTCACGCGGACCTTGGCCCTACCCAATTTCTGCCATATGTGAGGAGAACCTGCTTCCTGCAGCTGGTGGGCGCCAGGACTAGTGGTGGTGGTGAAGATGTACAATCAGCTCTCCCAGCACTGCCCACACCTGACCCTGCTCAGCAAGACCACCCGACTAATCTTGTACCATCTCAGGGACAGAATGTCCCTTTGTACAGTTTGAGAAATCATGTAATTTGAAGAAAAAAAACCTGCTCTGGCAATGGAGGTGGGATGTAAGGGAGATGGAGACATCAGAGTGGCTAAAATTGTATTGCACTCCCACTCCCCTGCCAATAAAAACACCATAAATAAAGTGGCTTTGCAATAACCATCTCCACGCATTGTAACACAGATTTCATGTGTCCCTGCAAAAGATGCTCCAAGCAGGATAAACTCTGCTCCAGCCTCGTTCTGCAAGACAGAAGCTTGCTCCAGTCCTTTCATGGTGCTGACTCTTCTTCTCCCATCAGGTGCTACCCCCAAACTCCCAGTGTCCATCAGTGGCTTCCTCTTCCCATCCTCTGTGCTCAACTGTGACATTGCCAGCCCATGGCTGTGGCAGCTTCCTCCTGCCCTTCCAGATGCCCTTCACCAGGGGACAGCCATCGATATGCTTGTTCAGTCTCCTATCTCTCTCCCTGGGAGTCCAAGCAGACATCTTCCCGTGCTTCATTATCTCACATGTAGTGGTGAATACCAACCTGAGTCAGGGAAAAGTCTGTTTTAGCGTTTAAAACCACACCAGGTCCAGTTTTTGCTCTTCGGATGTAGGACACCCCGCACTGCACCCCTGCATTAGCTGCTATCCCTGATTTGGAAGACCCATCTTAATTTTCATGAAGTGATGTGTCTCTGGAGTGGTTGGGAAGAGTCCTTCTTTGATTTGGTAGGAAACAGCAGCAAAAGGAGCCAGAATCTGCTGTGGGCATGGGTCCAGGGCAGGGACTGTCTGCCATGTGAGTTTTCAGGGGGGTGGGTTGGTGCTGAGCCCTTCTGCATGGGACTCTGCTCTTTGATGCCAGCCTTTCTTGTTTCTGTTCCTCCAGCCATTGCTTTCTGGCACTCAGCTGCTTCCTGAAGATTACACAGCAAGCCAGGATCAGCAGCAAGAGGAGCTGATCCAGGAAAGGACATGGGGCCAAAAGAGCCTGAGGAGTTTGAAGATGGAGCTTTATCAGCTTAGAAAACGTTTGGTGCATTGAGTGACAGAGGCTGCAGGCCCCGCATGCTTCAGGTTTGTAACAGACAAGTTAGCAAGAAGGTCTAGTAAAGGAATAGTGGATAAATATGATTTACTTCAGAAAACTTCTGCACATGGAGCACTTTTCCTACAAACCTCTTGACAACCTTAAAGGGGTCAATGTGCTTGAAGGGGAAGGTGTTTCCAGGAGATGCGGTCTCTTTGGCTTTCCAAGGCTCTCACAGAAGATTCTGCACCATTTCCATCATGGCCAAGATGCCCATGGAAGGGTTACTCCCCCAGCTCCTCCCATGCCTCTTCATGCTGGAAGCCCCACCAATGTCCATGCCTGTGGGGTGAGGACAGCCCTGTGTACTGGGGCATGAGGGAATCTGTCACAAGCATCCTTAAACTCTCACACACACACCCCCACCTCTCTAATCTCTCCCTTTCATTGGCACTCCCATCCGAAGCAGCGGCTGCACAGGATCATGTTCCAGCCAGGCTGGCACGTCACGCTGGGTGCCGAGGCAGGAGCTGACGGGTGCGATGCGATGCGACGTGTCAGACAAGCCCCACCTCGCAGCAACTTTCAAGTGCACGTGCCTTCAGAGCGTCTCTGAGCCACGTTGCTGTGGCTGAGGCTGATGTGTGATGATGTAAGGCTGATGAGCCTTGGTGGACGCTGTTGATGATGGGCTGGGGGTGAATAAGGCAGTGAGTGTGGAGCACGTTGCCTTGTGTCACTGGGTAATTCATCTGTTTAGGTTAAAATCACTTATTTTAAGAAGCAGTCTCTCTCTCTTGTTGCTTTGTTAACTCTTTTAAGCAGATGCATCCCTTGGCACTCAGGTTGTCACCTTCAAGGACATAAACCTCTCAGAGTCATGTGGCAGCCCATAGCATCTTCAGCTTCACAGGGCATCTTCAGCTCCGTACCTGCCTGAATCAGTGCTGGAAGTCATGGCAGTGGGGAGCTGGGGTGCAAGTGGGACATCAAACAAGGAAGGTCCTGCTCATGGGCATCTGTGAGGGCTGTGTTTACAAACCAGATGGTTCCCACATTGTGGGTGATCAAAGCCAGGGAAGAAAGCTGCTATGGAAGAGCACAAACCTGGGGATCAGGCTGCTCCTCTCACCTAAACAAACTGTTTGCATTTAAATCCAGCTAAGGTGACTGAGGCATTGTGAGCACGTACCCACATCCCAGTGAGAGGAGGAGGATGCAGTAGAGCCCTTCCAGGCTGCTGTCGTGAATATTTGGGATCAACTTGGAGATTGTCTAAGAGGAGGCACCTCCATAACGTCAGGGAAGAGGCAGAGCAAAGCACCAGGCACTTCCAGCAGACCCAGAGAGCAGCTGTCACGACGAGGAGGTAAGTCAGCACACACAGGGTGCTGGTTACTGTGGGGGGCTTAAAGCATGAACAAATGCCAGGGAGCTGCAAAGGAAAAGGTGCTGCCCTTAGGAATGGAGAAAGACAGGGTTTGGCAGATGATGACAAGGTCGTGCAGTCACTGTACCTGGCTGCTGCTCCCAGGGTCTGTGACAGGCAGAGGGCACTTGGTGTGTGCCTGCAAGACATGGAGGGGTGGTTTACTGGAGCCCTAATGCTGTCTTTCCACAGTGGAGAAAAGCCCTGGGAGAAGTAGTGAGATCCTTTAGTGATACTGAATGGCCTCTGCTACCCTGTTTCAAGTGTATGTGTGGTTTACTGCATCCCTGAGAGGCTGTGCCCTTGGTGCGTGTCATGTCCACTGAACTACAGTTCACAGAAACATGGAATCCCAGGCTGGTTTGGGTTGGAAGGGACTTTCAAAGGTCGACTTATTCAACCCCCCTGCAGGGAGCAGGGCCATCTGCAACCAGAGCAGGGTGCTCAGAGCCCCGTCCAACCTCACCTGGAATGGTTCCAGGGATGGCAGTGCCCACCTCTCTGATCAACCTGGGCCAGGCTCTCATCACAGTTATCAAAAAAAATTTCTTCCTTCTCTCCAGTCTGAATCTCTCTCTTTTAGTTTAAAACCATCACCCCTTGGCCTGTCACAACAGACTCTGCTAAAAGGGTGCTGAAAGAGTTTTCAGTCTAGAAATGGCACCAGTGTGCCCCAGACTGGTGAAGCACTGGGAATATGTACAAAAAGCTGGTCAGTGTTTCAGCAGCCTATTGCTCCCAGCAATACCCAGGTTTGGTTGGGGTTTGTGATCACGTAAGTTGGGAGATGTTTCCAGGGTCATGACAACCAGATGGGAACCTACCCTCCTCTGATGGCAGCACATTATGGGTTGCTTCCTGGGGATGGAGCAAGCTGGAGGTAGGGACAAAATGCCCGGAGAGTGGCCTTGAATGCAGAGTGACAGGAAGATGATGCAATATTCCTGGGCAGTTTGATCCCAAGACCTGAATCGTGTAAGAAAACCAAGAATTTGTGGGTGCAGGATTGTGAATGCACGAACTGACAGAAGGATTTACACCGTGAATAATCCATTGGCAATGCTGGAGGACAGCAGGTGGTTTTAACCTGAACATGGTACTTAAAACCTCCAAATGGTTTGGCTCCTGCCTGTTGCTGGTCTGTTTATCCCACAGACTTGGCAGGCACAGGACAGTTCCCAAATGGTGAGAAGGCCTGATCAAAGTTGTGCTGGCCAGCTGCCAGTTCTCCAGGCCATCGACTGACTCCTGAACTGTGGGTACTAATTAGCACTTTCCTTCTGTAACAATTGATGTTGCAAAGTCTAGGAGATCATGGCTCTTTGCACACTGTGTTTGTACAGCCCCTAGTACGACGAGACCCCGCTCACAGCAGAGCTCTGGCACATCACTGCAATATAGAAATATGTCATAAAAACCTTTTTCTCCTTCACAGGTAACTGATCTTTGCAGAGTTGCTCTTGGAGTAAGTGAACCTCATGTTAGAAGCCAGAAAACAAGCTCTAAACTTGCTGAAGGCAGCCCAAGTGTTTGCTAAGTCCTTGTTATAACATTGTCTTTCCTTGCTTCCCTCCTGGGCTCAGGTGAGAAGAGAATTGCTTTGACATATTCACTGGGAAGCCACGAGGCTGTTTATTGCTGTATGGGAGTCCAGGCATAGGAAACAAAATGAATGGTCTGAGCAAAGAACCTCCCATCGTTCATCTTCCTGAGCAAAGATAAGGTGATAAATGGCTAGACAATGACATTTGACCCATAAAAGTAATAAAAAGCTAAAATTGTTTTTATTCCTGGCATAGCTTTTCAATATCTTTAGCACATAGCCCAAGCAACCTTGAAGCAGAACTGAAGAAGAACCATGATGTAGAGAGTTCAGTACTAACCCCTGCCGTCTGTGCTACTTAACCAATAATAGTCAAGTAGGCTCTCTACAGATAAACTATATTTTGTCCTCTTGATTTCATTTGTTGTCATTAGGCTGCCTTTCAGATCTCTGCACAGGCGTTTGAACTGCGTGCAAAGTGCGCTGAAATTACTGGCAGTAATTAGTTTATTTAGGGAGCAATTAATTAAATGCAACTGTTGCCCTGTCTATAGATTAAAAGAGTGCTATAAGCGATAGCATCTTAAAAAGAGCAGATGTGCTATAAAAGGACCAGAGACTAATTATTCTCATTAGTCAATGAGGACAGAACGAGTATCGATGGGCTAAAGCTGCCCATAAGAAAAATTAAGTTAGGTCTTAGGAATAACTTTGGGCCTGCAAATGAAACAGGCCAGGGAAATGAACACGGTGGGACAGAAGTCACCAGTCGGACGGAGGCACTCCAGGCCCAACACTCATCCCCACAGCATCATCACTGGGGGGCTGGAAGAGGCAGTGGGCGAAGGGTCCCAGCTACCCAAGGAGCTTGACAGCTTGTGGATGACGTGGGTGACATCAGCCGGGGCTTATGGCAGGGGTGTGATTAGGAAGAGCCTCATGGGACATGCCGAGCATCCTCTGTTGCCTCAGGAGCAAAGGTGCTTGTGCTGTTCTGCAGAGAGCTCAGGGATGGTGGAAGAACCGATGTGGCTTTTGCTTCCCTGTCACACCAGCCTGGGGAGTGGGCACAACTTCCATGCATGGCTGTGACAGTCATTCCATGCTGGTGCCTCTGCAGGTTACCCACCTATTAGAGGGGTAATGCAACTCCAATCACCAGGTTTGTCCCAAGTTTTGCTACTACCAAATGCTGCTTTTTTTGTTTTTTTCAGCTCTGGGATGCGATAACCACCCTGACACTAAGGAAAGCTTGTGAATCACCATCACTAGTACCAAAAGTGACCTGAACAGCATAGAAAGCTGTGGATGAGAACTTCTGACGTAGCTGAGGTTGCACTGGAATGGCCATGGGTTTGGGAAGGGGAGAGTCGGTCCCCTCCCCAGGAGGAGCTGTCACTGAAACCAGACAGCAAAAACCTCCTGAGAAACGGTGCAGGGGACAGAGTTATGTCATGTGTAAAATGCCTCAGGACCCGCATGGGGTTAAATGGTGCACACTGTGGGCTTTGCCTTGGTTTTTCTCCCTGGTGGTGGGAGGGGGTGTCCGACAGTTCCATGGGTGGTGACCCAGCTCTGTGAGGGGTGACTTGGCTCTATGAGGGGGTGACTCGACTCCTTAGCGGGGATGACTCGACTCTGCGAGGGGGTGACTTGGTTCTGTGATGGGTGACCTGGCTTTATGAGGGGGTGACCCGGCTCCTCGGGGAATAACCCAAGTGTGATTCAGCTGCTCTGAGGGGGTGACCTGACTCTTTGCGGAGATGCCCCAGCTCCATGGAGCCGGCCCCGCTCTCCCCCCTTTGCGNCAATTCCCCCGTTTGAAGGTAAGCGGGGAGGGAAGGGCTGCGGAGTGGGGAGGGGGCAGCGCCGCGGAGGCTCCGGACCCCCCCCTTACACCGGCTTTCCCTGGGCTCCTTCTCCCCGTCCTTCGCAACGGTGGGGTCTTCTGCGGTGCTTTTCCCCTGTTTACTTCTCTCCCCTCCAACCTCCCGCCTCTCCTGCCCTCCTTCTGGTGCATCCTGAACTGCCCTTCAGCAGCGGTGGGATTCTGCTCCGGGGGACCCCTGCGTCCCGGAGGAACGTCTGCCGGGAGGGGAGCAGGCAGAGGATCGCCCCAGCTGCCAGAGTTGGGGCAGGGGAGGCAGAGCGAGTAGGGACATGGAGAACTGCACAGCATCCTCTCCCCGACAGCCTGGCTCGTGGGAGGCACTGGTCCAGTCCCACTGCCTTAGACTGAGATGGAAAATACCGGAGTGCTCCAGGCTTGTTTTCTCTTGGTCCCACAGCACCTTTAGTATCAAAACCATGCCTATGAAAGAGGTCATGAAAGCATTTCTGAAGGATGGGGTGGGAAAGCTGCCCCCATCCCATCCTATGCCAGGGTGCACGGGTCATGTCCTCTGTCTCATCCTCCACTGCACACTCAGCATGGGGCTTAACCTGGCTCTCTTGCTCACCTGTCTGAGCAGCTCTGCTGGAGCCACGCATGCAGGACAAAGGTTTATTCCTATCTCATGTCCTGGCCCCAAAAGACGTAGGAACCCCTCCAGCACAATTCCCCCGTTTGAAGGTAAGCGGGGAGGGAAGGGCTGCGGAGTGGGGAGGGGGCAGCGCCGCGGAGGCTCCGGACCCCCCCCTTACANCTCATGTCCTGGCCCCAAAAGACGTAGGAACCCCTATTTCATTCAGATGAGTTTGTAGAGACCACCTCAGCCCCAGGTTAAGCAGCAAACCAGACTGGTAGCTCACATGCCATGAAGCAGTGGTGATGGAGAGGAATCCAAAGGTGAACACAGGGAAGGTGATAACACAATTATCTATGGGTTGGTTTTGTCACTGTTTGGTTCATGGAGCAGCTGTCCGGGTCTGTGCTCCCAGAAGTACAAGGGCTTTGTTCAGTATTTGCAGGCTGGAGGGGGGGCTGTGAGAGGGAGAGAGAAAGCCCCCAAGGGAAGATGGCTTTTCATTTCCCCATATTGACTGCCTTCAGACAGGATTATTTATGTTTGACATAACAGATCACCAAACTTGGAAGGTAGTGGGGGTGTGCTCATACTCATTAAGGTAGACAGTTTTCTGACAGAATAAATTAAAGGTAAGAGAAGACTGTACTGTGAGGTTCAACAGATTGTCTTCTAGCCTAAAATGAGCAGTGAAATCATCGTAAAACCTGGATGGTAAAATCACGCGCTTCAATCTTTCATGATGGATGCCTGGCATTTTAGGAAACCTGGAGGATATCCCAACATTTAGAGTGCAGACAGTGCTCCTGGCTGACCTCGTTTGAGCAAAAGTACCTGGAATGATGGGTTATTTTAGTCATTGTAGCTTGTCTTCACTAAGTAAGCATCTAAATTACAATGCTGTTAAGGGGAAATAGTTTACATAAATTGTGCATGAACTAAGAGCCAGAACTATCCACACACCTGTACTCAGGCGCTTGCCTCGTTGCAATGGCATGTGAGTAACAGAAGGTTCTTTGCAACCTTTTATGGTTGGTTTTCATCTAGTCTGAAATGAGCAGAAAGATGCCTTACGGCTGTCAGTTGGTGAAAATAGATTTCAAACACCTTAAAGACCGTGTAGCTGTAATTAAAAGTGTAACCTCCTTCCTCTGCGTGTCAGGATTTCTGTGCAGAACGATGACAGGACCTCTTAAGGAACAGTGCTGGTGTTCAGTAGGTAGAAAGAACTTCAACAAAATCCCCCGCAAATTGACTGATGTTGTTTTATCACCCCTCAGTACATTGGTTCTCACTTAGGAAAGATGTGGGGATGCGAGGGGAAAGGAAGGAAACATTTGTTCCTTTCTGCTTTCTTGTCGGGAAACACAGATTACAAATACAGGCAGTTCTTAGGTACCTGTGCCTGCCTGAGCACAGAAGAGTTGCAGAATGCTAGCAGTGCCAGGGTGCCTGGCCACGTCTCTGCCGTGTTTCTCTGTGTTTTCCAGCAAATCCTGGTGGATCGGGCTAATTGTTACATCTCCTCCTGATCCTTTTCCATTGCAGCTGAAGCAATCAGTCCCCAAACCCTCATGTAGGTGACACGAGAATCAAGCTTGAAGGTTTGGTCTCATGGGCTTTACGATCTCAGGAGAACATGTTCAGGAGTGGCTAAGGGATAGAGGAGTTGCTTGCTGTTGGTGGCCTATTGAACTCCAACAGCAAGTTTTTCTAGAGGTATTCCCATGTCTGAAGCTGAAGAACACCTGCTGACCTTACAGCCATACCTGAGCACCCTCCTTAGGCTCCCTTAAAAATTTTGCTGGGCACCAGATTCAAAGACATAAAGGTGGATAATTCCCTTGGGCTTTTACTTGCAGGCCGGAGAGCTTAGCTGCATCCTTGCAGGCTGAAGAAGTCAGTGCCACTGACCACTGGGCACATCAGGACATGTCCTCAGTGCCCATCGCTTGGGTCAGTGAGGGGTTTTTGCAGCTGTAAGGTATTTATGTAACTCGCAGCTTTTCATCTGGCTGCACAGTGCCTGGCTGTGTTAATGCTGGTGTAAGAAATGGGGATAACTTGGTGCCTTCTCACTCGTTTTCTGGTACCTGGCTGTCGTGTTGTCATGGATATGGATAAGGACATGGCCAGTGAAGAGGTGCTTGTTGCTGGCAGGGCTCCCGCAGCCACAGCTTGTGATGTAACTTAGAACATTGAAGAAGAGCAAGGAAGGGATGGAGGAAAGGTGGCAGGTGTTGGGGTTGAACTTGCAATTCGTTCCCATTCTAATTTACACTCCTTCCCCTGTTGTCGTCTGTTATCATCTTCTCTCCTCGTGATCTTATTTATTATAGTAGGAAGGATTAGTTCACCTTTTCCCTGAGAAAAGAAACACATATCCCAACACCACAGACTGGCAGAGCGATGACAAATAGGTTGGGTGATGGATGGAGTCTGACCCTCTTCAGACCTTTCAGCCATATTCAGATCACAGCTGGGGCCAACCCGGACAAGGCTGGGACCTCAGGAACCTGCAAACCCTGCAATTCCCAAGACAATGGCCCTGGGCAGAGGTCAGCTGGAAAGGTTAGGAAACAAAATTAAAAGTCCTAATAACATTCTGAAACCTCTTTGGGCCCGTTTCTCCCTGGAAAGCTTAGTAACAACCATGACCCGTTAATAGCAGCAGAGGGAGGACCTGCCTCCTGCAGACTGTGAGGGTCTCAAGGTGCCTGTGCCAGAGGCATCATGGAAGGGGGACAGGAAAATCACAGTGGTGATGATTTTTCCCCATTGTATTTTTCTGGGAGTACAGAGTTGTGGGGCAGCATAACTGGAGTTGTGGGGCAGCAGTGTAAGCTGTAGCCTGGGATACTGTTGGGTGCTGGCATCTCCCTTCCTATGCTGCTCCTCTTGGCAGGCCACGGAGCGGGGAGAAGAGATGAGTCTGGGGCTGTCGGAGTTTTGTTCACCCTCTCGCTGCAGAAAGAGTTTTTTATCTTGCTTATTGAATCAAGCACCCGTGATGGGTCAGAGCTGGTGTCCGGCTTCATTCTGAGCAACGGCACAAGATGGGCCAAGACATCTTCCCCAAGTGTGCCTGGCCACAGGGGCAGCTCAGCCCCTCCTCGCTGTCTCTCCCCATCTCTTACCTCCAGGACAAAAGCCACTCGCAGTGACATACCACCCAGCGTGGCAGTTTGTGAGCGTGCTGAGCTTTGCTCACCAGAAACTCTCATTTTCTCCTTAGCTGGAAAGTGGCTGCTGCTTGTACCTGCCCAGGAGCTCCAAGGCAGGGACGGGGCTCCTGCGTGGGGCTGAGCAGAAGGTGCACGCAGCTCTGCCGCCCTGGGTAACATCTCTCTGCTCTGCAGCTTTTATCAAAGAGATGGAAACTTGTCACATTCTCTCTGCAACAATATATGACATTATCCGAGCGATTTGCCCTTGGTGTGTTTCCAGAAATAGTTAGGCTACAGTAGACACGGGTGACATCTGGGTTTATCACTGTTGAGTTCAGAAACATTCAGTAAACAAGACAGGATCTATTGTTCAAAGGTTATTTCAGAAGACTCTCGGCGAGTTCTCTGGCCATGCAATGGCAAAAGCCTTAATGGCTCTGTGATAATTGCTTTTTCTGGAGGATGTGTTAGAAACAAGTTACCAGGAACCCAAAAGCAAGCCTTGGCTTGTCCTCACCAGGCTGGGGACCTGATTCAGCCTGAAAACATGAGGAGTTTTTCTCTTTACTTCAGTGCTGGTTGGATCAAGCCCAGGAAATGTGCAGCTGGCTGTGGGAAGAGCAAGCTGGGGGGCACAGATGGGGGATGGAGGGGAGACCACCAGCAGTTCAACAGTAAAAAAACCTCTCAGATCAGCATAATAGGGCAGCAGGATTCACACCAGCAGGGAGGGCGAGAGAAGGAGTCCTCCTGAGGCTCTGAAAGGAAAATAAATGTCATTAGCAGTGGATAAAGCAACCGCCTCTGAGCACCTGAGAGGAAGGTGGGAGGCTCTGCAGGGAGAGGGGGGCTGGCAAGGGCTG
>VWZY01003166.1:68817-79537 GCA_013399075.1 Chloroceryle aenea
CTCAGCAGCCCACATCTTTATTCGTCATCTTCCCGCTCAGTCAATAGCCTCCTTATAAAACAAGAAAAAGAAGGGCGAGTGAATTTTTGGCAGATGCCGAGTGGCAGTGCCTGGGTGACAGGGATGCTGCTCACATGGGACAGCAGGGAAGAGCTGTGGCTTTGCTGTCACTCACACCAGCCTTACATCTGCACGCGCTCCTGGCACAAATCTCTCCTGGCTTCTTGCCTTGGCCCCAGGGCAAACAGAATTAATTCTCACCGTTAATTTCATGCCCCTCGGAGAGCCCTGATGGAGAGGAGCTCACGTCACAGTCTCCCACTTTTTTCTTTCAGTTTTGCCACTGATTTTCTCAGGAAAAATAGGAGAAGGGAGGAGTGAGATAGAGGGGTGCCCATGGAGTCCTGGAGCTGACCAGAGCCCACAGTGGGACCATCCCATCCTAGGTGCTGGCTTCAGCTCTCCTCTGCCTCATCTGGTGCTGCCATGGGCTGTGTCAGCACTGCAGAGGAGCCCTGGCAGTGGGTGCCAGTGGAGAGTTTTCAGAGCTGTTCCGGGCTGTTCAGAGCCCCCAGCCTGTCACTCTCTGTCTGCCTTCTCCCTTCTGGGCATCTGCTGGTTCTCCAGCCTTGTCCTCCCATGGGTCAGTCACTCAAATATCAATTACAAAATCTTAAGTGGTGGGAAAACCATCAGAAGCTGACAGCCTGAAAAATAGACTTTGGTGAAAAAGCTTAGGTTTTTGTTCTGTTTGGTTGGTTTTTTTTTCTTTAAATAACCACTAAACTCCAGCTTAGGCTCTTCCAAGGCACAGGTTGGCCTCTCTTGGGCAGGGGATAAAGGAGATGATCTTCTTGCTAGGAGGGGAGCAAAGCTCTCCACACTGCCAGCTTTAGGTACAGCTTTGAGGCCACACCATGGTTTTTCTCTGGGTACAGTTTCATCCCAGGGGCTGAGCTGCAGAAGCTGATAAGCTCATTATATTGGGGGAATTGCAAGCGGTGGGCACGCCACACAGCTGGGATTTCCTTCCTTTCTGCTGGAGGGGTCTCTTAGCAAACGGAGGAAAAGTCCTTTAGGGTTTGGGTTTTTTTCCTGTGCAGAGCAGTCCCTTGTTCCTCAGCTGCCTGAAAATCTAGGCTGGTCCATAATGGACAAAAGTGGTCTCTTGTAGCACCGCCTGTTCTGCTCATACCTGCAGAGCTGGTGTCAGTCACACACAGCCAGGGTGTCTCTTTATGCAGACTTTTGGACTGTTTGAGGGTAAAGGGGAAAACACATAGGCCTTAATGAGAGTGGCTGTGTGGGGGAAGGTAAATACCCAGGCTGCTGGGTGTTGTGGGTGCTTTGAAACCCTCAGGACTGCCACAGCCTTATGATGGATTCCTAAACTGTTGTCTCCCTCGACCTCTCCCCAGCTCAGCGCTCTTCAGCTGAAGTGCATCAAAACCTCTCAAGATTCAAAGACTTGTAAACTGGCACTGGTCACAACAGAGAGATGTCTTGGACTGTGTTGTAAAGAATGATCCAGGGGCTCCATTGAAGCGGGTGTTTGCTGTGGTGATGCAGGAGCATGCCCGGAGATAGAGGAGTTCACAGGCAAGTGCCAGACGAGTCCCTGGAGCGTGCAAATCACAGCTCTGCTCCATCATCCACTTACAGGCACCGCTTCCTGTGAGAAAAATAACTTAACCTACAAATAGCTTGGCTCATTTTTATTCCAAATGTTCCACCTTCACTCCTCTGCGTTGTTTGCTTTTTTCCCTAGGAAATGATACAGTATTTTCAGAGGTAGCTGGCAGGACAGTGAAGTCCCAGCACAGAGCTGAAACCTGCGTTTGATTCCCCAGTTAAGCAGAGGGTGTTGCTTGGGCTTTGACATTCAATTTACATCTGGATTCCCTTTGCTCTCAGGGTGGATTTGATTTAAGACCTGTCGTGGATAAGAAGATGCAGGCAAGAAGGCCTGAGCTTTGGCAAACCATTAACTCTCTCCTTTATCTTTTGCCTGCCTTCATTGCTCGATGACAGCTCATGCGGTGCAGGGAGGCTCTCCCTAAGGGTGTCTGCCTGCAGTGATGCTCGCTCTTCCTACTGGTTTCTCACCTTTGCATCTGCAGAACAATAATGTGCACGCTGTCACCCCTTAGTTAACACAATATACGTGAGTTATGTACCAAGACACGATGCCTTTTGAGGCAACCCAAGCTAAACTTCCCCCCCTGGGGAGCAAATACAGCAGAGAGGCTGCCAGGGGCTCAGTTTTGAGCAAGTGCTGCAGTGCCCGAGCTGCAGGAGGGTGGTCCAGGAGATGCATGGCCTCGATGTTGGGGATCTCTCCCTGTCTACTCTGCAAGCCAGTGCGAGCAGGGATTTACAGGGATGCAATTTATAAGGCTCTCATGTGGAAGGAAAAGGAGGTGATTTGGTTTGATTGGTGTCGCCTGCTGGGTAGCTAAGCCCTGGAAAGATTAGCGGTGGGATCTGGGGAAAAACAGCCGTGCTGTGAGAGTGGGAGTGGAGTTGGGAGGGGAAGGATAATAAGTGTTGATTTGGGTTTGCTGTTAGGCTAATTTTGTGGTTTTATTATTGTATTACACAAAAGAGGGGCTGGGGGAATAATTTGAACTAATGTCTGTCGCGTGGGTTTCCTTTGAGATGCCCTTCTCTGTGCAAACAGGGGATGCTTTAAAGCCGTCGAAAGGTGTTTCTCAAACTCCTCCAGGTGATCTCTTGGATTCAGCTGCCACCAAAGCCATGTTCTGACTGATTGCACTGGAGCCAAAGCTGTACCTGGAGAAAGGCAGCCCTGGTCTGCAGCGCCGGGTGCTGGCACCATTGAACTTGCTTCAGCTCAAGCAGAAGCTCCCAGGACATTTGGCACCTCGAGGACATAAAACCCCTGTGCCTAATTCTGGGCTGTAAGAAGTGCCAGAGGTGCCCACCATGCCGGGCATCGCAGAGCAAAGGAGCAGGGCAGGCTGTGTCTTCCCGACTGCTTCAGTCCCAGTTCAGGAGCAGGATGATCCCAGCTGCTCTTTGCAGGGAAGGCTCTGGCCAGCACTGGATGTGCCATCCTGTGGGCAGGCACAGCCCCCTGAGATAAAGGCAAGCATAATATGTATGCAATTAATATTAGAAAGTTCCCATTTGCTTTTTCTAATTAGCAACAGTTTAGCATCACTGTCTTCTCGAGAGTTATTCCTGACTCTCACAGTAGCTCGTAGGAGCAGATTCAGCCCACAGAAAGTGGGGTTTTCTTAGTTGCACATGTTTTCCCTTGTGTTTCTGGCATCACATCTTTGTTTCTGTTGTATTTTTAAATAAAACAGCAGAGGTTATAGAAAACACAAGACTGTGAGACCGGTTTCTGAGAAACTGAGCACTAATCTTACTCGCTTTCTGGATACCTTTGTAAAAATTATGTAATATTGTTGAATGTTGGGATTGGCAGACAAAGAGTCGGTCTTTAAAATACTACCTGACTTGATTAGGAGTAAATATAGAGCATTTATGTTGGTGGGCTGTGGCAGTCCTGTTGACTGCAAGGATTAGAGTTGTCCAGCCTCAGAAATGCATAACACCAACATGCTCTTGCCGTAGCCAGTGCTTGGGTTTTGCTCCAAAAGAAAAGATCTCCAAAAATGAATGAAGGTGAGCTCATTTGCAGGAACTTGAAAAGAAAAAGTGCTTTTTTTTTCTTATCTATGAATGCCAACATTGCCGTGTAATCCAAATACCACAGTCATGTGCAATTTCACGGTAATCCTGATTAAATCAACCAGCAGCAGAACTGAAGCATCCCTCGTGTGATCACAGCAGAAATTCCTGGGCTCCCACGCGCTGCTCGGTCTCTCCACTCTCAAGCCCAGGAGCAAAGGCAGCCAGGGTGCAGGGTGTTTTAGTCAATAAGCCCCTGGTTTGAGACAGCAGTGGATATATTCCCGATTCCCCGAGGAGACCAGTGGTCTGTTGTGCCCCGTGAGGTAGAGCTCCATCTCCTGCAGGCAGAGAGAGCCCCGACGGGAGCCAGGCGCCTGCATTTCGATGCTTGGCTGACACAGGGATGCTTGTGGTTACAGGTCTGTGGTCTGTAAGACACAGAGTTCTCTGTTAAGCAGGTGTCCGTGTGGTTTGCCAGTGAGGTGGGCTGTTCATGATGTGGTACTACAGCATCAGTGTTGAGAGAGCTCCAAAAATGAGTGAAGGTTTCAGTGGAAGTTAGACGTGGTGCCAAGGGACATGGTTTAGTGGTGCCCTGGCAGTGCTGGGTTAGTGGTTGGACTTGATGATCTTAAAGGTCTCTTCCAACCAAAACAAGACTATGATTCTATGATTTTCTAGTCCCCTGAGGTGCTGCAAGTAGGCATCATTTCTATGATTCTATTTAGCAAGGAAGACAGAAGCTGCAGCCTGCTCGAGGAGATGCCAGCACTGATCCTCTGCAGCAGGGGAGTGTGAGCCTGACACATGCAGGGCATCAAACACCAGCAGAAGCTGCCCCACCATCCTCTCCTGCCTCGCTTTCCTGTGCCGTTCGGTGCCAGCTTTGGCTCCTGGGGATGGCGAGAAGATGGGAGAGAGAGTGAGTGGGAGCAGGAATCACCACATCGCTCTCATGGGCCTCTCCCGCATCAAGGAGTCATTTCAAAGGCAGGGGCTGCGTCGTCCCGATGCTGACGCGAGGCAAAAAGATCCATCACATGTGTTTTGATTTCTGAAAGATGCTGTCCCTGGGAACAGTCGATATTTCAAACATTTGATCCCAGCAGCGCCGTTAAGCCCACATGGTTTTGAGTGGAGCAATTTGTGTGAAGGTTTTTCTCCCTTTCTTTATTCGCCTAATGACAGTTTTCAGCTGAGCTGTCTGAATTACTTTATCTTTTCCGCTTTTTTGCTTATGGTTTTGTTGTTGTGGGCTTTTTTTTTTTCCCTCTGAGTTAAATCTTTCCCTCTCTCATCTCCCAGGAAAATCTGTAACGGAATTAAGGTGAGGAAAGAAAGGAAAATTTACTGGAACGGGTTTGGTGTAAGTTGCCGAGGATCTGAAAATTACCCTCTCAGACAGCCTGTATTAATTCCCCTGATGCAGCAATGATAAATCCTTATTAAAAGGGATAACATAAGGAGATTTTACAGCCTGTTGGAAAACTCCTGGTCACAAGCCATGAGGAAGCCCATCGCCCTCTTGTTCATGAGCAGAGCAGTTTGCAAAGGTGTGTGTCCTTCCCCATGAGCGGTGCTGACACCAGCCTGACCTGAGCGACCTTACCTTACACAGGGCTTAGATCTGAAGCAAGGCAAGCCCCAGAGCTCCTGGGAACAGTGTCTGCGTTGGCTACTAAATCTCCAGAGATTCACTGCTTCTGCTGTCCCCACCTCTCTGGGAGCCCAGCCCTGGAAGCACCACGCAGATGGTAATTTAAACGAAGCAGGTTTTGGTCTCTGACCATGGCAAGCAGCACGCTGACGAGATGGGGGCTTTGAGGGCTCCTTCTCTCCCCACCTGCAGTTGCAACTGGTGCTAGCAGCAGCCTCACATACCAGCCCTTAGCATTTATACATTCTTTCCAGAATTGCTGAGCTCTCTCTCCTTTCCACTTCTTTATTCATGCACCATGCTACCTTGCTGGGCTGGAGTGGGAAAAACACTCTGCTTGCTTCTCATCACACGGGCTGAACCGGAGCCTTTGCTGGAGCAATGTAAAGCTGTAGCTATGGAAACTCCCTACCCTTTTTTTATGATTTTCCTCTTTTTTTTTTTTTTTAAGGCAGCAACATATATCCCTTTGGAGATCCCTGACGGGGCTGCTGGTGCCTGAGTGGTTTTCAGGCAGCCTCGAGCTGCAGCCAGCACCCAGGGGTTCACTTGGTGTCACACAGCAGCTGAAGCTGGAAGCGCAGGACCAGGTGATGCTGCAGGGAGTTTGTGTCCCAAGGGCAGAGGAGCCGAGGCTGATGAGGAGTAAGCGGGTTGCACAGAGCCCAGGAAGTGGTGTGTGACAGTGGGGGGACAGTGTGGGGCTGCTGGAGGTGTCACTGGCCCACAGCTGGTGGGGGACAAGGACAGAGGGAGGGTGGCTGGGTGGATGGTGGTCCCTGGAGCTCTCTGGTTGTTGCATTTAATGAGCATCAAGGAGATGGTTCTCCCAGCTGCCTCCAGCCCAGCCTGGGGCTGTGAATCCTGAGCAAATGAAAGTGAGCTGTGCAGCTCACAAAGACTTTAATCTGCCGAGGATCTCCCTGTCCCACAGAGCTGTGTTTATACCTCTTGGAAATGCAAAGCTGTTGGATTTACTGCTTACTGGAAACGTACACTGTACGTGCCCTTCCTTCCCCAGCCCCTGATCGATGGCTCATCTGCAGCTCAGGATCGATGGCTCATCTGGAATGTCTCAGGAATTGTGCAGGGGCCACCGGGTCAGCTGTGGGCTCTCATCCTTTCTAACCAGCGGCACAAGGGGTGGAAGGAAAGTGGAGATGATCCCAGCTCACTGCTTACCCAGTGCCTGGCCTGGGGGAAGCCACCTCAGTTTGGAAAGGGGCTGATATCTGATAGTTTTCAACCAGCCTGGCTTCAAAAGCAGAGCCTTAACCAGACAAGGGCTCGGTTTCGTGGAGTCACAGACTGGTTTGGGTTGGAAGGGACTTTCAAAGGTCATCTAGTGCAAGCCCCCTGCAGTGAGCAGGGGCATCTGCAACTAGAGCAAGTTGCTCAGAGCCCCGGCCAACCTCCCCTGGAATGGTGCCAGGGATTTCCAGGGAATGTTTCCCTGTCTCTCTCAGGAGCAGTACTCCTTAATTTGCCAGAGCCTGAGAGCAGGCAGGGGCAGAGACCCTGGGCTGGACCGAGGCTTTAGCTTTAGATGTTTCAGGGAGGCTGAACGTGGAGCTGGAGCTGGCTGCTGGCATCGGCTGCTCCTCTCGGTGCCACGCAGGGGTCTGCGTGGCTTTGTGGCTGCCTGAGGCTAAAGCTAAAAGGTGCAAACACAATCTTTGAAGCATGTAGTGTTTCTAACAGCACAGGGCTGAATCCCAGCAGGGCTGACTCAGTCCTTCTCCCCCAGGCCAGCTGCTGCAATGTCTTCCCATAAGAATGAGGCTCCACTTCATGACCAGAGCTGACAAATCCCCAGAGCTAAACCAGCCACTGCTGGGAGAGCCACCATGAGAGCTGCTGCTTTGCACGGCCATCAGAGGGTCCCCCTACGCAGTATCCCTGGCCCATAAGGGCCTTGTCCCCAGGACCATCATGGATAGGAGTGCTGGAGCTGGCTCAGCTGTGGTGCTGGTGCCCCTGGGACCAGAAGGCAGCTCCAGCTCCCAGCCAGGGTTGTAATCTGCCAAGAGCTCAGCCGGAGACTCCGTGCAAGTCTCTTCCCATCCACATGCCCCAGCAGTCCTGTCTGAGCAATGAAGCTCTGCTCTTGAGGTGTCTGGGACAGCAGGAAAGCTGGTGTGAGCTTCTGGTGTAAGCACCACGTCCCGTGGGGCTGCCCTGGCTGAGGCAGGATCTCGGGGCTGGTTTTCAGCCTGAAGAGCTTTCAAAAGCCAGGTGAATGGAGCAATTCTGGAAAGAGTTCTGGTCAGAAGAAGATTTATTGTTAGTTTTCAGTAAGCTCACACAAGCTTTTCAGGTTGGCCAGGGGACATTTCCAGCCTTCAAAACCACCCTGCTAGGAGCAGGTTTTTGGGGGGTGGGTGCTCCCCACCCTCTGACTTATTTCCCACTCAGCAGTGATTGCAGTAGCTTATCTCAAGCTGCTAATACCAAAACCTGCTCTCTCTGATTGCTAATATCTCAGGCTGACTAAACCATAATTCAAGAGGCGATTAAATGATGCGGGGTGGAAAAACAGGCTGTCTTTCTTTCTTTTTTCTTTCTTTTTTGAAGGAGTTTAGGCTGCTTATGTGTATTTGGGATTACAGCCTGCCTTCCAGCTGGTGTATGGAAATAATGCCTGGTACTTAAGCAAAGTGTGATTGTTTGGGTAGTGAAAGGTGCAACTGGGGAGGGTAAAACCCTCTGGTGTGGTTTGACAGCAGCTCTCAAATCCTGACAGAGGCCGGCAGACCATGAGCCCCTGCAGCTGCAGCTCACAGCGCACAGGGTCGGACCCTGAGGCAAGTCCAGCGTGCCCATACTAGTCCTTCCCTTGGGCCCAGTCTGTGGGTTTAGCTCTCCTGGACTGATGCTACTGTAGGGCTGGTGTGCAGGGGTGAACTACTGGGCAGCACCGTGTCACTGGTGTCCCCATGGATACTGATAGCACCCCTATCAATACCAATAACACCCCTATCGTTGTTGCTAGCATCCTTATCAATACTGATAACACTCCTATCAATACCAATGATTTTTTGGGGGATGTGGCTGTAGTTGTACAGCGAGCCAGGAGGGCAGAGCAGGGTGAATACACCCTGCTTTATGCCAGGCAATGCTGAAGTGTCTGCAGACTCCTTCCCTTGTCCCTTTGGCATAGTGATTGCAGCACCTTCTGGATGGCCCCAGAGGCACTGGAAGACAACATTCCCAAGGGCAGCACACGCAGCATCCAGGTGATTCAGCTCTTCTCCCCCCCAGTCCCTCCCCAGTGGCATTGCTTCCCTCCGTGTAGCATCTGCAGTCATTTAAATTCATGCCTGGAGTTGTGCTTAGTAAGCCTCAATGCCGCTTTGATGAGCTGTGCAAATATTATTTTTCATTAGGCGTGATTGGGTTGTATTAAATGACATTATTGCCTCATTATTGCAGAGCACATATTCCCTGGCGCGCTGCTGGGGCAGGCATCCCCTAGATCGATGCAATTTGAAGGCAGCCTGCTTAAGTGTGCTGAAAACTCAGACGGCTCACTGAGAGCTAATCTGTGTTTTAAAGACTAAGAATGGTAATTGGTGGGAGGGGATCTCTAATTGTCCCATGAACTTTTGCTTACTTCAGGAAACCCCAAATTCAGAGCGGCTGCTGCTGTGTGGTGTGTCTCCCACAGCCTGGGCATCTTCTGCTGGGTTCTGTAGCTGCTGAGGTGCTCTGGCACAGGAGTACAGCCTGGCAGTGCCACCACTGTCAGGGACACCTGCAGGGACACTGTATGGTGTGACCTCAGAGTTTGGATAAAGCTTATTGGAAAAGCAGCAGCTTTTCTAGTTTTTGGGCTGCCAAATGAAACAAACCACTTTGGATTATAAAATTCTATTTTTTAATGATCTGTAATGTCATTATTATCTATCATTATATTGGATGATAATAAGAGCAGGCAGACATGACATTTGACTATCCCCATTTTCCATCTCAGCCCGACCATCAACACTGCTCTGGGAGCACTGGGGGAGCATTTCTGGCTGTTAAGGGCTGAGCTGAGAACAGGCAGAGAGGAGAGGAACAGTCTCAGGGCTCTCCAGTCCCCTGGAGGAGTTTATCATGGGTTATGATTGATGCAAACATGGGGTATACATCCTGGTATTGGTCTGATGCTTCCTCTGCATTAGCCTGATGTACCTCTGGCTTAACTCTTACTGCCAGGATGCTAAAACCAGGACAAAAGAGCATCAAGCTGGTGCCTGTGTGTGGAAAGGTGCCTCTCACACCCCAGCTTTCCATGGCCATGGTGTTGTCCTCCTGCCCTCAGCTGTTCCCGGGAGCCCCAGGAACCCTCCTCCCCATCACAGCCTGGTCCTCCAAGCCATGCAGGAGCCTGAATGTGCCCGGGATCCTGTTCTGCAGAGCTCAGCACTATTCCAGCAATGTCCTATCTGCTGAATAATTTATCAGGCAGTGTGTATAGATTACCTTTGAAATGTGGTGTTTCTGGTCTGGACATTAGTGGGAGATGAAGCATCAGGGTCTTAGTGTTAGTGGGGGGAGCCGTAGGGGTCACTGCAAGCTTAGCTGTGGGTTACCTCTGTCAGGATATCAGGGACCTCTGGAACTGTCTTCAAACCAGGTAACAGTGCTAAGGCCACCAGAAGGGGCCATGTGGGTTCAGGTGGGTGTGAAATGTTTTGCTCCCTGTTCCAGTTTGTTGTTTACAAGCCCCCAGCAACGTTAGGAGTCTGCAAGTGCTGGCCCAGACTCGGCTGCACCCCCCGGCAGTGGAGTCCTTACTGATGTGCCATAGACTCACTTCCAAAAACCTTTCTTATTCCAAGGAGTATCAACAGTGGTGCAAACTCCCATTTTCAGTGTGGTGGCAAAAGCACCTCCCGAGTGCCCGAGCTGCTCTGCAAAGGGGCAGCATCAAAGCAGAGACTGGGGTGAGTGTCATGCCAGCAGATGCAGAGGAGAGTTAAGGGGCTGCTGGGATATCCAAGCTGTTTCCAGCAGCCAGGAGGACCTGTCTGCTATGGATGAGCCTGGGAACTTGTGAGTAACATTATTCAATTAAGTGTCCCCTGCTCATGAAATTTTCTTGGAGTACAGGGTGCCTGAAGATAACGGGAGGGGAAGTGCTTGTGCTGAGACAGGGAAGCATCGGCGTGAGAAGTGTCTCGTCCTTGGGTCGAGGAGTGCTCGGATGGTCCTGTTGAAATGATGGGTCTGCAGGCACTGAGACCCACCCTGTGTCCCTTCCTCAGCCCACCCGTGTCCAAGCCTGGCTGTTTAAATCCCTCCTGTTTACACAGAGCATCAGCCCCCAGGGCCAGGAGTGCTGCCGTCAGGAGGGAGAGAGAGAAAGCAAACCAAAGTGATGCAGGCCTTCTGCTTAAAGTGTTTTTCATATGG
>VWZY01003166.1:97126-114149 GCA_013399075.1 Chloroceryle aenea
GAGAGCTTTTCCCGTGGGAGGGATCTATTCATATACAGTAGTTTCACCCAGCAGACCTAAGCTCACGGCACTGGATGCTGAACCCAGACTGCTGAGGAAGGAGGCACTGGCACAGCGAGGCACAGACTGTTTGTCACCCAGGGAGTGCACGCTCCCCGGCTGTGACCCTGTGTGTGCCAGCACATTTCTCTGCTGTGTTTTTTGCCCATGGTTGACCTCTCCTTTTTTTCCTCATCAGCTAAAGCACAGAGAGGACCCAACCATCCATCATCCTGCAAATCCCAGCAGTAGTGTCACACAAAGCTGTCTGAGCCCCGATGGGACAGACATTTCTCTACCTCCATCAGTCTAACGCTGCTTACGTCAGGTGATGGGCTTGAAGAGTTGTGATCTGCTTTGAGATGCTGCCTGCCCCTTACTGTCCCCTGCCACTACTGTCTTGACATTACAAGAGGGGAGCAACTTGTAACCAAGGGAAAAGACATAATAAGTCAAGACTTTTATGGTCCAGTAACAGTAGAGCAATTCTGAATTGAAGAATAAGCTAGAAATGTAAAAGTCTAAATGAATCAGAATCCACATTCTAGTGCCACCCGCTGCTGCCACTCTGAGCAGGAAACCCCATCCCCAGCTGCACACCAGCCTCACACCCCCGTGGGGCTCCAGGCACAACAAGCAGCCGTAGGGAGACGTTACACATTTAGAGGTACCACCTAAATTCAGAAGGGAGATAAAACCAAGGTCTTTCCCATCCAAATCAGGCAAAATACTTAGTCCCTTCTGTTGGAAAGACGTTGCCAGCCCAGGCAGCATCCTGCCTCTCTAAGCACTAGTGAATGTGCTCAGCTGCCCTGTTTGAGCTCCTGGCAGCTCCTTGGTTTCCCCACCACCGAGCTGCAACCACCAGTAAATCAGAGAGCAGCTCTTCTCTCGTACAGTGCAAGCCTGTGGAGCTGGAACAGCACAGCAGAGAGGGATGGCTTCATAAAAGATCAGTGGGATAATCTAAGCGTGAATGCTCGTGCTAAAAAAATTACAAAGTTAAAGCAAACAGAGATTAAAGTCCCCATGCTGTCTACAGGGCAGGTATGTTCCCAGCAGTAGGACCATCCACCTCCCCACACTTTTCTTGCCTCAATTGCAGCTTTTCAGCCTTAAGGGGCAACATTCAACGAGAGCTTACACTGCAAAGGGCACTTGCTTTCCTCCCCATCCTCCTTCACAGTTACCCGAGGCGAAAGCAAAACAAGCACACTTCAGAGACCAGACATTGGCATCACTCTAGTCTTGTTTTGCAAGTGACAAGGGCATGCACCAGGCAGCTTTACTTCTCCCTTTGCCTTGCCCCTAGTCTGACATCACAGCCCTCTCCTCCTGTCTGTCCTGCCCATAGCTGCTGTTCCTTGCAAATCTTCCAACAAGCACACGTTCCAAACCCTCCGCAGACCTGCCCGAGCCACACAGCCTGGCTCTGGATGGCAGTCACGCTTTGCTGATAAAGAGCCACATCAGAAGGGAAAGCTTCTGAAGGACTTCCAGCATGGGCTCTCCTCTGCACCAGCTCTTGCCCTGCTAGAAGCAAACCTCAGCAGTGTTTAGGATGCTGAAGAGATGGGAGGGATGGATCCATGGCCTGCCATCCAAGCCCAGCATCTCCACCTAACTCACACAAGTTCCTCCACGCTCTGGCCAGGGCAGGATATTGCCCATATTGTTCAAAGCCAAACTGGGTGGGAGCTCCAGGTGCAAATTCAATCAGGATTTACAGAAATTTTAACCTGGCAGCTTGAGCTAAAGGAAAGTCTTGCTACAGATGAACATAGGGGAGGAGGGACAGATGCTACAGGCCATCCCTGCTGCCCTCCCCACAAATCCACACCGACCCCCTCCCCCAGACACATCCACGGCAGAGCAAGCACGGAGCCCCCCAGGAGTGCCCTGGTGAGGTGGTACCTTGGCTGGCACTCTCTCCCAGCACAGAACTCATGGATGGGCTCGGGACGGGTCATGGCATCACAGTACGTATCATCCACTTCGATCCCATCATAGCGAACACACATCGCATATGTGGACATCACTCCTAGTTTCAAAGAGAATACACACACACAACAGAGGATGCTTGGTGATTTTGACATCCAAACTCTTTTTTTTCCCTTTTTCTCGAGCTAAATTCTCCAAAACTTCCTCCCCATAGAAAAGCAGCAAGCTGGACTTTCTGGCCCATGGGGTGGATGCTGCTGGGAGGGGAGGACCACAGTGGCCACCCAGCCAGCACGGGCAGTGCAGTTGAGTTTGGCCAGCTCCAAAGGCGGGCATGGCCACCCCTGCCAGGGCTTGCCACCAAGATCAATAGATGACTAACACACTTTAATAGGAACCGCTCAGGGCAATGAGTCTACTCGGCAGCTCCCTCTGCCTCGCAGCCATCAGCAAGGGCTTGCGGGTGGAGGCCACAGAAAACAGTCCCCAACCCACTCCATCCACCCGCTGGCTCTATACACATCGCACCCCATTTGTGCCCAGGTGCTCCCCGTGTTCACCCAGCACTCTGGGCCACGGAAGGGTTCCCAGGAACCTTGCAAGAAGGCACCTGCCCCTCCTGCTCTCCCATGGAAAGCACAGGCAGCCAGTGTTGTCAGACCCAGACCTTTCCCCGCAGCCCGTCGTGCCAGAGTAAATGTTGTGAAGTCCATTCTGGGACCTGGCTGGGGACCAGGAGGCTGCTCTGGCTACAGGTAACAAGAATTGCAGCTCTCGGGAACATATGGTTTACATGAAACTAAAAAAAAGCTCTGCAGCTCTTGACGTGGTAATGCTTCTCTGCGATATATCACTAAGCAAAGGCAATGAGAAAGGAGAAATTTAAGTAAAACCTCTCTCTGCTATCTGCAAACCAGGGCAGAGCAGCCTGGCCTGGTCAAGTGGGAAATTTGTTCAGACAGAATCAAAGAAATGAAAAATGTCCCAGAACATGTGGCTGATAAAGTTCTGGGGGAAGGGACAGCTTGTGAAGCTCCTGCTGCCGGCACGTTGTGGGCACATGTTCTTGTCCAGCAGACAAATGCTTAAAAAAATAAACCCCTTGCATTTGCTCTTTTAAGAGATGTTCTTTAGATTGCAATCTCCTCTCTCCTACTTTTTTCTTTCTTTCCAATTTCAGAAGCACCGCGGGGTCTGGATTCTTTCAGGGACGGTGCAGGAGAGCACACGACCCACACACAGGCTTTGTCACAAGTGATGGGCTCGCAGGGGCCAGGACCCCCTAACCAAGGGGGAAAGGAGGAGAGAGCAGGTGGCTTGAAGCTTTTCATGGGGCAAAAAGGGGGGAATTTATGCAAAAAGAATACAAGCTCAGTTTTGATATCCCTGGCATCTGCATCCCTGCTCCAGATTTACACCCTCGCAGCCGAGATCAGGCTCCAAGGTAGAAGGAGTGGGAGAAACAAAACAAAAATCAAAAAGCCAAATGCTATTTTGTTTCCTGCCAGAGCTGAACAATCTTCAAAATTTCACTCTTTGGGGAAGCAGCTGAGCTTTTCAAACCCCTCTGAATGGGGAGATCAAAAAGGGGAAGAAGGCAAAAACAAAAAAGGCCATATGCTGAGACTCAGCACACGTCTGGGGATCCTGTCAAACCCCAGCACATCCCTGCTGGGCGGGGAAGCAAAGCCAACGTTCAGAGCTCCCCGAAGGGAGGGTGTTTTGCAGGATGATGGACATGCTGGGCACCAAACCTGCTCCCCAATACACCTGCAATGTCAGTGGGCTTTGCAGTCTCTCAGCCCCCAACTCCTCTCCCTGGCCTTTGCAGCCAGGCAGAGCAGATTGAGGGTTGTGCTAAGCCAGCTCCAGAGATCACGAGATCCCCTACACAGCACCAGGTCCTTCCCATCCCTAACAGACATAAAAGTGACTCACACACCAGGTGATTTCAGCAGTTGTGCAGAATTTGGCTGCTTCTTATAACTACCTGTGGTACATGTAGAGCTGCAGGGTTCATGGGAGGAAAGCTTCCACCTGTACATGTCAGCAGCACTCACACCTTGGCCCTTTCTTAACAACTTCAATCTGTTTCTAGCGATAAGCAAAAAAAAAAGAAAAGAAAAGAAAAAAACAAACAAAACAAACAAAAAAGGCATTTACAAGGCGAGCGGTGATAGGCCACATCAGACACACACAGCAGGCTGCAGTTCGGTTGGGTTCGGGTTTGGGAGGGGATTTGCTTTGTTTGGCAGTTGGGTTTGGTTTTTTTTCTGATTTTTTTGGGGGGGTTTGTTTGTTTTAATTGGTTTGGTTTGTTTCACAACATACCTGTCCTGAGCCCCAAGTAGAATCCCCAGCCCGGTTAGAGGCAGAGCTTCCACTGTCTAGAAATAGAGAGAATGGGATAAAAATACCCACAAGTAGAAACAGTTCAGAATTTAACAAAAGTTTGCATTTTTCTGCTCAAATACACCTGGCCCTGGGCATACAGTGACTAAAAGGTGCAGTATCTCCTCCCCTGCATCTCCAGGGCTGGGCTCGCCAGCTCGTGCTGCTCAACGCGGCAGAGCTTTCGGCTGCTCCAATCTCAACGGCTCACTCCTTCCAGAAGCCAGCACGTGCCACGGGAGTTGATAAACTCGCTTCTCAAAGCACACTTTGCTTTTAAAACCCCAAGGCATGCCATGTGCCTACCCGCTGCTTTAGCCACTCTGGGCTTGGTTTGGTGTATTCTGGTTTAATTTTAGGTAGGTGAATTTTGTCTCTCTCATATCCGCGCTGCGTTCAGACATGTTAATTGCCATCAGGGGGGAAAAGGAGTAACGGAGGCAGCCTGGTGTATGAAAAAGAGGTTGTCAGACCAAGAATAACAGCTTCTCCCAGCTCAGCGCATCCTACGTGCTGTGAGGTTGTAGCACGCCAGGGATACTGCACCTTTACAACAAAAGGCTTCAATTCTCTTCTCATACCTTTGTTCAAACCCTTGACACAGCTACACTTGAAATAGCGTACAAGGTTGTCTCCTGACCTCCAGTTGTCTCTGGCCTGGCGAGATATGCAGCTCGTATGATTTCTAGGCAGCAGAAGCTCTGAAATTGCCTTATTTAGTTGTTCGTAAGAAAAAGTTCAGGTCCAGCCTATCAAATCAACCTTTCAGAGGACACTGTTGAGAATCCAGCCGTTTCCTTTCAGACCCACCCGCCTTCCACCGCCAGCACTGAGCCTCCGGAAGCATTAGAAACAACAACAATCTCATTTTCCCTCTTGATTTTGCCTCTCTCAGTTTGGCAAACAGTTGCTTCCTGTGTTTGAAACGGAACCGAAATGAATGCAACTATTTTTTTTTTTCCTTGAGGAAAAATAACAACCTCGTCTCCCTATAAATAGGGGTTTATCTTGCCAAAGCAGCTCTGCCTGGGGACCCACATCAGCCCCTGATCCCAGCTCAGCCCCGGGTGCCATGGGTGTGCTGCCTGCTGCCACCCAGCCAGGATGATGGTTTTCAGGGAGATTCACTAAAACATCTGCTTTTTGTACTTAAATTTGCCTGGAAAGTGGGGGATTTGCTAGATCCTCTGGTCCATACCCTGCTCCCTGAGGCACCAAAGTAAACACCAAGTTATCCTGTGCCTGCAACTCCTCTCCCTTGAAAAGGGAAGTAATCCTCAAAATAAGCTTTATACCAGATCTGAGGACAGAAAAATCTTTCAACAGTGTCCCTTTAATGTATGGGATCCTAAATAAAGAGCTTATTCTACATGCAGTGAGGTTGCAGGGACAAGTTCTTCCCAGATAAACCAGACAACTGGTCATAGGGCAGCATTTAGCTCTCTTGCCATTTCAAGCAATGACAAAACTGACATTTTATTCTCTGGATGCAAAGAGCAGCACATTGTCCCCCAAGGCTAGTGGGCTTTTCTCTCATCTTTGGTTTTTATCCCTTTATCATAAGCTTTTCTTCTTGCTTTTCAAGCAAGCAACAGCACCAAAAATTAGCACCAGTCCCTCACCCCCAGCTGAGGTCTGGGCTGCTCATCTCCCCAGAACAGTCCCCATAGCAGAAGAAGAATCCTAACGAGTGCACACAAACACCACAGCCCCACATCCCAAGTCTCTGGGCTCACATTCCTGTATCTTATTTTAACTTTTATGTTTAATCCGAGTGGGAAACTCAGGGTTCCTATTGCAGGGTCAGCCCTGGCCACATACCACAGCATGGGATGAAGGGTGCCTGGATCTGCCCTGGCACATCACAGGAAGGTTTTAACTGCTCCAGGAGAGGAAAAGCAGCACTGCATCCCTGCCACAGCACGAGAGCTGCCCACCCATCCTGGTCCCAACAGAGCTTGTTCCCAGAGAGGAGATGGAACACACCACACCAGGGCACCTCTAATCAACACTGTCCTGCCTGGTTACAGTCTGCAACGAGATGATCTTCCCTCTCTTCTCCATTAACAGGGAGTGGAAATGAGCAAAAAGCCACTGTCCATCCCAAACTGAGCCTGGGAAGGACATTGGAGGTCAAGCTGAAACTCCTGCCCAGAACTAGGCTGACACCAGTAAGAGACTGGGTCCCCTGGGGCCCTGCAGAGTCCAGTTTTACTCCTCTCTAGGGATGGAGATGCTCCACTCTGCCCCTCACCCAGGGCACAGGGTATCCCCTTGTGCCCCATCACCTTCAGTGCATCTTCTGGCTGCCTCTTCCACCTTCCTTCCTCCTGCAAGAACCAGTCCAATCCCCAATGCTCTTCACATGCCTTGTGCTCCAGCACCCTGCCCATGACACACCAACCCCAAAACTACATCCCACTGTCCTTATGGCTCCTGCTGGGTTGGGTGCCAACAGGAGCTTCAACCCTGGCCTCAGTGAGCAGCTCTGGGGCTCCTCACCCATCATTCTGACCCAGGAGATACAGATTAGTGTGTAACATTACAATTGCAACTGGGCTTGAGGCTTTTGCCAGGAAAGGTTGGACCAGATGATCCCTCAGGTCACATGCTGGTATTCTGTGATAATAAATAAAACTCTGGATGAAGCACTAAAGTCCTGGGCACAAGCAGGTTGGCCCAACACATTCCCTTCTGTCCCATCCCCTAGAAGTGAGGATCAGCCACCTCTTCAGTGCTGGTAGACCAGCTGGACCCCTGCAGACATGCCCATCTCTCCCTCCTCCACAAGTGCCCACAGCTGCCCATGCTCTAATGGTCAATGACATTATGGGACTTTCTGAACTGCCAGGGAGGAGAGCGATGCCTCCATGCAATGGGTAAGGCCTCTTAACCATGAGGCACAAGTTGCTTTGTTGCCTTTAATTCCCTTCTCTAATTTAAACTTTTAATCTAAAATGGCATGCCTCCAAACAGCATGTTGCCTGCAGCCCAGCTGCCCTGCATCTGCCTCCACTGGCCTCTCACCCCCCCCACCACAGCAAGGGATGCAGTTGGACTGGATCTTAAAGGCTCTTTCCAACCTAAAGGATTCTATACAGCCAGCAAGGAGCTGAGCATCTCTCAGCCCAGGTTATAGCCCCAGCTGGGTCTCACCACAACCTTTCAGCTAGAGCAAAACTTTTGGATACTGACATTTAGATCTGAAAAGTTCATATTTTATTCTAGAGACACTGGGCAGGGAAGAGGAGGAAGATGGTGTAACAAAACCAAGGGAAGAATGAGGGGGGAGAACCTGGCAATGCTGAGTATCCTTCCTAAGGGGTTTTAATCCCTGCCCTGTGTCATTGTTAGATGGACAGCCAAGGGTAGTACAAGGAGCTTTTTAGCACCACAAAAAACTTCCCTGAAGCCACTGACAGATTTTAGTGATTGTCCTGTAACAGTCAAGCTGCTCTGGAATTTAAAGCATGGAAATGTCCCTGGTATTCCCAGGAGCTAGGAAAGCTCTAACCCTATTTAACAGTGACTGGGAGAGAGGTTTGGGATACAGGGTGCCAGTCGAGGCCACCCAGGAGTGCACTAGGGACCAGGGGAGCCCCAAGGGCTAAGCAAGCCCCTTCCTCACCCCCACAGCAGGGTACAGCTGGCCTGGTCCCTGGGAGGGCTAATGAAATGCTTGCTTTGGCAGCTGAAGGCAGAGCTTCCAAGCCAAGCCATGAGAAGAGATGATAGACTCAAGCCTTGGCAACATTTTACTGTTCTTATCATTAAAGAAGTTTGTTGATACATTTGGCTGCATAGACATTTTCTTTAGCATAAGTTTCTTTAGCATAAGCTGGTATAAGTTCTGGGTAAACAAATCTAACTACAACCAGAGAGCATCTGTTCTGTGCTCTACATCTTCTGAAGCTCAGCATCGTAACCCATGTTTTACTGGTGGTGAAGACTGGGAGACAGAAGAGTCACAGCTGCAGTGCCAGGAGACCCACAGGGCAGGGAGGGGTACCGTGGGCCCCAGTTAAGCTGTGGGGGTGCACAGCAGGACCCACAGCTGTGGGTCTGGGACCTGGGTGACTCCCAAGGCCCCGATTTCTACTCAAGCTCTCCAGCAAGTGCTTTGTGTGGCTACACACGAAGGAGGGCTAATCACTGCTCTGTGCCTATAGTCCCAACTCAGTCCCTGTGTGCCCACACTGGGAATGAGCTCCCACAGGCTGGGAATAAAGGCTGCTCATCAGACAGCCCCAGGGCACCTCAGAAGACCCTAGACACAATCACTGGCTTGAGACTCCCTTTCACCCAGCCCATCCTTGCCAGAACAAACTCTGCTGCTAAAGACAGATTAAGTTTTTTATATCCTTCCTACTGCATTTTATAACACTACAAGCTCCAAACCAGCCCTTAGAAGTCATGGTCCTTGTACCAATCAGCAAGGTGCCTCTGGAGAGCTTTTGCTGCTCTTGTCAAAGCAGAGACTAATGGCACTGCCTCTGCCAAGGCAGCAAACCCAGGCTGTTTGTGCAGGCCCTCCAGAGGAGCTCCTGCTGTCCTGCTCTGCCTCTCCAGCAGCAGGTTAAGCAGGCAGGACTATGCCTGGGAGCTGCTGGAAGCGTGTCCCTGCCAGCACAAGTGAGGAGGATCGTGGGTGGCAGTCAGCAGGGTGGGTAAAAAGGGGCCAGGACCAACTTCTGCTGCATCAGAACTCAGAGGAAGGGGCCTGGGGAATCGGAGCAGGACATCAAGAGAAGGCTAAAGGAAGAGGATTCTTTATGGTCACAGCTCTGATGACAAGCTGGGACAGGCTGAGAGCAATGCACAAGCTGACAGCTATCAGCATGGACTTGCCAACATCTCAATTAAGGAGGGCAGTGAGTTTTCCTCTTGTTTAAATGCTCTCTTGACATTCTGCTCTCAAACCTCAGGGCCTTCCTTCCAAACTAACCCCTACCAGACAGCTTTCACATACATCATCCTACCCCCACTTACCTTCTGGCTTCTAAAGCAGCTAAAGTCTATGCAATGGGGTCTGCATGGAGTACAGGGCTATGATGAGTCAAACCCAGCAATAAATAGGATTTACTATAATTAAAGACACATCTCCTACCTTGCTTTGTGGGTTCTGTTCCCTTGAGGGCTGGTCATGGTGACAGTAGCATTTGAAAAGGGTGTCTCTGCAGATGTGTTGTTGGCTTTGCCATTGCTGAGCTCCATGTAAGTGCTGTTAACGGTGTAGGTCACAACGCCATCAGTGTCCTCATAGTCGGCATAGAGGCTGTCAACGTGTGACCCCACAGAGTTGATTGGGTCTCCCTGGGCAAAGATGCTGTTCATGGTCATGTTGAGCATCAGCTCTTTGGAGTCTGAGGTCTTGTCCAGCAGCTTGTCCGTGATGGCATTCTCCAAAAGGAATTCCCTGGAGCTGAACCTGGGGTCGAGGTCTCTGTCGTCATGGTCTGTCTGGTAAGTAGACCTGGTTACGTTTGAATCTAGATTGGAGCCAACAGGGGGAAACAACAATGACAACCACAAAATGCATTCAGGCTGGGAGGTGAAAGCAGCCCAGAGCAGCAGAGGCACGCCAGAGCCTGAGCAGAGGCTAGAGTTGGAGTCTTGGGGAAGGGGAATCTCAGGGGGTTGTACCCCTTTGGGAAGGGTGTGCAGCTCAGTGGGTCTCATCCTGCTATTGCATGGCCAGAGAAGAGCTCAGCACCTGCCAGCACTGCCCCAAGCAGTAGCAGAGGTCAGAAAGGAAGATGCCCTCCTGGCCCCAGAGCCCATGCAGCCATGCTGTGGAAGCACTCAAGACAGTTTGGCAGTGGGATGCCCAAGGGATTGGAGTGGGAAAGAGATTGCTGGGGGCTGTGGAGAGGTGGGAGGTGACACAAGACATAACAGGGAGCTTGGTTCACCCAGGGCTCCCTCCTGTCCTTGGCATGAGGCAAAGCATGGCAGGGCACCAGCGGGGACACCTTACCCATGGCCACCCCCCACCCGCCAGAAACCAGAACCTGAAGGGCAAAGAGGATTTATGAGCAGAGATGTTTTAAAGAACTTTCCAAGGTTTCCAAAAAACAAACCAGCAGAATCACCAGAGGTAGAAACAGAGCATTTCTCAACAAGAGCTCTGAGAAGCAGAACGGTGAGGCCCAAGTCTCCTCCTTACCTTGGGGTTGTTTGCCCTTCAGTTTTGGCTCACAGTCAATTGTTTCTGCTCTTTCATAGACCTCATTGGTTTCCTGACCTTTGCTCAAGTTTAAATCTTCCTCCGTGTCCTGCCTTCCAAACACCTGGTTCTCCAAGTCTATCCTTTCCCTGGAGATTTTCCCAAAATAGGTTGCATTGTGCTGGATAAAACCCAATGGCACGTCTCCATCGAACTCTCTGCTTTCTTCACTATCTGACTCAGAGAAGGTGTAGTAGATGGGCTGCAGGTTTTTTGAGTGTGGCTTCCTCAGGAGGGTGTATTCAAATGTGATGGATGGATTCTTGCCATTTTGATTCCAGACCTAGCGAACAAATTCAGTTATTAGCGGATGCAGTGAATACATGGCACGCAAAGCTTGTGATTCATCCTGGACCAAACAGTTGGTGAGCATCTAACCTCACTATTTCCAATCTGCTTTCCACCATACTGCCAATTTCTTACAACTGGTGCCAAGCACAATTTTCCAAGGGTTGTTTGACAGCACTGCCCTGGAGATTAGCCCCAGCTCAGGGACTGGGAGCCACAGGCCATGCTTCCTCCTCTGCCACTGAGCAACCAGAGACTTGGAAGAGTCACTTTAGAAATTACTGACTATAACTTGCAACTCCTTTTTTTGTGGCTTTATGAGGAGCATGCACATGCCCCCTTCAGCTACTACATCCCCACTGGAGATAGGGACTCATAGATGATGAGCTACAACCTCTTACCAGTCTAATGCTTTCTAAGCACCCAACCATCCTTTCCTCTTCCTGAGGAGCCAGGGGCTACCTGGAAGATGGCAGGAGTTTGGCTCTGGGTGGCTGCCCAGAAAAAAATTCAATTGCTTTTCTTCATATACCTGGTTTTCAATGGTTTGCTTTCAAGAAAGAGACAGGGTTTAAGTTTTGCACACTTCTCTAAGCTATCTGGCCCAATTTCTTATTTTTACATTTCCTGCCAGGTAACTCAGATAAAAATGCCAAGGAGTTGAAGCAAAATCCCCCCACAGTGCCTGAGGCATCTCCTTCCTGCAGAGAGAGGGGTTACCAAGCCCACGCTCATTATTCACAGCCCTGCCTGCATCCGAGCGCGCTGCCGGAAATCAAACAGGTTCATGCGAGGAAACAGGCACAGTCACTGCTCCCACTCCCCTCCTCAAGCTGCCCAGCAAAGCTGTGAAACCACAGCAGCACTCTGCTCCCACGCCCACCCCTTCCTCAATCCAGCAGAGATTTTCCCCTTCCCCATCACGCCCAGCCTTGCAAACTTGCAGACTCCAAGCTCACCATTATATTCAAGCCTTGGTTGGTTGGTCCTTGTGCTACAATGTACTCTATGCCAGTCTCATAGACATCCATGGGCCTGCGGTACTTGAACACTGTGCCTGCAATGTTGAAGTTCTTTGGACTATCAACTTTGTAGTTCCCATTGAAGAAATAGTACCCCGCTTCATCAGCCACAGCTTCAGAGAAGAAAGAGGAAAAAAATTGATAAAAATCAGTGCCATCACATGGCAGAGGTTTGGGATATTGCTGCTAGTTCATCCAGAGGATAAAATTATTAGAGTATCAGTAATAAAACAAGTGTTTCTCCTACATTACAATGCATTGGCATCTATTTCCAACGCATCATGTGATTATGTGCCCAGAGATCTGCAGCCCTCTGCACTGCAGGCTCCTGGGTACGTGACTTACACTAGACCATGGCTCCTCTCACCCTTTTGGCACTAGCACAGCATGAACATTTCATAATCACAACTCTGCAAGCCATAAGCAGACTGTCAGCTGGCAAACAGCAGGAGCTGCCACTCGGGAGCACTGAGCTGATGCCACCTGATGCAGCAGTGGCCCAAGACAGGTCGTCCAGAAGTGGCCATGGGGCTGTACTAACCCAAGCCTTTTTCAGTCCAGCCTTCCTGGATGAGGAGGCAGCAGAGCACAGTGGCAGGAAATGCACTTCTCTTGGGCAAGTCTAGATTTTTCCCCACTCCTCCTGAGCAGCTCTGCCATCTCCACTGCAAGATGAGTGGTGTGGCCCCAACACTTAGGTCACATCTCCTTGGCATTGTTGTCACATGGCCATTGCACATTTCCCAAGCGGGAGAAGGTCAAGGGGATCACCAGAGAGGTGAAGTCACTTGGCTATCTGATCTGGCAGCAGGGTGTTGGTCACCCCACACTGAAGGAGCAATAATATTGACCAACAACTTTTGCCTTAAAGCAATCCAAGTGTTGATACAGACAGCCCAGGTGCTCCGACCGCGGAGAGGAGAAACACACTGGCTTGGACAGCACAGTTGTGATTTACACCAGCTCTGGGTTTAGCTCATGTCTGCAATAAAACAACACTCGGCTTCACATTGGAAAAAGCATTAGTAGCACAGGCACACGTTGGAGGGGAGTACCAAGAGGTTATACACACCCAGAACATCTGCAGATTTTTTCCGTTCTACTATCTGGATATCCCTCGCTCCAGCCGGAATGTGCGTTACCAGAGAGTAGCCTACGGGAAACTACACATTAACGAAAGGAACTTTGTAACAACAAAGCTGAATGAAACACTCCTTAGTCAATACTGCAACATAGCAAACAGACTGGCCTCCATCCAAAAGTATTTTTAAGGAGTTATGGATTAAAAACAACCCTAATGTTGGTAACTGCTGGGCTGCCAACAGGAGCTGATCAGCAAATAACAGAAAAGAAAAATGTGTGAACTATGCATGGAATCAGAATGTCCAGGGTTGGGAGGGACCTCCAGAGGTCATCTAGTCCAACCCCCTGCAGAAAGCAGGGACATCCTCAACTAGATCAGGTTGCTCAGAGCCTCATCAAGCCTGACCTTGAATGGATCCAAAGGCTTCTACCACCATCCTGAGGAACCTGTTCCAGTGTTCCATTACACATCCTAGTTTATGGTGGAAAAAACACAGCCAAAGGGGTAAAGGACGTGATCCTCACATGCACAAACACCATGTTTATCTCAGCTGCTCTAAAAAAAGACATCCGAGGATTGCTTTGTTAGCTGGAGAAGCTGTCCTGTTCATCACTGAACCCTGTGCTAGCCAGTCTTCCCAAACCCCAAGCAAGAGATCACAGCTTGGTTCTCCTCTGACATCCCATCTTCTAAGCAAAGGGGAAAATCCTCCTAAGAGGCCACTGAAGCTCCTGAGCCTTGCACCATCTTAAACTGATCCTCAGAGAGCATTAATCGTTATTCAGATTGCTTTATTTAGGACAAGCAGGTTCTGTTGGTTTACATCACGCTAATTTTGGAAATCCTGGTCTTTCAAAATATCTTTGCTTCCTGTTATTACAACTCATTTATTTCTAGTCTTACTGGGTCATGAGAAAGACACCTAAAATAGACACCAGCCTTTTGCACCATTCAGCATCAGAGACCCGAGGCTTCTGACACACACCACTCAAAGTTACTGGTTTTCTTTCGAGAGGGTTTGTCCTGCCCAGATCTGCAGTGTGGCTTTAGCACACAGAATACAGGAGGAAAAGGGGAGCAGGGCACAGTAAGAGCTGAAAACAGTTAACCCAAAAGAAAAAAAAAAGTACTTTAAAAAAAAAAGTAGCCCTCTGATAGGAAAAGGTCCCCAGAAGCCTTACCAAGATGGGAATTTCCTTTCCGGTAACTGCCGGTCACATGAGTGCAGCTGCTCCCATCTCCTTGGCAAACTCCGCATTTATCCAAGGTGTGGGTGGAGAAGAGAATGCCATCGCATCCAATGGGCTACAGGATGCACAGATAGAGGGTTGAGGGTCAGGCAAACGTCGCACCCATTGTAGTTTTCTGAATGCTACTAACAAGAATTTTTGCTATAATGTTTAACAACCTCACATTTTCCAGACACGCAAACCCCTCGGAAATCAGTGTATTTGCAGGATGTTCCATCCCGAGCCTGAACCATTAACTGTCTCTGACCATCCACAGTGGTGCAATGGAGGTCACAGGGCTTGCTAGAAATGTGAACATAGTCATCTAAGGGGAAAGGATATAAAAATACATTCAAAACAGCAGAAACACAATAACTTCCATCCTACCAATGTCAATGAATCTCTGCCAAGCTAAACAGCAGCGGCAACAGCGCAATTGCACAGCGGCCAGCAGTTCAGAAGCTCCCATCTCTTGTGCTTTGGGCTGGACAGGAGATGGAGCTTCCGACAGCATGACAGCCCACTGCTGCAAGCCGTCGCACAGCCGGGAGCCGATGCACCCCGTGATGCCACCAGTGTCACCAGTATCAGCCCAGGGGATGCACTGAGGCACTCACAGCCACCATCCTGTGCAAGGACTTGCAGCAGTGATGTACATACACAAAGTATAAGCACAGTCACATATTGACATTTAGTACACGAGTTAAATTAACATAGATATAGTGCTATAAATACATATACAAATAAGGTTATGTTCAAAACCACAGCAGCTTAAAACATAAGAGCTTTTCCATAAACGTTCACCCACGTCAGGCTTAATTCACCCTTTGCTTTCTGCAGGCAGCTGGCTGGCTGCAGCCACTGGCACAGCAGTCCCACATTTTAGAATAGCCACAGGAAGCAAATGACAAATTCATATTTGCATCAGAAACCCAACGCTAAGAGTTGAACTCCACCAACAAGGGAGAGGTCATATACCCACTGGCCTGCACGCCCAAGCAAGGCAGCATCACTGTCAAAACATTATCTGCAAATCCCCCAGGAGCCACGTGAACGCCTGCTAAAAAACAAAACAATTCACTGTAATGATTCGGGTGAATCAGCCTGAAGAGCAAAGATGTTTAAAGAAATTGTCACCTTGCCATAGGAAAGGGACAGAAGCAGCCAAGGAGCTGTAGCTAAACCAGCCTCCCTCAGCTCAAGTTCTACCAAGATGACCCTGCCAAGAAGGCTGGTGAGACAGGGGCTTCTGTCACATGAAAAGAGGCAACAAGTTATTTCATGGACCATAGTTGTTCCTAGGCATGTGCAGAGACCTCTACAATAAGGAAGTTGCATTAGAGCCCACGTATGTTTATAGACACCAAATGGCACCACAAATCTGAACAACCAGCATTCAGGAGCCTCCTTTTCAGAAGAAGGGTCCTGGGTTCCCAATAGCTCTAAAAACTGGGCACAATTTTTTAGTGCTTGGTGTTAATGGGAGGTAGGTGCCTAGAAAAATCTCAGTCTGACTCCTAAGTTCTTTCTGCAGTTCTGGGTTTCTCACCCCACGTGACCAAACTGACTGACTGCATCTTGGTGACATTTGACAGAGCACATGAAGGGTGTAGGAGCGAGCAAATGTCACTGGAATGCCACGCAGCCAGTAATGGCCCTAGCTCAAAGGACACTTGTTCGGTTGAGCCCAGCTCCCTGCCAGCACAGTCCATCACCCCATGCTCTCGCATCCTCCTCCAGCCTTTCAGCTCTCTGGTCCTCAGGAGCTGTGACCAACCCAGGCTACAGCCAGAAATTCATGCTTTTATTTTATTTTTAAGCTACCCTGCAGCTGCAAAACACGCCTTTGAACTTGGGAGACAGCTGATTGTGTCTGAAAAATCACTTTAAAACAGCAGAGGAGGAGCCTTCCCGCAGGCTATAGCATCATAACTATCAAAATATTTTGGCTAAGCATTATGAAACACACAAAGAATGTCTTGTTACCAGGATATAAAGGTTTCCATTGATACGTTCTGCCGTTATACACATGGGAGTTAAATGATGAACACTGCTCCTCTCGAAAGCTCCTTCCGTTCGCAGGGCACTCCTAGAATGAGATACATTAATATCCTGATGAAAACAAAATATGGGAAAGGTTTCTGGCACATCTCAACTGGCTGCAAGGAGCGTTTCCAGAGCCTGCCCCATCCAGAGCCACATCCTCCTCCTCCCACTGCGAGGACAGCCAAGGGAAACCCCCTGGGACACGATGCAAGAACCACCTGCTGGGTTTTACAGCCCCCGGCGCAGGCAAAAGGCCCAAAGCCCCAACACGGTGTTGACTGGCACCAAAGAAGGGAACTCCAGTTGCTTGGAGGGGAAACAGGGTGGCAGCTACAGGACAAATGGCCCTCTCCAAGGGGCCCAGAGAAGCCATTGCATGAAGCAAGCGTGACTTTCCACTTTTTGTATCAAGCGTTCCCGATGAGAAAAAGGATATCCTTACTTGTACTTTGCAGAGCTGGTATCTTTTGGATGTTCCAGTGCAAGTTTTATTAGCCAGCCCACTCACTGACTTTCTTCTGAATAGAGAAATGATGGTTAGACAGGGATCAGAAACCCTTACGTTCCCTTTTTTGAACAAATTTGTCCCCTGCATCTGTAAGGGTGGTCTCCATGTAGCAGAGCAACAGAGAGATCGATCTATCACACTCTCACTGGAGCTGATAGCAAAGCTCTCTGGCTTTGTTACCTGCAGCAGCAACTATTCTTATTATAGCATCCTAGGAGGCATCACAGGGATGAGGGCCTGGGGGCAAGG
>VWZY01003166.1:125883-146373 GCA_013399075.1 Chloroceryle aenea
GGAAAGGGGCTGGTTCCTGCACTATCAGCTAAAACCAGGAGCCCTCCACAGCTCATCTCAGCTGTGCCTGAGGAAGGCTCTGGGCACAGCCCTCTCGGGTCAGTGCTTTAATGCTGTCGTGTCGTTCCCCCCGCACACACAGCGCTCCTGCACTCCCCCTCCCAGAGCCCTTTCTAACTTGGCTGGAGTGGTTTAAAGAGCTGGGTTGTTTTTTTTCTCCATGCACGCCTGCCTTTCCACCGGACTCCCTCCTTGGGGACAGACAAGCCCGTCCTGTCAGCCTCAGAAATAGAGAGTGGCTCATATCACAGCTCAAAGCCTCCTCCCCAAACCCGCAGCCACAGAGGCGGTTGCTCAAGCGCAGCATTCCTGCTCCCTGCGTCCCGGGAACAGCTGTACCAAAAAGATGCCGAGAATCCTTGCAAGGCTCCAAGGAAAAGATATTAACCCAGGAGGGGAGCAGCAGTGATATAACAGAAAGTCATAATAAAAGAGAGAAGCCACCGAGTGGATTAGCAGTCCAAATGATGCTTGGCTTTTGGTTTCCTTTCCTCCAGTTTTCCTCCACTGCACAGCGATCTGCTCAAATTCCTCCACTCCAGAAATGGTCAGCTCCTCAACTTCAGACACGTCTCCTGGAGGTGTCCACAATGCACAGGCTGAGGGCATGGCTGAGAAACTTAACTGCCCTTAACTCCCTCTGAGAGCACAGGAGGGCATGGAGGCAGGCGCAGCAGGCGTCGGATGTTGTATCACGAGAGTTCTCCGATGCCTGTGTCCATCTAGACCAGGGCCACCTGCTCCAGGTCTGCACTTGTGGGGAAATAAAAAGTGAATTCGGAGCTTGGTGTGTATTTCACAGGTACAGCAAAGGATACATCCTTCTGGTTAAAAATCCCCCAGAACCTGTCACTTACCTGGTCTTCCATTTGAGCCAGTGTGGAGCAGAGGATGGGATTTCCCCACCAGGCTCGGCACAGGGACAGTGGGATGCAGAAGTGGGGTATCCCCATGGGGAGCAAGAAACCCCACAGTCCTCACCCACCATGCACCCAGGTCCAACACCCAACAGAAGGCGTGGAAGGACAACATTCCCCTTCGCTCTTTTAGACATCAGGGGCACAGAGCATCTGCTGCCAGGAGCCACCGGCTGCGTCAAGAATCTTGCTGTTGGGGAGACACTGGAGCGAAGGGGGCGGCTGCGGCGGTGGCAGCAGCTGTTGCCTGCCCACAGCCCTCCCGGCCATGCAGGGCATTTAAATTTTAAAGCACACTTGCTTGACGCTGCTCTTTTCTCCACTGTCCCAGTCCAGCTCGTCAGACCCTGTCCCCAGGAGCCACCAGCCCACCAGGTACCCATGGGTTCACTGGTGGCCAAGCTTCTTCTGCCCACCATCAGCACTTTGGTCTTCCTCCCCACCATCAGCATCGCGGCCAAACGGCGTTTCCACATGGAAGCCATGGTTTACTTCTTCATGATGTTCTTTGTGGCGGTAAGATGACCCTGTACCCCTCTGCATGTTTCATCCTTCCCCCCCAAACACCCCCTACATCGGGTCTCCATCAGGAAGGGCAGCTGGATCTCACCCACCAGCAGTGAGTGCGACCTCCAGGATATCCATTCGCAGTTATTTCCCCCCATATGTGGTGCTGAGCAGCTGATTCTTCAGTTTAGGGTGTCCTAAGGGGTGGCCTCACATAGATTTAATGGTGTTTTATGGTTGTGAGGTTAAGGAGAGGGTCTGGGTGGAGAGAGGCTTGATTGATTCGCGGTGTTTTGGAGCTCTTTTTGCTCTTTGTTTTACAGCGGGTAAGTGGCCATGCTGAATTTGGGCTTTAAATTGTATCCAGAGTCTCTTGTTATGCTTCTGTCATTTTAGCCAAAAGCACGTAGTTGGGTTATTGATTTTGCAATTGCTAACTGGTGATGGGAGCAATGCTGGAGTCGGGGGAGTTTCTGCACTGGGAAAGGAAAGACTAAAATATGCTGCTGAGCTATCAAGAAAAATAATGATTAACCCTCCAGCCTGGCAGGGCTGTTTGAAAACGTGTGCTTCACCAGGCTCAGAATTTCCCTGCCTTTCCTCGAGTGGGAATAGCGAGTGGAGAAAGTCACTTGTCTGTACAGACACAAATAATTCATATTCCTGCTCCCAGCAGTAAGCTGCCCTGTGCTTTGTGTTGCTGCTAAGTACCCCCATACACACACAGGCTGAGCACCTAGAGCAGTATTCCCACTGGAAAAAAATCTCCTAGTTAACCCCCTGGCAAAGCTCAGCTAAAGAATAGGAAGGAAATAGCTTGGCACCCCAACCAGCATTGCTTTTCCCTCTTCTCAAGGCATCTTGTGAGGCTTGTCACATCTCTTGCACTGAAACAGAGAAACTGAGGCAGGGAGTAGGCAGAGGACCTTCCCGATGTGAAAAGCTCTTCCACAGCAGCAGGGCTCTGAGCAAGGCCAGTCTCTTATTCCTAAGGATCCATCATTTGAGCCTCCAATTAAAGCACAATGCAGGAGGAGAAATTCTGCCAGTTCCACAAAGACTACCGGACTGGTTAATAAAAACGTCCCAACCGAGCCCCCCGCCCAGCTCCCCGGGGAAGCCAGACATCTACGATTTCATTTTGCACCGGGTTTGCGTCTGCTCCACCTCCCTGAGAAGTCAATAGGAAAATTGGCACGTGTTTCGACGGGAGGTGGAACAGGTCCTCACAGAAGAGACTGAAGAGGCAAAATAGCTGAGCATGGGGAAGGGAAGGAAGGGAAGGCAGCTGCCAGCGTGATCGGGGGGGTAGGAAGGGCAGCAGCTGCTGCTGTTCCCTTTCTTGTAGCATCCCACTCCTCCTCCCCCCCGAGAGCTGATGGGAGCAGTGAAAGCATATGTCCATCGCAGACAAGTGCTGCGAGGCCGGCCAGAAACACGCTTTTTGTCTTCCACCCTTTCTTCCCCCTGTCTCAGACTCCCCAAACCCAATCTCAAGCAGAGAAAAGAATTACAGCCGTGGTGCAATCTTTTCTAGAAACTGCAGCGAGCCAAAGGACTTGCAGCAATTCCCATTATAAATAATATCAGCATCCCTGCTGGGCCATGACAGCCAGGATTGTTCCAAGGGCGTCCTGCCAAGCAGTGAAGGGACTTCTTCAGCAACTGCGAAGCACGCTGGTGCTACCACTAGAAAACTTGCAGGGCCGAGTGCTCGGAGGAAAAGGCGAGAGCCAGGCGAACGCTGGGAGCATTCCTCTGATTGCACTGGAAAATTTCTCTTGGCTTGGTTTGCATTTGTGTTGCATGACAATGGGGTTTTTTTGCAAATAACCTAATCAATGAGCTAACGGGCAGGAACCAGCGGCTTTTAAGGGAATGCACTAATGAGTGAATTCCTCAGCATTCAGACTCTGGCCACACAAACCCTATTTAGCCTGGACAGTGACCTGGCATCCATACACATTTCATCAGAACACTCATTTTGAATTGTTTTACAAGAATCTTTCGCAATTAGAACCATAACCCCAGAGTCCTCCTCCTGCTGGAGTGGACGTCCCTGCACCGCCTGCGGCTCGGCTCGAAGTAGCTTGGTCATCAGATTGCAAATTCTGGCACAGACCAAGAGGCAAGCTAAAGCTCATCCACAAATAATTTGTGCTAAGAGAGAAGAATGCGGCTTCTCAGGCAATTTGCAATAGGGAACGGCGACATTGTATCTCAGATATATTCACTGCTGCTTGTCAGTGACCCTGGTGTACTTGGGACTGTTCTGTTCCTGGCTGGCCATCCTTTCAACAGCCGTGCAAAGATGGCTTGAAACCAGTTGATAAGAGCATTTATATTACTGGTCTGCGGGTAAGGAACCAGTTTTCTAATGCACTTTTCTTTTTTTTTTTTAATTTAAATAGATTTACCATGCATGCGATGGTCCTGGCTTGTCAGTGCTGTGCTTCATGCGCTACGATATCCTGGAGTACTTCAGCATCTACGGAACAGCTCTGTCCATCTGGGTGTCCCTGATGGGTAAGCACTGATCACCCAGGGTTCCTAGCAAGCACCAGCATTTGCAGGTCAGACAGGATCTGGCAGCATCGCTGGTGGGGTGGTTAGTGGGTACAGATCCCAGAAATGCTGCTGCCTTTGAGCTCCCATCTGCAAGATTTAGCTCTGAGACTCTTTTATGGAAGTCATCCCGTGCTATGGTTTAATCCATATATATAAAACCATATATATGGGATGAAAACCTGAAGGCCATTGCACTCGGTGGGGTCCAGACACCCATGGAAACTGTCCTGAGTGGTGGCTGGGGAACTTTTGCTCTTGGGGATAAATAGAGCTCTGGCACCAGGGGTCTGTGTTAGTTGTGTGTTCCTCTGATTCCACAACCTCTTGTGCAGACCCTTACAACAGCAGGATTATCTATTTCAAATTGGCAAGGAACACGTGCAGCCTTGTGCTTTAGTTCAAGGCAGGACAGTTCTGTGAGATGACTTAGTTTGAAACCTCATATGTCAGGGAATCTCCCATTTGTCTTCATCTTCCCCATACTGAGCCCATCAGGTTGTCCTGTCCTGACCCAGGGGCATTACAAAATGAAGAATTTGCCACTTCCCTTGGCAGAATGTGAATCAAAGGGGTTTAGTCTAAACAAATACATCTTCCTAGTTTATCAAAAGCCTAGTCTGGGCTGATGGGAAATATTAGATCTGCTTAGAAAAAGCAGAAATAGATTTCACTTCCTTTTTATTTAAAACCCTGACTCTCAGTTTCATTTTTCTCGCATTCTTTTCACTCTTTTTCTCGTGTGTTCCTCCTTTGCTCCTGAAACAAGGTATAATAGAAATTAAAAAAAAAAGACAAAACTAAAGGATGAAAACCTCACACCTATTATTTTCCCATATTGACACTATGTTTCCTGGGAGGACATGAGTATTTCTGACAGGGTAAGAAGAGAGATGAGGGGAGAGTCACTTTCCAACAGCAAAGGCTTTACTCAGCTACTTCAGACCATCTCTAGCAGCTGCAGAGCCAGCCAGACAAGGTCCCCAGCCCTCCTGATGCTCAACTAAGGTCATCACACTGATACACAGCCCCAAAATGCCCACAGAACTTTTCCCTCTGCCCATCGGAGCTCCAGGGATGGTGCAGAACCTCTGGCTGGGCTGGGGCAGCTCCTGCAGCCCCTGAGCCCAGCATGAACCATGGAGCAGCATCCCCTCTGCCGAGCACAGATCCATCCCTCCTCCCTTTACCACCAAGCATCCCAGTTCCCGGGCATGCAGTGGGATAAATCCCCTGCGCAGGGAAAAAGGAGCGAGGTTAAATGTTAACCTTAGAAACTGCTCTGCTCTCCCAAGGTGCAAGTCCCAAGGTGGGCTCCCACACTGTCCATGGCACTTCAGTGCTCTCTCTGCTTGGCTAGAAAAGGCAATGAGGCAAATCACCTCCGAAGGACATTGTCAGTAGATAGCAGCAGTGTCAGGGTAGGTCAGAGCTGATCCAGACACTTTGGCTCCTTGTAGCAAAATTCAACTTGATTGCTTCATTACTGCACTCAAAAACCTTGCAAAAAACCCTACAAATCCTGAACTACAACGTTTAAAATATTGACCCGCAGGGAAACAACAGAGATTAAAATGCGGACATTATTCCTTAGCCAAACTCCCTATAAAACAACGATCCAAGGACATGGAAGGTGTGGTGACTGAAGCCCAGGGAAGCCTCTCGCTGTGGCTTGTAAAGCCCGAGCGCACATGTGCGGACACAGACCCTCGGGCACGCTTCCCGGAATGCAAATCCAGGACAGCCATAACACAGCTGTGCGAGCTGGAAAAGCATGGAGCCTACTGGGATCCATAACTTTTATCAGTTATTACCCCATTCTGTGCTAAACAAAAGCCTCTAATAATTTACTCACACTGGCGACTTCCAGCTTGCAAATCTCAGGCAGGTGCTGGTGTGGCTGGGCAGCCCGGTCCCCATCGCACCGGCGAGCGTGGTCCTACTGGAGTGGGGTGATGGAAGCTGCATTAGGGTGACCCAGCAAGTTTAGGAGGGTTGGGGGTGTAGGATGAGTCCAAGAGCTGATGGTGGGCTCACCGGGTGCAAGTGTCTTTGCAATCACCTCCAGCTTCTGGATCGAGGCAGGAAAGAGAAATACGGGTGGGAAATCTCCTTTAGGCTCCACATGCAGCACTGAATCAACACACACTCACAGAACGGTTTGGGGTGGAAGGGATCTTTAACGCTCATCTAGTGCAACCCCCTGCAGGGAACAGGGACATCTGCAGCCAGAGCAGGGTGCTCAGAGCCCTGGCCAACCTCCCCTGGAATGGTGCCAGGGATGGGGCATTGGCTCTCTGGGAAACCTGGGCGAGGGGCTCACCACCCTCAGCATGCACGATTCCTTCCTTTTATCTAGTCTCAACCCACCTTCTTTTAGTTTAAACCCATCAGCCCTCATCTTACCACAACATAAGACCTCTAAAATCAGCTCTTGGACTCAGATGCCTCGGGATGGTTTGGTTTACCCCTGTGTGCCTCAGTTTCCCCAACTGCGAGACATAAGAAGGGCAAACCAGACCTGGATGCAGTGCTAAGGGTCCCCAGAGCAGGTGGGACAGACCCCAGTAAGGCTTACGGGGAGCAGCTGAGGAAGAGGGTGGTTGAGCTGACATTCCCTGTGCTCGGTGCCACACAGCCCTGGCAGAGTTTGACGAACCAAAGAGATCAACCTTCGTCATGTTCGGCGTCCTCACCATCGCCGTGAGGATCTACCATGACCGCTGGGGCTACGGCGTCTACTCGGGACCCATCGGGACGGCTGTTCTGGTGATAACTGTGAAATGGGTACGTAGGGAACATCATCTCAATTTTTATTTCAGCATTCATGGCATCCTTTGGATGCGGAGCAGCCAGCTAAATCCAGGTAAATACACGTGGTGTGCTCTCTCTTTCCTTCCAGCTACAAAAGATGAAAGAGAAGAAAGGGCTCTATCCAGACAAGAGCGTCTACACCCAACAGATCGGTCCTGGCTTCTGTTTTGGGGCATTAGCACTGATGCTGAGGTTCTTCTTTGAGGTACCTGTTTGCACACTCCCCCACCCTGAATTTATGAGGTGTAAAGGACATTACCAAGATAGAAGACCCTCCCTTTGCACTGCTGGTGTGTATCCTGTCTTGAACAAAACCCTGCTCAGGTGTAGGGCTCTGGGGTTGGTGTGCCAGGGTCTGGCAGCAGGGACAAGCGTCCCTCCCTGCTCATCCCCATTCTCTGTCCACTGTTAACTGCAGTGTGGACAGGGACAGATGTGACAGCGAGTAACACACAGAGTGATGCTCGCTCATTTTTCCCCCCATTAAGTGAGTTGCAAGGACATGGACAATTCTTTCTTCAGCCACACACACTCCTCAGAATGTTTTCTGTCAAACAGGAGCGGGGTTTTTTGGAAACTGTGCACAGGTGACTTCAGGACACCTCACAGAGCCATGGGGTATGACCCAGGCATGGCCAGATCTAAAGCTGCCTCACGCCAAAGAAAAGACTCTCCGTTGACTCTCAATCCCCTGTTTATAACCTTTTGCTCTCACCACTGGCCCGTCCATCCGTCCTGCGCAAACGGGTCCGTCTGTCCCCCGCGAAGACGGCGATAACCCCCCGCCAGGGCTGCTGGTTGTGCCTGGGCTCAGCCCTGCCGTTACAGCAGCTCTGTGCTTTGGGAGCTGCGAGATACAACCTCCCAGTCATCCCCCAGGATTATTTTTCAAAGCATTTAGTAATTGCAAATTCTCGCAGAACATAAAAATGTCACTTAGCAGAAACCACCTCCCCCCACGCCCCGGCCTCGCCGCCGCAGCCTTTGCGGGGTAATGAAACACTTCATTCACAAAGCGGGAAATGTGCAAATTGGAACGTGGTAAATCCACTTTGCTTTTTATATATATATGTTTTGGTTCTTTAAGGCTGGAAATCCTTTCTTCTTTGACAGCAAAAAGAGGCAGAAAGCTCAGGAATTTTTTTTTTTTTTTAATTATTATTCCTTTCCTTTTGGCTACTTGCAGAAAGTTAATGTTTTGCACCTAAAGCTGCTCCCGCGGCCCCGGCTAACGCTCTCCCTGCTTGCAGGAGTGGGATTACACCTACGTGCACAGCTTCTACCACTGCGCCTTGGCCATGGCCTTCGTGCTGCTGCTGCCCAAGGAGAACAAGAAGGCCGGGAGTGCCGGGACCCCCGCCAAGCTCGACTGCTCCACACTCTGCTGCTGCGTCTGAGCCACCCCGGGGCAAGCGGGGCACTCGCTCTTCTGCTCCTGGGGTGACGTTGCCAAAGCAAAACCCATTCTCCTTGAGACACCAGAGTCTTTTCCCACCAGCTCTGTGCACACTCCAGGGCTGGCTTATTTTCCCTGGAAAGTCTTCACCTTTCCACCACCAGCCCTAGCAGAGGTTATGCTTACAGTTTGCTACTTACCCGTACTTCTCCCCAGAGAAAGACTTGTCTGGGCTGCAGCCCTCCAGAGATTCTTGTGCTCTCAGACCTTGTCACCACCCAGGCTGTCACCTGCACCAGCCCCAGAGGACCTGAGTTGTCCCCTCTGTGGGGGTTTACCCAGCCTGAGCATACCGGGCTTCATTTGTAATGCCAAATTAACAGAACGTGTATTTTTGTGAGATATTTACTATTTTATTTATGCATTCTCTTGATGTAAATAATATATACTAACAATAACTTTGCAAGCGTGCAGTGCCAGCATTTCTTGAACAGTGCAAGAAACTTTCTAGCTCAGGTCCCAGCTCCAAAGCAGAGCTCCAGGCACAGCCACCCCTTCCCCTGCCCGTAGCCCCCCTGGCCTGGAGGGAGCCCCAACATCAGGCACTTCGTCCTTGCAGACCTGGCCGGGCAGCGCAGGCAGCAGGTGCCCTTGCTGAGAGCCTCATTAATATGGAGAGTACATGGAAAATTAGAGGCAGGGAATAGAAGCTCCTGGAGGGAGGGGGAGGGCTGTAAGCCTATAACATCTCCTCTAACAGACTATTTACTATAGCAGAAGTGTATGATTTATTTAGACTGTCTGGGAAAAAAGCCAAGACTATATGTCATGGACAATTAGAGCAGTATTGATATACAGTGATGTCCACAGAAAGCCCACATTAAGCCTGGGTTCCTCTGGAAGAGAAATCCACCCCGGTCATTCATCAGAGCAACTTCCTGCGACAGGGCAACAACCAAAACTGAATGAGTTTCCAACAAAAATATAAATGAATTATGAACGCCCGAGCATCCAAGAGTCACTGGCAAGCGGTGGCACAGCTGATGCAGCTGCACGCAGAGGCTGTGCCAGCAAAGACTTTTCAAAGGGTTCACCAGCACCTAAACCAACACAGCACACCAGGCCTTTCTGAGCATCCAGTGCCTGGGATGCTTTGCAAGATGCTCTGAGGGTTTGTGTGCACCACTTTCCCTGTGGCTTGCACGCTACTGGAGTACTTTGCCACACAAAGACTGCTCAGAGCATCCCCAAAATACAGACCCAAGTGCTCAGACTCCTAATTCAGAGCTGAGCACAAGAAACACCTTGACACTGAGTGCAAGAGCTGGTCCTGAGGGCATGAAGCTGCTTCCTGAGCTGTCACACACATGGGTGGCCCATGGACAGAGCCACTCTGGCTCTTGCTGAGCCACCCTGAGACATGCTCACATGCACAGAGTGGCAAATACTCCGTGCTGACCTTCCCCAGAAGAGGGAAGGCAGTGCCAGCAGCCTCCATCCCTCTGCACACTCTTTGCTGCCTGTTGCACCCTCTGATCAGAGGCACCCCAACCCTCCCAGCTCAGTTTGTGACCGTTGGGTCCCTCCTGGGCTGCAGTGACACACATAACCCTGCAAGCAAGCACTGGTGGTTCCTGAGCAGCGTGGCTATGGGAGAGCCTTGTGCAGGTAAAGCACTGGGAGGACAGGCACTGGGTAACTGGAACACTTCACTGTGGCTGAGCAGGAGGGAAAAAGCCCAAACATGCAAACAAGGAAGGCACATTAGCTAAGGCTCAGCTGAGTAAATGAAAGCTCCTTCTCCCACCTGCCATGTATTCAGGTGTTACAGCCAAAAAAAAACCAGGAAATGTCGTGCACCCAATAAAATCCCAGGCAAAATTTCCTTTCCCCTCACTCTGTTGATGACCCAGGGTGCCACCCTCACTGTCCATCCCTTGACACCCCTGCCCAGAAGCAGAACCCACCCTCAGGACCAAGCACATCTGCAGCATCCCTGCTGCAGCATCAATCCCATGCTGGTGGCAGCACCCAACCAGGCCCCTCAACACCCCCGAGGAGGGTGCACAGGCTGAGGCAGGATATCCCCCGCAATACAAATGCAGGGAAATATTATAAACATTTACAGCAAGGTAGACAAAACAGTCTCTTGTAACCTTTTAGCGCTGCCGAGAGCTTTGCCTGTAAGAGCTCTTGAGCCCCTGCCAAAAATTCTTGCTGTTTTCATAAGAGTAGGTGTTTTCGTCTAAGGTGCAGTCTGAGTGCTGTGACCTTTGTCATGTCTGCTACTGAAATTTCCTGCTTCTCTGTTATTCTCTTCTTTGGTAAGACGATATGAAACCCAAAACTTTTATTGCCCCTTTTAAAGCGTCTTTATAGCTCCCCGTCTACTTCATATACTGTCTTATTCTCCAGCACTGGGATATTACTTACGGGATCCGGACTTGATGCTGCAAAAGGCATTTGGGTTTCAGGGAGCCCAAACTGCCTGGGCTTTTTTAAGATCAGCCAGGGGGTTGGGGGAAAAGGGGAGAAAAAAAGAAAAAAAAAAAGGAAAAAAAGAATGAGAGGGGAGGGATGGGGCTTTCCACTCTGGAGGCATCAAGATCTGCTACCAGCATAGCAGCTGAGAGCAATGACAAGGGTGGGCAGGAGCCTGCCAGCCTCCCTCCTGCTCCACGATGCTCCCTAGCACAAAAGCCCATGGTTTGTGTCTGGTCCCATGGGGATGGCATTTCACAGCCTCTCTTCCCACGCCTCCAGCCCCTGCCAGCTCTGGCCGGACACCATGGCCAGTGCCGAATCCACTGTGCAGCTGGGGCACATCTGTCCCAGAGCTGGCACGGGAGGAGGCCAGCCAGGCTCAGGAGGCTGCCATCTACCCCATTTTCCCTGCTCGGTTTCAGCGTGGGGACAGACCACCTGAGGGCTCTTTGTCCCCAGGCAAAGGCTGATGCAAAGCCACAGAAGCCAGACACCAGTGCCAAGGCTTCATGCTCCCATCCCACTCATTGGGCTGTGGGGCATCACCTCTGCCACACGCAGGGACTGCGACCACAGGGATCCCCTGGGATCCTGCTCACCTCTGCACACCCAGCATCCCCACTGCAGGAGGAGTGGGGTCCCAGAATGCCAGAGGGGAGAGGGCTGGCCCGGGGCCGAAGCCTTGCCGGGGAGCTGGGCAGCAATGGAGCTTTGAGGCACATGGTCAGACCATCCCTTTCAGGAACCATACATTCCCCATGCTTGCCTAAGGCAGGGCTGGGATGAGAGGGGAATTAGGACCTACTCTTGCTTGAGGGGAGGCTTCCAGAGATGTCTAGTCAGGCTCAGTGCCAGCTAATCTTCCAAGCAAACTTTATCCAGATCCCTTTGGCTGCAGAAAGCAAAAAACTAGCCAGACCAAAACATAAAAGCCTGGTTTCTGCTGCCAGCTGCATGGGGCACTCCAGAAAATGCCTTATCACCATGTGATTTTTAAAGATCGCTTCATGTTTTTTTCCACATGCTGCTCTTCCCTCCTCACCCTCACATTGCTGTTCCTCCATCCACGTTCCAGTTGTGAGCCAGCCCAGCCAGCCCTGCCAGGTTACCTCACAGACCACGGGGCCAAGGTTTTCCTTCTAACCATTTTTATCACCTGTAGGCCAGGGTGCTGCTGCCCCATCCTGAGGCACACGCAGATCTTGCTGCAGGGAGTGGTGACAGACAACCCAAGTTGATGCATCAGGCCAAGATACACCAGAAAAGTTCTGCCTCCTCCTTGGCTGGGCCAAATTCCCTTTGAAATTCAAGAGTGGTGATTTCTTATGCAGGTAGGAGCAGGAGGTCTGTGGGGAGCCCCAGGAAGAGGTCTTGCCCTGGGGTCCTCCATCACCCTCTTGTTCTGATGTGCAGGAGATGCCTGTGCCCTGTAGCAGGGATAAACTGGTTCTGCAGGGGCAAAGGGGAGTCACCACCAGTGTCCCCCACGGACCAAGGGCTCCACAGCCCTGGGACATGGTACACATGTGCTATGAGAAACCAGCCCCATCTGTCAGCCTGGGATTTTCAATGGCTGGTACTGCTCTGCAGAAACACCACCTTTCTGCAGGGTGAAGTTAGAGCAAATGCAGTCACGGGGGTGTCAGTGAAGTGGTACCTCCTGCGTTGGGGCAAAGCAGCCTAACCCAGCAACAAGGAGAGAGAAAAAACAACACTTTGATAAATCAAGCTTTTGCTTAAAACAACACCATGCAACATCTCAACAGGTTTCTCTTCTTCTCGTCTTTCCTCTCTCAGCAGAAATACCAAACAATCTCTTCCAACCCAATTTCATAGACAGGGAGCCCCATCCCAGCACCGTTCAGCAGCAGTGGGGTATTTTCTGGGCACGGTGGAGCTCAGCTGCAGCATCGCAGACAGGCTGAGCCGCTCCGCTCCCGGGGGCTCAGGCAGAGAGCCCCTGACACACTCACAGGTGTCCAGACATTCCCCGCAGCAGCACCGGAGATGGACACGGATGGTGGACTCAACCCAAGCACCAAGCCCCCGACCTGAGGAAGGGCAGATGCAAAGCAGCCAGGCTCACTGAGCTCTTACGGGGATGCTTTAACAGCTGCAAAAACCCACCCCAGGTCCAGGTTTGGTGTCTCCAGCCTCCCCATTCCTCCGGTGGAGCAGTCCCAGGGAGCGTCGGTCCAAGGTTTTTGGTTTAGGCCAATCTCCCAGAAATTCTGTCATCATGCAGTGCATCACGCACACTCCCGGATCCGCATTACACAGAGGATGGCCCCGGTCCAACGCCTCTTAAAGTCAGTGGAAAAACCCTCCCTCGCTACGATAGGAGCTGGCTCGGGCCGTACACGATCTGATAGATACCACGGAGAGAGAGGAGTTGTTTTAATCTGGGAATATTTTATGGCTCCAAAGCTTCTCCTGGAGACGAACAGGGCAGCGTGTCTGCAGAGCGGGTGCTGCTAAGAAAAGTTCCCAATCTTGCTGCAGCCTTTCAGTGAGCGCTTAACGAAGCATCGTTATCTGATCCGTGTGCTCCGAATGCGAGGGAACTGCTCGGGTTTCCAACTGCACACATCATCTGATGCTCGTAAAACGAGCTGATGTGTCTGGGAAGCCCCAGACCCAAAGAAACATTTCCAATGTCGGGGGGGAAGTCAATAATGCTTTAAAAAACAGGGACAGAGAGGGCTGGTGGCTGCTCTCCTCTTCTTACCTGGGGTTTTCCAGCAAAGCAAATGTTCACAGATAAAACTCACGCTCTCCTTATAAAGGCAAAATCTGGTTTGCCTGTAAAAGGGAAGGTTTGAGAGGAGTTTTACACGCATCTCTCCTCTCTTTCTATGTCTTTATTTGCATTTTTGTTTTCACAGTAGTTGAGCTAATCTGAATGGAGCAGGAGCGAGGGTCCAGGTTATAACCAAAGTATCAGGTAGCACCTTCACATCTGGAAGGGATTTTGACACAAGTTCTCCCAGACTGTTACAGACAGTTTAAAAGCAAAATCTGATAAATAGCAAATGTTTAACAAGTCAATAGGAAGCTGCATTTGCAAGAACATGTGGCTCAAACTGGTCTAGCGCTGCCGCATTGCCAAGGCCCTTCAAACTCATACGCACACCTACCTGCAGCACCCGGCAAGGGTTTGCCATGGCTCTGCCTGGTCCTGGTCTCAGTTACAGAGGGAAGGATTAAAGACAGATGTCTCTTTGCATGTCCAGACATATCCAACAACCCGCTTCAAAGCCTGAGGAGGTCCCGAGCCTCCCTGCTTCGGTGGTAAAGGGCTTGCTTCTCCTTCCCAACCTAAACCAAGTCCCCTTTCTTTCTTCTATGCCTCCAGCCTCAGGTTTAAGAGGATAAAGGAGCTGAAGAGCTCAGAGAAGCACCACAGAGCCTGTCCCCTGGCACGCTGCCCCTGGCACAGGTATTTTGAGGGCTGTACTGGTGAGGAACCCCTCGGGTCATTGCACGGAGGGTCAGAGGCACACAGCGTCTCACCCCAGTTTTGCACAGACTGGGGTCCATCAGAGCACTAACCCAAACGCCAGAGGCACCTTTGAAAATCCTTTGCCATCCCTTGAGAGCCTCAGTCTCCTTGGGACAGCAGCGACCAGGGCAATGCCATCCTGAGAAGCAGCACTGCTGCCAGCAAAACATCCCGACACAAAAGCTCTTGTGGTGTCGCAACCCTGCCTGGTTTGGGGAGACTTCATCCTAATAAACAAACAACTACCCAAAATGTGGAAAGCAGCATTAAAATAGAGAGAATTATGCAAGGAGGGGGGAGCACAGAGAGAGACAGAGAAATAAGAAGTGACCAGGAAAACCACCAGAAACCCTGCGGGATGCCTGCCTATATTTAAAGATAATGTGTCCAGCTGTCTTGCCAAGTCCCACTCATTTGGAGCCGGGCTCATGTTTTGGATTAATTTTAAGGCAGTTCCGAAAGCATCTCAGTCGCGCAAGGAAGAATTTTTGCCTCCTTGGCCAAGGTGACCTTTTAAAAAATCTCACTCACTATTTTTCAACCTCTCACTCATTTAACATTGTCATCGCCCAGGAGCTGTGGGGCACTCTGTGCAGACAATTCATTTTCTGGCGCTCAGCAGCCCCACGGCCCTGGAGCATCCTGCAGAGGGGCTGGATGTGAGGATGGGGCACCTAGGGGAGGTATTTGTCTGCAAGTCGGGACCCCTCCCCTCTTCTGGGAGATCATTCAACCAAGCTCAGAGAGCTTGCCCCTCCTGGACACCCAAGCCTCTCCTGTCACCCCAACATGGGCTGGTTGGAAGTTTTCCACGGAAACAAGTCTTCCACAGAAAGTCAGATTTTTTTTTTTTAAATGAAAATATTCCTTGGACACAAGCATGTGCTCTCTAGACCACTGCCTTTGTTCAAGGAAGGGAAAAGTAAATTGCAAATATTGCCCCCAGACTGTGACTGGTTGCATATGGGTTTTCTGCTCAGCTCCTTGCTCAGAGCTACCCTAGAAGGAGCCACCTCAAGATGTGCCCCAGTTGCTCGCTCTCCGTGGGGAGGCTGCATTCAAGAGCTGCCATCCCCAGCTCCCAGCCTCAACAAGGGAAGAGTTTTTGAGCAGAAACGAGAGAGGAGTCACTCCCAGAAACACCACCCAGCCCACCTTCTCACCCAGGCATCTGCAGCATCCTAATCGCCCTGGAATCCAAAGCACGTCCACAGCAGGGCCGTCAGATGCTTCCCATTTAGCTTCAACTTTTGCAAAATGCTCAGCCACTGACTCACCGCAGGGCCCGGGGTGAGGGGGCACACGGGCAGTGCTCGCCTGCCCACTCTGTGCCACGGCACAGTCCTGTCCACGGCCCTGGTGAGGTGTTTGGCAGAAGGAAATCAAACAACACAACAAAAGTAAAACAGGATTTTAGGATTTTTCAAAGTTGAGCATCCCTCGGTACTTTGCACCTCTCCCAGCACACCCAGAGTGTAACCAGGGAGCGAGCAGGACACAGAAGTTGCTATTTTTTGCTGATGACCCCAGATGCCACGCTGGGGTTTTCAGGGAGTGATCAGAGTGATGGAGAAGAAAATCACCATCTGAGAGGGACCGGGAAGGGGTGGCTGCTCTGGCAGCAAAATGTGGGGCTGCAGAAAGTGCAGAGCCCCTCAGCCCTGGCACCAGTGCTGCAGGGAGTCTGGGGGCTGTGGTTGGTTGGGAGATAATCTGGATGCAAGGGGCTGCTTGGGGTTTGGGGAGAGTAACAGGAAGGACCAGATACTCTCCATCCCTCCACCTCATGCCCTAAAGATCCAGTGGCAATATCGAGCAATAGCAGCAATCAGAAATTGTCCCTTTGGCTAGAAAAAGGTAGATTGCAAGATCTCGCTGCTCCCTACATCCAAAGGTAGCAGAGAACACCCTTCCAACAGCAGCTTTGGTGCATTAGCATCCAACCCCAGGGAAACAAAACACACAGGGGCAGCCATGAAAAGGAGACAGACATTTGGGGGTTCAGTTAAACAAATTTCCTCCAGCCAGCAAGAAAAATTGGGCTGGATTTTGACCGGATTTGGGACATGACATTTTTGGGCAGTTCCATGGGTTTATTAAATCCAGGTCAGACAGGAATCACCTAACCTCATCCCATGAGGGGAATGCAGAAACTCAAGGTGCCTCTTGCGCAATAGATGCTGCTCTCTACCCAAGCAGGTCTGGGATAGTGGTCAGAGTCTTGTTCTGTCCGAGCTAAAGGAAAGACCACACACAAAACAGTTTCAGGATGCCAGCAACTGTGCACAAAGCATTTGGTTTACATTAATTATGTCTGGACAAACCAAACCAAACAAAACAAAAAGAAAAAAACACCAAAAAAACCCAAAGCAAAAATAAATTAATGGGAGAGAGAGGAGAGCAAGCAAGCTGAGAAGACAGGAGGGATGGAAGGAGGCATCTGTATTGTCCTGATGAGATCTGCTCAGATCCCAAATGCAGGCTGCAGCACTTGCAATCTTACATCTCCTGTCTTAACATCTCCTGCCCTGAACAGCTTCTGCCACCCAGAACATCATGCTCCTGCCCTATGCAATGCCTGTAAACACCTTGGTGAATAGGAAGGACAAATGCAAACCATAAAGCTCTCAAACACCCCAGTGGGACCCTTCCCTCCCAGCTTTGCTCCACGCTCTGCTTCCATCTTTCTCCTTTTCTGAGCAAAAATAGCTCCAAGAAAGACTGGGGAAGGTAAAGCAAATGCTGCTGCTGGGAGTTGTCAGGAAGAAAAGCAGCAAACAAGAGGGGAAAATAAATAAAATGGGGTGGAGGCAGGTGATAACCAGAGTCATTAAAATCTGAAAAATCCCCCTGGTTTCCCAGCAGTGCAGAAGTCCCAGCACTGGGTGAACAAAGGCCCTTCACTGTCTCCTCTCCAGAGAGTGCCGTGAGCAGCGAGGACTCTTCCAGGGCCAGAGGCTGCCACTCCTCAGGGACAGGCACCCTATACCAGCACAGCCCCTGTGCTGGCACAGTCACACCGGCTCCCCACACCCTCCCCAAGCACAAGAGCTACCTAGGAAGGTGTGGGCTCTGCCTGTCCCGAGCAGCAAGCAGAGACCAGATTGATTGGATCTCCAAAAAGCAGAGCCTCATCACAACAGGTCCACAATGTTGCTCAGCACAAGAGTACAGAAGGGTGCTTCCCACCTCGGACCATGCACTGGCCCGCACCAGCACCACCTCATTGGCCCAGCTCCAGGATCAGCACACACAGGCTGGGACATCCAGCATGGAACCTCCGAAAGCAAACGCATGCCTACAAGGACTGGAGCGAGCGCCTACAAGCTGCCTACGACCTCCAGCAGCTGCACCCCTGCTGCATCCTGCACATCTCCTGTACGCTGCACATCCCCATGCCACGAATGCCCACTAGCACCAGGACTGCAGCAGTCCCTGACCAAGGGCATTGCTGTGCCAGGAGCTGCACAAATCCTAAATACATCCCCAACTCCCAAGGGCCAGCAGCGTGCAGCAGATGAGCCAGGCCCTGCTCCAGACCAGGCGATGAGCTCTGTCAGGTTGCAGCACCACCAGGCACAAGCAAGGGTCGTGCCACCACGTCTCCTGCAGCCAGCTGCCCCAGAGGACCATGGTGGTCGAGCCCCTCGCTGGTAGCAGCTGCCCCCTCCCAGCCTGACCAGAGCTCACTCCTGTCCCGGGGGCCTCACTGCACAATGAACTTTCACGTTGCAGCAGCACTGTCTCCGCTCGGCAGCTCAGGGGGCCCAGCCTGCGCACGCCAGAAGCTGAACTGACCCATGTCAGAGGTGATTAATTTATCAGGCTTTTGGCACCCACCGCTCCCCGCCAGAAAAACAATATCCCAAATTCCAGGCCCTCCCGCCCAGCAGATGTGTCTGCGGCGAGGGCGACCGTTCCAGCCTGTCTCGCAGAAGCTGCCGCAGGGATGCAGCACCCGGAGCTCTCCCGCTGCCTTCTTCATCCCTGCTGTGCATCTGTGGGACAACCTCCCCTGGGAGCAAAACCCAGGGGCTTCGCAGGGGGCTGCCACCCCCGTGGGTCCAGCCTCTTGCCTCAGGTAGGCAGCAATGCTGCCGACCCACCAAGGAGAGCTGGGTTGGGTGCACAGTTGGGGAAGGTGATGGGTGCTGGGATGCAACTCCACTGAGCCCTCATATCCCAGGAAGGAGTGGCACCAATTTATCCTGGTGTTCAGCAGCCCTTGGAGCTGTCTGGCACAGGGGAGCATGGCTGGGTTTCAACCAAGCAGGCACTGATAAAGGCCTAATTAAATTGGCATTAATCTGTATCATCAGGGAAACACTCCAGGCCATTAAGGGTCAGATTAAAGAAGTTGGTACCATTAGCAGAGGGGGGCAGAAAGTTGGGATGGGGTGTAGCATCACTGCAGATGCAGCTCAGTCTCCCCACCTCTACTGGGGGTTTAAAGTGAGGAATCAAGAGGGTGGTGATATCATTCCAATGCCACAAGGCACTTGGGCGTTGGGTGGCCCAGAAACAGGAGAGATTTTTCTTCCTCTCCCCCAACGTTGCTGCCTCCCCTGGGTTTCAGAGGAGGGATGGGAGCCCACTGGGGCCAGCCAGCCCCTCTGCACCCCAGCGCCAACCACGAGACACCTGCTGCCCAGCCGAGGTCTGAGCTCGCCCTGACGTCAGGATGAGGGGTGGAGGCGGGTGACAACGTGGGCAAACAGCCTCTTATTTATCCCAAAAGGTCACAAGAGCCTTGGAAGAGGCTGGAGCTGGATCCCCCCAGTCCGGAGGAGGCCAGCGTCTCCTCGAAGGAGAGGTTTCACAATTCATCTCATTTGTTCGCTGTGGCATTTTCATCACGGTAGTTCGACTTATGCAATTACATAAAAAACATCTAATGAAATCTTGGTGACACAAAACATGAACGTTTATATTGGCCTCCCCGTGCTGCGGAGTTGATCTTGGCCGGGGCGTCCAGACAGACATTCTGCATTCTTCAGAGATTAAGCACTGAAACGCTCCGGAGAAACCCAGCTGCCCGCTCCCCCTGCAGCCGCGCCGCTAATTCCAACCACATGCTCTCCAGCCGGCCGGGGAAGGGGAACACGTACCTTAGACACACACCAGTACCACCCAGCACACCCCGCGGCCACGGCCCCGTCACCACGGGTACTCGCAGCTCTCCATAAATAAATAGAATCACAGAATTGTTCTGGTTGGAAGGGACCTTTAAGAGCATTGAGTTCAACAACTGGAGAGTACCACTGACCCATGACTCTCAGCACCACAGCTCCATGGCTTGGAAACCCCTCCAAGGGATCACGGAGACTCCACCACTGCCCTGGGCAGCCTGGGACAGCCTTGGACAACCCATTTGGGGAAGAAAGCTTTCCTAATATCTAACCTAAACCTCCCCTGGAACAACTTGAGGCCATTTCCTCTTGTCTTATCACTTCTTACCTGGGAGCAGAGCACTACCCCACCTGGCTCCAGCCTCCTGTCAGGAGCTGTCAGAGCCAGAAGGGCTCCCCTGAGCCTCCTTCTCTCCAGGCTCAACAAGCCCAGGTCCCTCAGCTGCTCCTCACCACCCTTGTGCTCCAGCCCCTTCCCCAGCTCCGTTGCCCTTCTCTGGCCACGCTCCAGCCCCTCAGTGTCCTTCTGAGAGTGAGGGGCCCAAAACCAAGCCCAGTATTTGAGATGCAGACTCCCCATTGTTGAATACAAGGGGATGATACACGCACAGAGCGCACGATGCTTTGGCAGACACAGTGTTAGGTATAACCAAGGTTCTGCAGTGAAATTGTTAATAAATAAGAGGAGCAAGGAGTAACCTTGAGTCAGGGCTGGAGACCCCAAGCTCAGCTGCATGGCCACAATGCCACCACTGCCCATGTTGCACTTCACCAGTGTTCCCATCAGCTCATGAGATGTGAGGTTCCAGTCAAAGTCAATGAGCCCAGAAGGCTCAGGGCAGTGAAATTCTCATCCTAGTTTGATTCCCACCTTCCCACTTTTGAAAATCCTTCTCTCTCTCTCATTTAAAAAAATCAAGCTTACCATCAAATAATGGAAAAAGAAGGGGAGGATGAGGTGTGGAGGGCAGGGGCAGATGGGTGAGGATCCAGAGCGTTTCTGGAGATAGGGATGGGAAGGGAGAGAGGCAAGGGGAACAGACAGCCCATCCCACTGCTGCCCACATGACCCACACGTGACCCTTGGCCCCACGAGAGTGAGTGTGCCCTGAGCTG
>VWZY01003166.1:160676-174667 GCA_013399075.1 Chloroceryle aenea
GCGCTGCCCTCCGTGGCAGGCTACGCGCTGATGGCCGGCGCCCAGGGCATCGGGATGCTGCTGCTGGGACGGGTGCTGACGGGCTACGCCGGGGGCGTGACGTCCGCCTCCATCCCGGTACTGTGCCATGGGAGGGAGTTTGCTGGAGACTGGCCCAGTGGGAATTGAGGCAGTGCCGTAACTGAGCCCGGGGCATCCCACTGCTTGACGGGCTACGCCGGGGGCGTGACGTCCGCCTCCATCCCGGTACTGTGCCATGGGAGGGAGTTTGCTGGAGACTGGCCCAGTGGGAATTGAGGCAGTGCCGTAACTGAGCCCGGGGCATCCCACTGCTTTGTGGAGGCATCAGCAGGGCTGCAGTTGGGTGACTTGGGAGGGGGAAGGATGCACTGACTGAGCTGTCCTGGAAGAGCCAGCTCGAGCTGCCCCCACAGTGCTGGACTTTCTTGCCTGCAGAAAAGGGAAGGCAGGTCCCCATTCCCTTCCCCATTCCTCCCAGCAGTTATTTCCTCCCGTATTTACCAAACGTTGACCTCACGTTGCACACAGAGGGGAAGGCAAGAGTTGAGTAAGCCTGGGGCACAACTTTCCAGCAACGGGAGGCTGAGTGTTCCACTGAAGCACCTCTCCCACACTGGGCTGAGGGAAGCAAGCGGTGGTGCCTAGAAGGCTGTCCTCTCCTCCTGCCATGAGCACATCAAGCTGCTGGACCCCTCAAGTTTCCATCCTGAGAGGGCAGTTTGGGTTTCCTCTGGCTGCAGTAGATGACTGCAAGGTGACAGAGGACAGCTTCTGGTGGTGCTGACTGTAGACTGCAGCTCTGTTAAGCGTGTGTTGTCCTACTCCAGGTCTACATCTCTGAGATCTCCCACCCTGGGGTCAGAGGAATGCTGGGAGCTTGTCCTCAGATCATGGCAGTGCTGGGTTCCCTCGTCCTGTACGCGCTGGGCAAGTATCTGGGTGTTCAAGGGCAGAAAACCCTCAGCGAGGCCTTAGCAAAGGGTTGAGGGATCCTTCCCCTCCTACCCAGCTCACAACCACAGAAGGGGGTTGGGGCAGGATAGGGTGCCCAGATGGAGGCAAGTCCAGGAGCCCCTTCCCTGCAGGTTTTCCACTCCTAACCACACTGCTCTGGCAGGGCTGGTCCTGGACTGGCGCTGGCTGGCCGTTGCGGGGGAGGTGCCCGTGCTCGCCATGATCGTCCTGCTCTGCTTCATGCCCAACTCGCCCCGGTTCCTGTTCTCCCAGGGGAAGGATGATGAGGCCCTGAGGTCACTGTGCTGGCTGCGGGGCACAGACACGGACTACAGCCAGGAGTATGAGCAGATCAAGGACAGTGTGAGGAAGCAGGTGAGGAGGCTCAGCTCCAGTATGGGGGAGATGTCATGGGAAACTGCAACATCCAGCCTCCTTTGGGCAACTCCTGAGCCATCTCCTGGTCACGGCGATGCCCAGAGGTGGTAACATCTGAGTTTTCTGGCTTTATCCCCTCCAGAGCCGGCGGGTTTCCTGTGCCGAGATCAAGGATCCCTTCATGTACAAGCCCATCCTGATTGCAGTGGGGATGAGGTTCCTGCAGCAGCTCTCTGGTGTTACCTGTGTCCTCGTGTACCTGCAGTCAATATTCAAGAAAACATCCGTCATCCTGGTGAGCCCTGGGGTCTGGCCTGTGCTCAGACTGCTCCATCTTCAGTGGTGGCTGCACAAAGCTCCCAGGCCCCCACAGCTCTAAGACCCCAAGTTTGTAGCCTATTTGGTTGCCAGCCTGGCTGGCAGCAATGGCCAAGCACCTGCCCTGCACCAGGGTGCATGAGGATGGGGAGCAGGAGTGGCCTCACTGCCTCCCTGCTCTCCTCCTCTGAGCTTCAGGCTGCTCTTCTCTGGTCTCTTCCTATAAGAGAGTAGCCTTGACAGAGTCATCAGCCAGAGTCAAGGCAACACGTGTAGGAACCTGCCCTTTCCCTGGCTGCCCCATCTCAGCTTCTCCCCTGCTTTTGCTGTTGCAGAAACCTGAGTACGATGCAGCTCTGGTTGGCTTGGTACGTCTGTTCTCGGTGGCGATCGCTGCCGTGTCGATGGATAAAGCTGGGAGGAAGATTCTTCTGTTTGTATCAGGTAAGTGTCTCTCCCACGGCTGTGCAAGGGAAGCTCTCATTTAAAAATTTCCAGGGGTTCTGCAAATGTGCAGGAGTGGAAGCTCCAGCTGCAGCACTTGGGCAGGGAGTGGAGCAGGTCTCTTTCCTTTAGTGGTGACTCAGCTCCTGAGCAGAAACGTTCCCAGGAGCTCAGTCCTTGGCACAGCAGGGATCACCCACCCATCGACCCCACTGTGCTCTTGCATCTCTCCACAGCTGGTGTCATGTTGGTCTCCAACCTGACCATGGGGCTCTATATCCACTTTGTGCCAGTGTCTCAGAACAGCACCATCGCCAACAAGACCCTGGTGAGCTCTGCCAACCTTCCTGATGAGCCAACAAACTACATCCCCCTCATCCCTCTCCTGGCAACCATGTTCTTCATCATGGGTAGGTGCAGAGAAAGACCAGGCCCCACAGCATAGGGTTGGGTACCAGCCTGGGGGGATGTTTCTCATCCAAGGCAGGGTGATATGGAGCAAGGGGATAGGGCTTAGAGGGGGAAGGCAGGTAGGCAGAATGGCACAGGCAAGAAAGATGGCATCTGAAGGGACTTCGAGGACTGACAGAGCACGAGTATGGGGGGGGAGAAATGGTTGATGGGGAGCAGGGCAGAATGGCACAGGGCACTTCTGCACTCTTCAGTGGGCTTTGAAGTCTCAGCAGCCTCAACTTACCCCTCCTCCCCTGCAGGTTATGCCATGGGCTGGGGCCCCATCACTTGGCTGCTGATGTCAGAGATCCTCCCTCTGAAAGCCCGTGGGGTGGCCTCGGGCCTCTGCGTTGTTGTGAGCTGGCTGACGGCCTTCACCCTGACCCAGCTCTTCCTCCATGTTGTGGTGGGTACAGCCCCAGGAGAGTACCTGGCAGCTTTTCCTCAGACCCTCTCTGCACCAGCTCATGTCTGCTTTCCATCCCACTTTCCAGAATGCCTTCGGCCTCGAGGTGCCCTTCCTATTCTTTGCTGTCATCTGTGCTGGGAACATCTTATTCACAGGCTGCTGTGTTCCAGAAACCAAAGGCAGGTCACTGGAACAGATCGAAGCCTTCTTCAGGACTGGCCGGAGGTCATTCATGAGGTAGGAGCTGCCATCTGCCAGCCGTGCCAGGCTACCAGTCCACGTGATCAAGGGCAACAAAGAAAAAGTTGTGCTGCTGGAGGTTGGAACTCTGAGAAGGCAATGGGAGAGGAACGGGTGACAATGATCATCTCACTTTGGATGTAGAAGTTGCCAGCTGGAACTTTACTTTCTCTTGCCATCATTCAACACTACCTGTTGCTCTCTGGGCAATGTTTCAACCCAAGGTATGTAACCAGCGCCAGGCTGGAGGGAAAGATGTCCTGGAAAATACATGATGTGGCCGCAGACAAGAGACTGTGTGAGTCTTTCACACAGCAGCCACCAAACCAGCCCCAGAGCCCGAGGGTCTGGCTGGAACAGAGTTAACAGCTGTAGTTGTTTGGGCAAAAGCTGATCATGTAGTTGCAAGAATAAAACAGTTTTGCCTCCAAGTGCAAGATGGTGACTTGGGAAGGGATCTGCAGGCAGATGGGATGGGAGAGGCACATCAGGACTGTGACAAGGGGACCGCAGCAGCCTGCAGATGGGTCTCATGGGCTTCAGGACTGTGAAAGAGGCAGAGCCAGATATTTTGTATAAAAAGCTGCCACATTTTATTGCTCTAAAAACACACATTACACTAGAAGCCTAAAGAACAAGATCGAATACAATTCACAGAGAAAATCCAGGACAAAACAAAGAACGGAACAGACAAACATTCAGCTGTAGTGCAAGTGATTCACTGTGGGACAGACACGGTGGGTACTGACAATGCTTTGACCAGGGTGGGTCCGTCCCACCCCAGGGTGTTGCTCATCCACAAAGAGGAAGGTGGATGAGCCTCCATCACGGTTGTGTGTGGAGTTCCCACCTCCGTGACTGAGATTTCAACTGCATAGTTAGTAGCAAATTGCTCTTACCCCTTTCCTCTGTGTCCTTCAGGATTAAGGACTTATTTTTATTATTAGGTTTGCTTGGTTTTTTTAACCTAACCCAAGGTAAAACCCAGCTGCAGGAGGTGGTTGTGGCTGCAAGGAGCAAAGGGCCTTGCTTAGTATCACATCCAACTGAACTCCTCCCAAAAGGGCAGAATAACAAAGGCTGAGTTAGGAGATGACTTGCCTAAGCATTTGTCCAACCTCCTGAAATGCACTTGGTGCCCTGAGGTGAAGGTGCTTGTGTCCTCCCATTCCTGCAACATTCAGCCTGCTGGGATAAAGAAGCACGCAGCATACTTGACCCAGAGCTCAAGACATGCTAGTCACTGTTTGGATCCCTCACAGCAGGAGATGAGAGAAATCACCTAAGAGAAGATGTGCTTCATCAGAGGATTTAAAGCAGCCTGGGACAGAGGAAGAGAGATGGGCCAAAGTCAAAACCACAGAGAATATTCAGTATTAGACCTAAACTTTGCAGCTGAGACCTGTTTCCAGAAAGATGTTCAGCCCTGGCTGGAATATGACTTTCTTAGCATGTCTTGATTAAGAGAGGTCTCAAGAGCCTCTGGTTTCCACTGACCTTCTGAAGATCAGGATCTCTGGCAGGCCTGTACTAGAGCATTCTCTTTCCTACATGGCTATAGACCAGGTCTTGATATCTTCATTTCAGTGAAACCCTTCCCTGAAGACAGTGGATGTTTTTTCCTGAGGAAAAAAAAAATGACAAAGATGAATTGAGCTTCCCAGGGCTTGTCCTAAGGAGGTAATGCCCAAATATGAAATCTGGTTGGACTCTTCAGGTCCTCTGAGAACCTCAGGGGAGAAGTATTTTCTGAGTGACCTCCTTTCTTCAGCACAGAAAATCTGAGGGTTTTTGCTACACCATTTAGAGTCTGAGAAATCACAGTGGCTCTTTCCAGAGGTAGAATGGTCTTTTTTATTCACTGCACACACAGAGAATCAGTTGGTGTTACAAAATTAGCTCCTGCCCAGAGCAGCAGGGTCTGGGTACGCAGCAGAAGGTGAGCTCCTGCTCTTCTCTTCAGACCCAACAGACAGCCCCAGAGGAGAGTGGAGTTAATATGCACAAGTGCTGCCAACTTCATGACCAAACGGGGCATGGAATTGCTGCACGCCGTATAAACACACCTAGGTAAGAAGAGCACAGCTCACACGGTGCATGGGGTAACAGTCCAGCCAAGTGCATATGCTGCCTGTACCCAGGTGTCTTTCCACACTTGGTGTCAACAACTCACTTAGTCAATGCATTACCCCCTCCTGAGTTCTCACATAACCAAACTTCTGTCCCATCATCTTCCAAAAGGCCTTTCATAGACCAGGCAAGCTCTTCACAGAGCCCCTGTGGATTAACCACCCAGCCTGGATGCCATCAGGAGGGATTGAGTTCAGCCCATAAAACCCCTAAACCAGAGCTTTTAACTTTGTTTATCCTTACACAGCTCCAAGCACCCCAAGGGTGCCTCTAAACACAACTAACACCACTACTCACTGTGAATGGGCATGTTCACTACTGTGATGCTACTACTCTAAAGGTCCTTTCTATCTCCACAAAAACATCTCTCGCCCACACAAAGGTGAGACCATTCACTAAGTGTCCCTACAACTCTTAAAAGCCATGGGTGCCACCACCAAGCCACATCTGCAATGACAGCAGCACGTGGCTTGGTTTCAGCTGCACAGAGAGATTACATTCCCAAGAGTTCCCACACCAGACACACATCTGTAGGAGGCAGCACTCTCGGAGCACAGCTCTGAGATCCCGGCAGGCACAGAGACACTGAACAGATCCAGTGTCTTTAAGCATTGTGGCCAAAGACTCCAGCTCAGCTCTTACAGAAGAGTCCCCGAGGCCCATTTTCAACAAAAGTATTGATCTCAGAGCTGAGCTTTGCAACTTGCTAATGGTGGCAAGAGCTGACACCGATTGTTCGCTTGCCCTGGCCCCGCTGTCAGACCCAACAGCCACAGAACACAGCATGACAGTACTGCTGGCATCCAAGGGACTTCTGCCCTGGGTGCCAAGGGAGCAGAGCAGACCCGTCCATGCTGCCAAGTCCTCCCAGTGACCTGGAGCAGCACCAGCCTGCAGCAACCCCAGAGACTGTTGCTGTTCTATGGCATGAGGACAGCCCAGTGAAGTCAGCCAGGGTCCTCCCAGGGCTGTGGTTCATCACCAGAGGTGTAGGTCAGTCCCAAGTGTTACTCCATCACCTCTGCTTTGCCTGTCACCTCCTGTCACTAACGCTACTGCAGAACTACTCAGAGCCAAGCAGCCACTACCAAAGACATGCTCGTAGCTACGCGCATCAGCCTGCAACATTCCTCTACTAAACACTACTCAACCCCCCCCAAACCCCCTGAAAGCAAAGCAGAGGTCCTGTTTGCTGGGCAGGACTCTGCACTCCAACCACCCAGCAAAGGTACTGCCCAGGGACAGCGCCAGCTTGAAGAGGATCTGAAGTGTCCCATGGGCTGCTGCGTTCTCCATGGGGCACAGCCTGTTCCCACAGCCACCGCAGTCCCTGCGGACCCCCAGTGCCCCACACATCGCCGGCAGCGACGGGGATCGGCCCAGAGCTGGGGGCTCTGGAGCAGCACAGCCTGTATGGAAACAAGCTGCATCTGGGCTGGAGGGGCCTCTTCTGCTTCCCAGACGAGCTGGTGTCGGAGCAATCCCAGCTCAGAGGCCTGGGGGAAAGGGGCTTAGCACAGAGCGGGTACCCGGAGTCCAGCTGTGGGGGAATAAACACGAGCCACGTTCCTGGCTGGTGTAAATCCTCACACCTCCCTAACTCCAAGGAAGAAATACCAGCTAACATCAGCTGGCAGCTTAGCCCCAGAGTCTCCAAGGACCACTCTGGCCCCGCTGCATCTGTACCCAGCCAAACCCTCCAGCTGCAGCTTCATCCCAGGCTCTGCCAGGGATGTGCTGGTGTCCTGCAAATAACAGGAATAGAAAGACATGTTATATAGGTAGTCTCTGACCTGACACTGCTCAGGAGCCACAGAGTGGCTGGTGGGCAGACCCTTCGGACAGCACTCAGCCTCCAGCAGCATTTCTGAGACCATTACATGTCCCCTCTGGTAGCCCAGTGGTTCAAATGGGACCACAAAGCATTGGTGTCAGCAGGAGCTCAGCTCCCAGAACAGGCTGGAGTCCCTGGTGCTGCCACTCACCAGGGCTGCTCCCTGCCTTGGCTGCTGAGCACAAACCTCCAGTCCAGCAGCTGCAGCTCAGTTTTCCCCACTTCCCTCTGCCAGAAGAGGAAGGGAACACATTTTGTCAAGCCAGTGGCCGAGAAGAAGAAGTGGCCCCCAGAAGAAGGGGTCAAAGGGCAACACGCTTTCCAAAAGTCTGAGAAATGCTTTCAAGGCTCAAACAGGATTTTATGGTATCCCAGTTACAGCATCCCAGTTAAAGCAGCCAGGGCTCTCCCTGGTTTCAGAAAGACCTCCCCAGTGAAATGAAGCAGTCCTTTGAAGAACAGGAAACAGAACACTCCTTTCTCCTATGTCCAGAGAAAATGAGTCCCATCAAAATACTTAAATAATTAGAAATAAATTATTCTCCTTTTTCCTAATTAAAATAAAAAGCAATCATGTAAAAGCAAATAAATTAAAAACCCCAGCAGAAACCATGAGAAGAGGGAGACCTGAACTCAGCGAGCAGTTTTGTTCTGCATGATAGAAAGCAAAGAGAAAATATGATGTGAAAACCACTGCTGGAGCCTGGAATTAAGCAGCAAGACATCCCAGCCATCCACACGGAAATGGTGCAGACTCCTCTAAGCACACAAAGGAAGGACACAGCACCTTCCCATACAAAACCAGCCCCGGACCAATGCGAAAAAGAACATGAGCCCAAAGAGAGAGGCTGTACCAGGCAGAAGCAAAGAACAGGTCCCTTGGGCAGAGGGATGGGTCAGAGGAGCAGGGGGTGATGCAGGGAGTGAGGCACCTTCTCCCAGAGCAGAGTCCCAGGCTCATGAGAGAAGGATGCTCTCGTACATCAGGAACCCTCACACCAGCAGAACACCCCACTCGGCTCAGGCTGTCCAACTCTTTTCCAAGCGAGGTAAAGCAAAGCTTATTTCCCTTCTTCCCCACTAAGAGAGTGAAGCTTAAGAAAAGTACCCCTATTAAGACAAAGTAATTAATTTTTAGAATTCAAGTAAACGGCAGGAGCTGCCTGAAGCTGTATCCAGAGGAAGCAGGACTGTGCTTCGGAGGTACCAGGAGCTGCCCCAGCACCTCTGGCAGCTCCTCTGCAGGGCTGGTTTTTGTCTCTCTCTGGTTTTTTTGCTTTCCCATGCAGCAATGACTCCGCTGCCTGGTCTAACTGGACCCGTATTTAAATATACTCAATGGGAGAAAACCAAGCCTCAGAGCATCACCACGTATTGCTGAACCCTGGACTGGTGTATTAGACCTGGGAAGGGCCACACCAGGGAGCATTACGGAGACCGTGTAACGTGCAATGGCAGGATACCCCCCGGTGTGGGGCCAGCAGCTCCCTGGCTCCCATGAGACCAGCGCAGGCAAGGAGCTGGGACATGGGCTCTGTCCCTCCTCCCCCCATCCAGACAGCAGTTCCCAAAGGACTGCTGCATCCTCAGCTGGTTATCAGGTGGTACTCCAAAGAAAAGCTGCCTGCTCAGCCTTGTAAAGCAGCACTCAAAGAGACAGCACCTCTGAAGCAAGAAATAAAAGAAAAAATAAAACAAAAATAGGGGGACTGTGAGATATTTGGTTGAGGAAGAGAGAGGGGCCAATACGCTGAGGTCTGGCTGCTGGTGTGAGAAAAGAGCACAGCCTGCCCCTGATATTTCCAGTTGCTGCAGTGTCCAAGGAAGTCGTGGTGTAACAGAGAGGGGAGCAGGTGAAGGGAAGGGCAGAGTGGATTTCTGTATCTTCACCACCTCAGTGTCCAGGAAAGCTCGTGTGCTTCAAAAAGCCTGTCCCTCCAGGGACCCCGTGAGCTTCTCTTCATCCATTTGCTTCTGCTGCTGGTGGATCCGAGCATAGGAAATGGCATCTCCCCTGTGGAGAGAAAGGACAGCATGGGGATGTGAGCTCCAGGTGCCCACCATGGCTGGTACAGCACCACCCTCCCAACCTGGGCCTCTCCATGGCGAGGGATGCCAAGAGTGAGATGAGACTGGCTGCCTCTCTCCAACCCCACCAGGGCTGCTCACCACCCCCAGGGCTGGGCCCATCTCTCCAACAGCTGCAGTAAGAGGGCTGGGACCCACAAGGCACCCTATACTGAACACCCAAAAGAAGTCTCAGAGCTTCAGCAAACCCCAGAACCTTTGAGATGATAGCAGAGACACATTTTCCAGCAGCATTTACACCTGAAAGCACGGTTACTACAAGAGGCAAGCACGGCTTTAGGGAGGCAGATGGGGATGAAGGCTGGAGGTCCACCTTCCCCTCCCCAGGCAGCCAGATCTCTCTTACTTTTTGCCGAGCGCCGACAGGCCGTAGAGCACCCCGGTGGCAAAGGCGATGGCGTTTCCGAAGAGCGTGGTCAGCGTCAGGCTGAGCATCACCGGGAACGCAGCCATCCTGGAAGAGAGGGGCAGCCCTCAAAGCCGGGTACCCTGCTCCCCACGGGATGCGCGTCCATGGCGACGCAGCTGCCCACGCGCATCCCAACGTGGTTTGCCAGGGTGGCTTCGCCAGACCCCGGGAGGATCCTCACCCGCAGTAGAAAGCGGCTTTCTGCCAGGGCCGCAGCTTGTCCGCCCTGGCCGAGACGGCGTTCGCAAACTCGATGAACTGGCAGCAGAACGGAGCTTCGCACAGGAACAGGACGAAGGCGTTGAGCCTCCAGAGAGAGCAAACTGGAGTTAAGCCTGCCCATGTGGCCCAGAGTGAGGGTCAGCAATGTCCCCACAAGACCAGCCGCTCCCAAGCGCAGGCAGAAGGGAATGGTGGGGCTGGATCCCACTGTGCTCCCTCCCCACTTGTTAAGAATTCCCAAACCCTGGTGCCTCAGACTTATTTTGGATAAGGGTATCCCTGTATTTAGCTAAAAAGGGGTGGGGAAGTGGGTAGGGAGAGAAGAAAGAATATAAATAACCAAGAATAGAATAACCAAGTATCTCAACCCACCCAATGGAGCAAGATCAATGGGCAGAGACTGACAGACAGTCATGTCCATGCTCAAGCAGGGCCACTCTGTCCCTTGCCCAGGGGCATCTAACTAACCAAACCTCCCTCCCAGCAGAAAAAAGAAAAAAAACAACCCATCTCTGCTCACATCATCCACACGCCGGCTGCGATGTTCAGGGGGTTGATGGTGACACAGTTCCAAAGACCAGCAAAGGCACAGGCTGGAAAGCAAAGAGGCTTTTGGTGACCACAAAAACCAACCCAGTGCATGGGGTCAGGGGCCAGCAGGCAGAGCTGGCTTCTGCTCCCAGCTCTGCCCTGCAACTGGACCTTGTAGCTACACCAGCAGCATTTTGCATCAGGAATTACTGCTTTGTCCCAGGGTGTATGAGGAGGTCCCAGCAGGCACCCACCTCTGAGCAGCACAGGGAGAGTTCAGCAACACCACCCCTTGCAGCACCAAGGCACACGGACGAACAATAAATAAAGCAGAGGTGAACCCGGTTTCAGCCACACAGTGCTGGTTCTGCACTAGAGATGGGCAGAAAAGAGCCAGGTTTGGGTCTCTGCTAATGCAGAGGAGCCCAAAATAGTCCCTGTAACGCAAGGAGAGGAACCAGGCAGGGGCATCCAAGCCGATGCCACACACACCTCTCTCCTGCCTCATTAAACTTGCAGAGCGATGCCAGCACTTGATACGGCCCCTTTTCCTCTGCCAATACCAACTGGCTGCTGCTGCTCACCTGGGAACCCGAGACCGGACAGGGAGGGCACTGAGACACGGCCGAGTCCACGGGAAACAGCAGCACCGTGCAAAATGCCAGTGAAAAGTATACAGCCCTGAAAGGCTGTCCAGGGGGTGGTCAGCAGCACAACGAAGAGCAGCAGAATCTGTCCCCGAGAATGAGACCAGCCCTGGGTTCAGGTATTTCAGATGTCGGCTCGTGGTTTGCTAAGGGGATCCCTGAGCAGAGCTGCTGTGAGCAGCCCTGACCTTCAAAACCTGGCACATGTTTGCAAGGTTTCTTTGAAGCAGTCACTGCTGAATCCTCAAAGTTCCCTTAAAAACACTAATCCTTATTTATTGGACTGGGAAACAGCCTATGACAGGACTGATCTAAGGTCATCCCACAAGCAAGCAGCCTCCTGGTTCTCAGGAAACAACTAAAGGAGATTATTTTTAAAGGTTTCTTAGAACTATTCCACAGGACTCATGATCTTTGCTGAGAATCCTGCAAGCATCAGATCAGCCAACAGAAGAGAAACATCAGAGGCCGTGTTAACATCCATGCTCCAAGGGCACTTTTCACCCTTCCATCCCAGAGGGACCAGTGTCCCCACACTGCAGGGGGAAACTGAGGCACTGGGCTGGGCTGACCTGCTCACAGTCATAGGTGCAAACAGCTGGAGAGCTGGAAAAGCAACAGCAAGCAGGACTGACAGCAGGGCACGACACGGAGGTTTCTAATTCTCCACTGTGTGACCAACAAACCCTTGGATGCTGGTGAAAGAGGAGCTCAGGGGAAGCACAGCAGGCTGGTGACACTTGCTCTCCCCCAGGAAAGCACGTATCTGAAAATGATGCTGAATGACTTCCCGGAACTTTATAATTAGCAGAATGGCAAAACCCAGCTGCATCTCAACAGTCCTCAAACCACAGCAGGGCTGGGGCAGAACCCAGCCTTGCTGAGCACCATGGCAGAGCACAGAGGTAGCAGCTCACAGCTACAAAATCAGTCTCCATCACAAAACAAACGGAGGGAGGCAAAATATTATTGTCTAAGCAAGTTTTTGGCCTTACTCTTTTTTTAATTCAGCTAAGCAGAGGTTGTTTTGTCAGGACTCTGGTTTGGTTTTGTCTTCCAACACCGCAAAACAACCCTTGAGCATTAAGTGTCCCTGCAGGAGTCTCAGCTAAGCAAGCACCCTGGTTGCCAATGGACTAATGACCCAGCAAGCCTGAGCTGAGCCAGCCCCTGCGTCAGCACAAGCACCAGTAGTGGGAAAGGAGTCAAAGGTTCATAATCGCAGGAACACTGCACTCAGGGGCGGCTGCCAACAGCCACAGAGATAACGACTGGGTGACCTTCAGTCTCTCTTGCAGAGCAGCACATCCCACAGCAGCCTGGTACATCCCTGGCCCACAGGGACGGGATCAGCTCCTGCCTCAGTACCCAAAAGCAGACGGAGCTGCCAAGCTGGAGACTCCTTTCTGCAGAAGAGAGGCCTCACAATAGGTTTAAAATGCAGATAATGCCCAGTGGCACGTAAGCTATGGCAGACAGACAGTTCTGCCAGTTGTTTAACTGCTGTCCCATCCCAAATCCCTGAGGAAGCACAAATAACTGGGAGCTGAAGGAGGGGGGGAGATCACCATCCTCTACAAAGGCTCTATTCATTCCAAGCAGCTGGTCACTGTCCTCAACACAAGCCTATTTTTGCTCCTGAAGCATTTTATAAAAGCCACAGACTCCCCTTGTCCCTTTACAAACAGGAACACAAGGGAGAAAAGGGGCTTGGCCAAGGTCACCAAGCCAGCTCGAGCAAGAGCCAGAAACAAATCCTGATCCTTGTTTGTCTTGTTCCCGCTCCAGGCCCTGGACCTTTCTGGCTTAAGCAAGTTGTGGGCTGCAGGTGTTGGCACATGGCAGATGTTGTCTTTCAAAGACTTGTACTTTTTAGCCGCTCATGAGGTGGCAGTGCCACCAGTGCAACCCAACAGCCATCCTCTCCAGCTCTTCACCTTCCATCTGCATCCCCCTGAGCTCTGCACAGGCCAAAGCCACATAACAAGCACTGAGGCTCCAGATACAGCCCTAGCCCGTGGGAAAGATGCTGCTACACTAAATCCTGACCTGGGACCTGCACTGAAGACACGTCCCAGCTGGTCTCTTGGCCGTCTGCCGGGACCAGAAGCGCAGGGGCCCCAGGCAGAGCATGGCGAGGCCAGGACGTTTTGCCCCAGAAGAGCAGTCCTACCAAATCTTTTCACACCTCCAGAATTTCAGCACCTAAGACATAAGCCAGTGAGAGCAGCATATGTTTTACCAGCTTAGCCAAAAAGGGCTGCAACAAGCCCAACAGTACCACGATCTACAAGGTCAGCTGCAAAAATGCCACGGGCTTGTGCAGTCAGGTCCGGAGGCAAGAGGCAGGCATGGGAAGGGGGTAGGGAGAGAGGAGGATCGGACAAAACGCTACAGCTGAGGGAATAAATTAGGGCTGACTGCACTGGCTGAGAAACGCTCTTGTTTTACTAGAAGTCGTGGACCCGATGCAGAAGAAATTCTCCATCCTGTGCTCTGCAGGAGATCAGACTAAGCGGTCATAACAGTCCCTCCTGCTTTTAAGAGCTATTAATCTCTCCACAGAATGTAGCAAAACAGCACTACAGGACAGGCTGATTTCTGGCAAAGTTGCAAAGACTCTTTCCCTGGGAAAATTTTTTTCGGCAGCAGGTAATTCAGAGCTCAGCCAACTGACTTCGCTGTGCGCTGGCTCCCTCCTTCCCTGTGTCCAAGTCTAAACCCCTTAAAAACACACAATACAAACCAAATCTATTAATTGCCTTAAAAAAACCCACAGGCAGGCCCTCTGCAAGCGACAGGAGTAGCAGAAATTATGCTCCAATGTTCAGGGGAAAGAAAGAAAATAAGTTATAGGAACGTGCAAGCACCCGACAGTCAAACAGAACGAACCAAACCCTGCGGCCCCTCTTC
>VWZY01003166.1:175272-196285 GCA_013399075.1 Chloroceryle aenea
AAAGGGAAATGATTTTTTTGTGTGTGTGTTAACGTCGACTTAACAGCGTCACAAAACTCTGCCCTCCGGATAGGAGGGAAATGCTCCCCTTATCTGGGGGGAATCAGGTTTTCTCCGTAGAAAATGGGAATAGAAGTAGGACTTTGCAAGTCAGAGATGTCCCAGTTAGCAACCTGCTGGCATCCAAGCAAACGGTCCAAGGAAGCAGCCTGCTCTTAAATTTTCCAAGACAACAGCTCCAAATTAACACTGAGCAGAGTCAGTGACCAGACCCAGCCCTGCAGAGCTGATCGGGAACAGTAAATCGCGGTCAGACTCGGGATCCAGAGCACGGTGGGAAGACAGATCCCATCTGCTAGAAAGTTAGGGGAAAAAAAAAGAAGAAAAAGAAAAAAAGGATTAAGAAAAGGATGTCTTTTCATTAACATCTCCTGTTCGACAGGAAATGAAGGCCCAGCGCCTGCATCACCCACGCACTGCAGCAGGATAAGCTGAGATATCCAGCTCCTTGAGGATCTCACTTCAGGAATCTACTTTCTAGCTCTTCCAGGAACAGAACGTAAATCTGGAGGCTGGCAAGCAAAAAACTCCAGGCTCGACCAGCAAAAAAAAACCCCAAACCAAAAACAAACCAAAAAAACAACCCCAACTATTAAGTAGACAGAAGAAAATAAAATTTTGCGATTGGAAAAAGCTGTCAGAAAATTCAACTGACAGAAAGCAGAAGTGGGGTTAAAGCTGCCCAGGCAGAACCAGTGATCGCATCCAGCGTGAAGAGTGAGGGCAGATGTGTCCAGCCAGGATCCAGGTGTGGAAAAGGCCCCTCAAGCAGCAGATTGTGATTTGGAGGAGGAGGACAGATTTGGACCGAAGCGTGGTCTGATGTTCAAGATATTAAGTGTTCATGATATTAAATAAAAACAACCTAAAAAAAAAGTGTTTAAATAAAACTGGAGTATTTGCCACTGCTCTAAAATCTCTCTTCCTGCTGTAACTCGTATCGTGCAGTCTCAACAATCTCTGACTGCACAGTTCCTGTGAGATGAAGGTACAAGCAGATTAACAGCACAGCTACTGTTCTTATCAAAGTAAATACCTCTTGGCACCAAACCCATCATTAAGATACAGAATTCTTTTATTTTCCCATAGAAAAAAGTACTGGTATCACTGTCAGATTCATGAGTAGAACCACAAAAGGGGTGGCTGGGGAGGGACCTATAAATGTCACTTAGTCCTCCTGTACCAAGCCAACAGTCACCAGGGCTTGGCCAGGTCAGCAGTGCCTTGCTCTAGCCCAGCCCCTGGAAACATTCAAGCTGAGAGATTCCATCAGCCTTCTGGGTGACTTCTAGAGCTGCACCACCCTCCTGGGTGAAGTGCCTTGCCCCCACACATCTCTAGCTTTCTCATGCTACCACTTTGTCCTCATACACATCTTTGCCTTCTCCGTAACATCCCAGAATTTCAGGAGACCTGTTTTAAGGGGCAGTTACCCTGCAGGAGAGTGAGTTTATCAGTTAAACCCTAATCACAGCTAGTTGTGGTATACAGAGGTTTGTAAGGGACACTGAGCCACTGAGAAAGGACCATCCTAAAAGATCACAGAAGTAAAGCCCTGAGATTTCAGTGTCCAAGTCACTAACTGCAGACACAGAAACTGCATTAACACCAATCAACACAGCCAGAAAATTCCTGGGAGGACTGTTTGCTAAGTATTTGGTAGTTACATGTATTTTGCATAACCTTTATAAATATTAACTGAGATCCCAAAGGAGCCAGTAGCTATTATTGTTCTTTAAGGGATGGGGAAGCAGTCACAAGAAGATTAAATGACTCGTGGGACCCTGAGCAGTGAACACACAGCAGTGACTAACTGGACACAGCCTTTCTTTCTCAGTGCAGGGCCCTGGTCCCTTTTATTTAGGCTCAATAGCATGATATTCAGCCCAGAAATTGGTTTGGTGATCCTTAAGGTTTTCATGAAATTCAATTTCAGCTTGGCTTCCTGTTGACTGCCAGAAGAACTGCTGTTTCCCATGGAACACCATCGTCTTCATGGTGCTTACATCACGGACCTGCATAAAGACAGACCCAACCATTGTATCACAGCAGTGCTTCACAACCAGTGAAGCACCTGAAAAATACTGGGGACTTGCAAGTTGGTCACTCAGGGGAAAAACTGCCCTGTACAAAGGTTAGAAGAAATACAGCAGATCTTAGCAGTGCCCATTCAAACCCACAGGTACGTAACGGAGATCAGCGTCTGACTCCCTAGGATTTGTGATTGAGCTTTGCATCTGGATGGAAACCTCTACTGAGGAGATGAGTTTGTCACCATCCAAATCACCCCCTTCAGGTTTCTTACTCACCAGGATGTAATTAAAATGCGTTTGGTTGCTCTCGTTGCCCAGGTCTATGTAGAGGGCACGGATAGCTACGCGGTGCCGAGGGGCCACGGTGATGAAGGTCCGACACACTACTTCTTGCCTTTGGCCAGGCAATGGCACAGGATTCACTATTTCACCCTGGGGACCAAAGAGCTGCTTGTCACAGTCTGAGAAGGGGAAAGGGAGCAAAAAAGAAAGTGATTTAGAGAAGTGTCCGGTATCTCCAAGAAAGAAATCATTTAAATAAAACCCAGGCAGAAAAGTTTCTCTAAGGATTTCCAACTGGGAACCTCCAAGCACAAGCAAAGACTTGCAGGGGGACTGCCTTTTAAAAGCAGGGGTAGTCCACAAGTAATATTTCCAACACTCCTGCTGCAAAAAAATGAAGCAAGGTTTCCATCGATTTCCATAGGCAACCATGATCCAGGAAACTTTGTGGACCTTGTCACGGGTGTCTTAATCTAAAGCAATAGCAAAGCTTTCAGTTGGGTACCTTGATAATATTTTTTTGTTGCAGTTCTGCTGTTGTACTGCAGAATGACTCCATTTCCTGGCAGCAGAACACGCTGTTTCACAATCAGTGTATTCGTTCTGGAATTTATCAGCGACAAAGGGAGCTTCCTGCAGCCTGTCCGCCACATCATCCGCCCAGAAAACAGCACTACCTCACCTGGAATGGAGGAGCACAGGGACTGGAAACAATTTTACTTTAAGAAAAAGGCCACAAACTAATCTTATATAGCTCTGGAAACAAGTCATTTCTGCATCTTGAGCCTATCTTATCAAAATCTGTCAGGAAAACAGTCCAGTTAACTGATCTAACTGTACTGCTTCCAGCAAGAGGGTATATTACAGAGAAAGTCTGTAGCAGGCCAAAGCAAGCAGCTTCTTTAACCCCATAAACTCCTTTCATCTTGTATCTGTAAAGAAAACAGGTAAGAAATCACTACGCAGGGGGAGGGAAGGCAGCATCCTCATTTAGGCTCCGCTGGCAACAACTTGGTGGGACAGAAAAACTTGTACAATGGTATCAGAGAGTACAGAGGCTCCACGACAGCAGGAATCATTCAGGGCTCCAAACACAGGGGCAGGAGAGGTGTGGATTTCCCAAAGGGCAGAGGGTAGTCCCAGCACACCACGGGCAGTACCTGCGCTGCAGTTGAGGGAGCTCTGCAGGACACTGACTGTGATCTCCTCCCCGAGGGGACGCCCGATGGCCACGGTGCAGTCGCTGCTCTCCACCCCCAGCATGTTGATGACTCCAGTGGCATTAAGAAAGAGCTTTCCACAGACACCTGTAGAGCAGAGACAGATGAGGAATGCATCCAGAAGGAATTACGGCTGCTGAAAACCAGCCCCTGTGCCCTTTGCAGCACAAGGAGCAGAGAGGGGTCAACAGTGTGCCCACCTTCTGGGTGGAGCACGGGAAAAGTCAGCTACTGTCCCAAGGAGCCCCAAGTCAGAAGAGCTTTGGGAAGCCCAGGGAAGAAAGTCACTGTTCCTAGCTCAGATAACATGGGCAGCTCATGACATGCTGGAAAGAACAGCACGTTGTCCCTCCTAACCAGGAGCATTCCCTTCCCACGCTCCTGTCCCTCTGTGGCAGTGGGGTCAGCACGAGCCAGCTGCACTCAGTAAGCACCTATCTCTATCCTACTCACCTCCACTGGTCTTTGCCTGTTCCTGAGGCACAGGGGATGGAGCAAGATCCAGGTCCTTGTGTCTCACCTCCTTGGCAGTCGCGGGTGTCGTCAGATGCGTGGCTGCTGTCACAGCCTGCAGCCCTGCCCCGGGGGCCCCAGTCCCCTCCACCTGCTCAGGACAGGGCCCTGCAGAGCAGCCACGTACCACAATGGCCTTGGGGAAGTGCCTGCAGAAGATGGGGTTCACCTGCTTATGGGTTAGCGGGTTGAGGCAGAAATCCTGCCGCGTCTGAATGCCATTCCCACATGAAGTTGAGCACTGCAGAGGGAGAAACCCACAGGCCTTTATGCACATGATTCAGGTCATATTTAGAAACAAACACATTTAGGGGCTCAGGCTTGAACTGGAGGGCTGGTCTTTTGTTTACTGATGCTGCTCTGTCACTTGTCCAGTAGTCTTTTTTTTTATAGGATGGCCCACCTCCCAGGGGATCTTCCAAACAATATCTTTGAAAGGCAGAACAACTTCTTTAAAATCCTCAAAGATCTGCATTCCAGAAGAAAACACACAGAGCACCATCTTTAAACTGCAGCCAAAACCTCAGCTGAGAAAGCTGGGAAGCAGACCTATGGCTGCTAAACACAGGGCAGTGGAAAGGATGGAAAACATCCCTAGAAACAGTTCAGCATTTCTGTGACAAGTAAACATAAAAGACAGAAGTGCTATTTCTCCCCTGTATGAATTAGGGAAGTGAATGGGCATAAAACTGCTGCACCAGACACCAAGTGCTGCATCTGAACAGGAGCAAATACCTCTGTCCACTCGCTGAAGCTCCATTCATAAGAGCATGTTCGGATGACACAGGGGACACTGGTGAGAGGCTTCTCTGCCACAGGACACAAATGCTCCTCCAGCAAAACCTCCTTGCCTTGGTGAATCTGCACACAGGTGACCAGCTGAACAGCTAAGCCGAGCCCACAGCTGGAGGAACAGGGGCCAGCTGGGGTTACCTTCCACCTGACAGAGGACATGAAGGAGAAAAAATAAGATAGTGATGAATCCCCACCCTCTGTTATCTCTCACTGTAGAAAATGCACTCTCTAATCTCCCACACCACTGGACAGTCACATCAGAAACTGAGCTGGGGTATTTCATCCTGGGAGCAGCATCCTCTAACACATGAGGAAAGTGCAGATGCCAGTGGCTGTCGAGTCCCACAGCAAAAGGGCAGGGCAAGCTCTGCCCCATTTATTGATCCTGAGTCACATCCTGGATCAGCCCATACGTATTCACAGACAACTGCTCTTGTGGCCCATGTGGCTGTTTTGACCTTGGAAGTCACAGCTCCAAAGTACACAGCTCCTGCTCCTCTGGGTGAGGCAAACCCTCACACTGGGCATCTGCCACAATCTCTGCTGCCTTCTCCCTGGGGACATTGTGCATCACACCTCCTCCACAGCTTCTGCTGCATGAGCCCAGTCTGTAATGTCACCTCAGAATAACAGAGCCATCACAGAGTGCCTCCAGCTGTCATCTGTTTCATTGGATTTTGAAGCCAACCCATCTATGGAAGTACCACTGGAATTCTGGCTGTGCTTTCAAAGCAGGAGAGGGGAAGAAAACATCCTCAGAGTAGTTTGGCCCTTATTTTACAATATCCCTGGAGACAGAGAGAGGAAGCAGACACCTCTCGCTGGCTCATCTCCTTGTAACTGCTTTACCTTGGTGGGCAGGGACTCAGATCACAGACTTCCATCCTGCTCTCTGGCTTTGGCACTGGATGGCAGTTTTCTTCTTGGGTTTCTTCTTTGGTGTCAAAAGCCACACATACATACTGGAGCCAAGTCTTACCTAGAAAGGGAAGGGATCTTGCTGCACAGCACACGAGCAAGGTTGCAAATAAGCCAAGCAGCCTGAGTCACATCTGCGTGTACAAATCAAGCAAACTCTGCTTATTGCCCTCATTCCCCTGACTCTGAAGCACAGCAGCAGCCAACCAGCCCTCTAAACTATTCCCTGCATAAGCCATGCCCTCCAGACTCAAAAAAAATGTGACCACAGCTACACATGCACTTAGAACTGTAGAGGTGGGGAAAAAAAAACAGGTCCCTGAGGTTCCTAGGCACAGACCGAGCTCACGCCTACAGCCAGGTAACATTTCCCTGCAGCACTGAAGGTCTCACCTCTACCACAGGAGACAGAACACTCTCCAGCTAGAGGGATCCAGACATACACGGTCCGATTTTCCAGTTGGATATGACCAAGTGACTCTGGAGTCTGAAGTAAGTGTCCATCTTCCTCCTTAGAACAGAGAGACCCAGACTGACACTGGCACCTGCTTTCCACACCCGTCCCAGTCTAATAAAGCTGGGGGATACCTCCAGATCGAGCCTACAATCTATTTGCTGTCACTGAAGAAAGAGGCACATTTAAGCACTTTCTCCATTTTTGCAGAAGATCTAAGTAGCAAGAATAGCTAAGGACATCCCACAGCCAAGATCCCTCCTAATTTACACTCCCTGAAGAGAGATACGTGAGACCAGAGATGCTTAAAGCAGTTTCTTCCCCATCTGCTGATGTAAACCTGGCAGTGGCTCCCCAGGACAGACAGGCCAGTGGTCCTGTACTGAGAAGCCCCCTCCCCTGCTAGCAATCCTCCCTTCCACAGCAGAACGCCTCTGTTTGCCAGTGAGGTATTTCCTAGCAGACCTGGGGTTATTTCTGTTTCTGGTTTTCTGTGAGGAGAAATGAAGGAACATATTCAACAGCTGCCCTAAACAAACCACCACTAAGAACTGATGAATCCAGCAGCCCAAAATAAGCTGTCTAAAGTGACCAGATGAACCTTTAACTGGGCAGACATCTCTGATGTGCACCACCCTCCTGGACCCCAGAGACAAGGTGGTGGTTCTTAACTGGTAGCCTTCTGTGGACCACAAGAGCAAAGCTCCCAGTGAGTGTCCTGAAATGATTAGCCATGGTGGTAAACTCACTTTGTCCCAGCCTAAAGGGCAGACATTAACCACACATGGCACGACAGAGAGGGGCTTTTCTTCTGCTGGGCACAAGCTGTCATCCACAACAGCCTCCACTCCATCCCGAGACTGAACACAGGTCAGATTCTGCTGGGCAACTCCAGTTCCACAGACAGCAGAGCACTCGTCTAGCTGAGAAATCTTCCACCTAAAGGGAAAGTAAATGTATATGTATCATCCTACTTCTCTGTTGGATCGTGGGGGTTCGTTACTCACCCCACTGATCACAGAGATGAGTCACATGGAGTATTCAGCTTCTCTATTTCAAGAGCCTTGTCTGGATGTGATCAAGAGGACAACTGCTGGAAATTTAAGTCCTGGCACCAATAGCTCTCTAGGACTAAAAGCACCTGAACTGAAGAGCTGTAGTTCACAATTTAATCAACTTTTTATTAAATGCTAAGATGTCTATGAGATCAATGTCTGGGCAAGCTTGGCTCTTTGGCCTTTTTCCAGTCTAACACAAGGGTCTCCTCCAGAAGATGATTTGTTGACACAGTCTTGGGAAGGATGTGAGCAGACACCTTTTGGCCATGCCCTTGAAGTAGTTTCATTTTGCAGAACTACTGTAAAATATTGGAAGGACTATCTCCCATTCATGCAGCTGACATCTGAATTACCTCACGGAACCAGGAAAGACAGAACACTGTCTGGGATCCACTATGCCATTATAATTAGGAAGAAACTACTTCATACCTCTCCTCTTTTCCTCACCTTGCACAATGCAAGCAAGACTGCAGAGACTGGGTTAGCTGGCAGGGAAAGGACAAGTGAAGCTGAAGCTGAGCTTCCAGAACACCAACCTGTAGAGGCATGGCTCCATGGCACAGGGCTTGTGCTCTGAAAGGGGCTGTGGCAGCCCCTGGCACCACTGATCCTCTGTTATTTCGTTCTTTGCCTGGTCAAAGCACACGTGATCCACTGGTTGTGTCCCTGGGATACAAAAAAGGAAGGGAAGTTATAAACAGGGTGATCAGTTCCCCCCTGTTGTGCTAGGAAGGAGCAGTGATTTTGCTTCACTCAAACCATCTGTGTAGAAAAATGGCATATTTGGGAATCCACACAAACATCTTCTCTCTGATATACTTTTCCTCAGAGTTTTAAAGGGACTTTCCAAGGTGAACACCTCAAGAAATGAGAAGTTTGATGGATAATCCACCGCCAAAAATGGAAAGGTTGCTCTAAACCAGCCAGTTGCAAGAACAAGGATATCAATCATAATTTGGTCCAAATTACTTTTCATGATCTTGATGTGTGGCTGCTGAGGGACAGGCTGCTGGAAGAAGCTCTAGCAGTCAGCCATTTCTAAATGACACCCTGCAGAACTGATCAGGTGACAGCGTCACCCAGCCTCGGGACCCAGACAGCACCACACCAGTGTCCTCCCCGTGATCATCAGGATCCAAAACTAGACTAGGGGCCCTGGGACAACAACTGCAGACCTGCAGTAGCCCGTGGCACGCAAGAAATAACATCTTCAGAAACTACAGCTATAAAGAAGGTTTTTAACTGTACTGAAGCTAGCGGGCAAAGCGGGGGAAAATCCCCACTCCAGAAAGCAAAGCTGTCAAGGTCCCCTTGGCAGTGACTGAGCTACCACCAAGGAGAGCCAGGCATCCCCGAATCTCAACAAGCATGACCCTGAGAAGCAAATGCCAAGAATCAATCAGCAATTGTCTTTTCACTACCCTCCTTGTTTTCTAATAATGTCTATTGGTAAGGAGGGCCTGAGCATCACTTTCAGCTCTCAAGATGCAATTTCAGCTCAGATTCACAACTTTGTTATTTTACATCCCAGTTTTCCCCTTTGGTTTTTTTGTTTGTTTGCAACTGCATTAGCTGGGAGGCCCTAGAGCATTTTGAGCTCTTTGCTTCAGTTTCAGCTCAGTTCACTTGGGGAATCCACTGGAAAAAAAGCTCTCCAGACATAACTAGTCCTAGAGACTGACTTCCACCAAGTATTCATTAATGTATTTTCTAAATCCTTGTCATAAAAGTCTTGAGAGCTTTGCCAGTGTCATGTGTATTATCTTTAAACAAGATGTCAGACCGTCTGTCAGAGTGATCTGGTACAATCTGCATTATGATTTCTCCAGGGACACAGAAAGGATTAGCCATGGCACAGGGATAGAATTGTAAGAAGGAAGTTTCATAATTAGCTCTGAAGCTTTAGTTAGATGCTAGATAGCACTTTGGTCTCAGACTTTTGATGTTTAGCCAACTCCAAATTACAGTCTTCAAAAACTTTGAAAAATCTGAGAAAATTATTTAGTCTTAAACCCAAAAGTTTGGTTAAAGCCTATTTAAAAGTTCTCTTCATGATCAAACATTTTCACTATCATTTTGATGATTCAGCTCATTTGCTGATTTGCTAATTTAATTCAAAAGCTGTACCAGTCTGATTCAGTCTAACACAGACAACTGCAGCTCACTGGCAGCAATTTGCTTTTAAATTCAGTTGAGTTCTTCAAGAAGTTCCACTCAAGTATCTACCACTGATACCACATTTCTTTCAGTCAGCCCAGCAGAGCCCATAAAATAAAAATCTGGGTGATCACCAGCCAGCCAGACTGAACTTCTGCCCAGCCCTCCCTAAGAACAGCAGAGACTGAGCACTGCTGCCTCACCTTCCCCACAGGTCACTGAACACGGCCCCTGCTGAGGAATCCACCTGTAGGTCAGGTTCTCCCTGGGCACAAAGTAGCTGAAGGTGATGTCTGGGTTGGTGACATTGCCATATTCTTTTGCATACTCTCGATAGACCTGGTGAAGGAAAAAGTTGTGGTCAATGCACAAATCAACTCAGACTCCTTTCTTAGGATGGAGACCAGAGAAGCTAGTTCCCCTTTTCTCCTTTCAGTCCTGAGCCTCGATGCTGTCTGGTCAGTTCTCACTGGCCCCTTTCCAACTCTGCTATGTTAATTTACCTGTATTTCAATTTCCTCTTGTGTTGGCCCATCCACGTGGACTTCCTCCAGGCTTGGCAGGTTGTTCTTGGTGAGAAACACTTTGTATTTAATCTGGCTGTCCTCCAGAACGGATGGATAGGTGACATTCAGTGAGATTATTCCTTTTCCAGCAACCACATACTCTCCTTTAACCTTCACAGCTAGAGGAGCAAAAGTAGCCATGAGGTTAAGGCATCTGCTGTGGTCCCCAGGACCCCCTGGTGCTGGCAGCTACAGACTGTCCCTTTGCTAGAAGCCAGGCTGACCTAAATCAGGCATCTCAATGAACATTGCTTCTACTACTTCCCACTGGAGAGCATCCCACAAACAAATTGCATCATCAAGAAGTTGCTTCTGAAGTTTAACTTTCTGATTTTCACAAGCTTGTTTCCAGCCCTGCCTGCAGTCCTTCCCCTTTTTCATTCAACTCACCCAAATGTGTGAAGAGGGGTCTCCCATTGGTGACACGGACCAAGGTGGTGTTACAAGGCAGGGACAGAAATGTAACATACTCTGGAAGGATGGAAAGAAAGAAGATATGGTCACCTTCCACTACTTGAACATAGTGACAGTGAACACAGCAAACAAATCTGAACCAAACTGTGTCCTGTTCTCATCATTTTTTGTTGTTTGTCTTTTTATGTTCTTTGTTAATATCTACGTGTGGCACTGCAAGAGCCAGATCAGATCTTCGGTGGACCTTTAATATCTCAGGAAGCATTTGACACAGCACTCAGTTTCCAGGAATTTGCTGGGCTTCCCAAAGAGCTACATTTCCAATCCATGTGCAGCAAAATACCTATGACCAAAACCACCACTGTGCCTACCTAACACCTACCTCCCTGCTACAGGTCTTAGCTGCCTACTCTGTTGACTACCCAAACTCCCATCACCATATCCTCCTCAAGCTAAACTCCAGCAGAGGAGAAACAAGAAGTCACACACAAGATGAACACACAAGATCACAGACATGCAGCATCCAGACCATACCCTAACGTTGAGCCCCAGGGTGAGGATTACACACCTTTAGCTTTTCCTTCTGTGTAAGATCCACTCACTTTGGCACAAGTGGTATTATCACCCCCACAGACCTTGCAAGAGTCCATTCTCTTCTTGGAGTCCATCTGGCCATCACACCCGAACGCCTGAGCAAAGAGGAGAGGGTCAAAGCTTGCCTACTGTGAGAAGCAAAGCAGTGGAGGAAAGGAACATTGCCTGAATTCCTGAAACTGCCTTTTTCATTTGTAATTTGAACTTAAGATAGACAAAGATGCATCTGTACCTAGACCTACCACTGCACGGCAGTGTGCAGAGCCAGGGATTGGAAAGTCTTAGCTGAAAGCACAAGTGTCATTAACTGTGTGACATTTTCTTTCCCGTAAGAAGTAGCCCAGAAAGATTTTTCCTGGGACCTAAACCAAAAGGCTCTGCACTCCCTCAATTCTATGGGCTCTTTCTGGAAAGGGAATGAAAAAAAGCAAATCTCAAACTAAAAAGTAAGCAAAAAAAAAAGCAGCCCAGGAGAACGGTAAACATGAGTGGCATGTTCTAAAGGAACCTTTGGCTCCCCAGACCCAAACCTGGCTCACATCCTTCAGCCCAGCCTTCAATCCTATGGAGCTCAGAAAAGAGATTCTATACTCATTCCCATGAACAAGACCAATTCACACAAAGCTACAGGAGGATCTCAGCAGGCTTAGAGCAGAACATGTGCAGCCGCTGAATTTATGCTGAAGGCACTGATCCCAGGCCCTGGATGCTGCCCTAACACAGACATTTATCACCCTCGCCAACAGAACAGCAGCAGTCAAGACCAGATTATGCCCACACCCTCTGCTGTTCTTTAGGTGGAAATGCTTTACAGAACATTGTGAACATGGGGATAATGAGAAAACCATCAAATGTTGAAAGTGTGTTCTGGGAACATAAAGAAGTGACAGAAAACATACAGCCGGGTGAGCACTGAGCAGTCACTGAGACGCAGACAGCGCGGGGGAGTTACATTCAAGTTCACCATAAAGGAATGCCTCTCATCTCTCATCCAGAAAAAAAAAAGGGAAAAAAAAAGTTCTACTGCTGTTCTGATTGGTGATCCGGCAACCATCAATTTGTCAAGTTAGGATTCCCAGTTTTTACTCCTTATTTTGCCACTGACCTGCTGTGTTCAAATCAAGTAACTTTTCTCCAGCAGAAGCAGCATTCTCTGGGGCTATTTATACCATCCAAACTGAACAGCTAATGATGGCTCCTCAGAAACCAATTGTGTCTTGGATCTGGGATGAACAGCCTTATGTGCTTACTGCATAATTAGCAGAATGTCTTATCCAGAGGGCATGGGATAAGTACAGAAGAGTGGATTTGCTGGATTCCACCCAATAAGCTAAGAACAAAACTCTCTTTTAAGAGCTTGATCTTGTTTGGGATGCTGGGCTTTTTTCCCTGCTCCCAGTAAACCAAGCCCTTTGGTGCCCATTACACATCAGAGGTTCACCTGGATTTGCCAGCCACTTACTCTGCAGCTTCCCATTACACACAGATTGAAAGCCCCACGGTGCTCAGAGTCATCCTGCTCACATCTGGTGCCATCTGTGAAACTGTCTTCACGACTTACCATGAAGTCCTTCTCAACAGCCCTGCACATGTGCTTGCACAGCATGTCCCCTGGAGAAGGAGGCAGGAGGAGGAAGGAGTTACTCTTTCAGAAAAGCACACACCTGACCATCAAACGATGGGAGGAAATCAAAAGGATCTGACAGAAAGAGTATTCAGGTTTCACCTAAGACTGGTGTCAAAAGCCCATCTCACCAATTTAAAGTGCAGACTGGTCCATGAACTCTTCCCTTCACAAAGAAATCAGGGTTTCTGTCTTTCCTTACCTTTGGCAAAGCCAACAGCAGAAGTCCAGGTATAAAAGGATGGTGCTTCTACAGTCAGATACAGTGGCTTTAGATTTGTTGCAGCACATTGTTCAGCCATGAAGTCCTGCTGGGTCATCAAACAGGCCTACAACCCAGGGAGAATGGGATGGGTGATGAAAGGAAGTTACTGAGCAGAGAATCCCAAGCAGCATTTTACCCACTAGCTAAAGGCAGAAAGCAGTGGCTGGTAAAAAAACCCCAAAACACTAAACCAACCACAACTAAAGAAAAGGGCTGTGGGATATGCGAAGCATTGTGTTTGGAAGCTGATATCTTTGCTATTTAAACTAAATAAATGGATAAGGAGAACAATGTAAGAGTGTCCCTCTGAAGAAAACTCTGAGTCACTATTTTCTCAATGTCTGTCCTGCTACGAGGGCAGAGAGAAAATGTTTCACTGCACGTGGACAATGCTATCAAATAATACTGCTGCCTTCAGACAGAGTGGAGAAAATACCTCCCCTGTTGACAGACAGATGGAGGCTGTCTGCCCCATCTACTGCTCCTTCCCAGAGCAGTCAGCTATAAGAAGCACAGTCCCAGCTCTCAAAGGGTTAAACAGCATTCATTAAAAAGCTCAGATGATGTGATGAGCTCCGTTACCTCAGTATTGCACATCTCCACTTGGATGTTGGCGCCACGGCATTCCTGCCCCCCAAAAGCAGGCCTGGAAATGACAGGAGAAGAACTTCTCCAGAGGTTTGTCCCAAGTAAAGAGCCAGACTCTGCCCCCATGGCCCTGCAGCAGCCGGAGGGCACTGCAAGCTCCCCAGCTCCCTCGCTCGTACCTGGGGTTGTTACAGAACCGCTGCCTTATCACAACTCCACCTCCACAGCTGCGGGAGCAGGGGGAGAAGGGGCTCCAGCCAGACCACTGCCCATGGACAACAGCCATGGGGTTCAGTTCTTCCAGAGAGCTGCACTGTCCCTTGGAGCACCACTAAGACCAAGAATACAAACAATTGGCAGCAGCAGCAAACCCAGGAGGGCTGGGATCTAAAGAGGTGGCACGAGACCCCATCTTTTGGGGGGTCAGATTGTAGCAGAATCCCAGGATGAATGAGGCACCTTCCTCAGAGTTCAATTCCTAATTATGATCTAACATCAGACTGGGGTTAAAACAAAGAGCTGACAGGTCATTTCAAGTGGAAAGCAAAGCCCTGGAGGAGAGCTCAGATATCAGGCTATAGAACTACAAAACCAACTCCAGAAATACAGACAAGGTGGAAACTCCAAGATCTGCTGGTCCCAGTTTGTGACTGGAGTGCCCAGCCTTAGCTCCCTGGTCAAGGGGCAGCCTCCCAGCCACTGACAATGTCTTCCTGTCTAGAGAGCTCTGTAGCACCCACACCCACTTCTCATCACATCAGCAGCCTACTTACCTTATTAATTCCACACTCAGTGCCATCCAAGAGGGGAACGAGGAGCCGAGTACAGCTGGATTTGTCTCCTGGTTGTACATGGCACGAGAGAACTGCACACACATCCTGGCGTAACAAGAAAATTGGGGAGTTCAAGGAGTCACTTTGGCTCAGTAAACCCAAAGGCTGCTCTGTTTAAATGGTGCTTGTCCCAGATGTTTAGTTTCTCCACAGCTACCCAACAGTGCAAGCAAGTCCCTTTATTTCTCCTGTTACTGGGCCAAAGTCATGGGCACGTCAGAAGACCATCGCTACCAGCTCTACTGATAGAAGGTGATCAACTGGAGCAATTAATGCTTCACCCACCTTAGTGCTTCCTCATTAACAAAAGACAGATGGCAGCTATCAGCCACACTGCTTCTCAGACACTGGGACTTCAGCAACGGTGAGGAAGCTGAAGGAATCCAGTGAGCAAGAGCTCCTTAAGCCAGGAGCCTGAGTTGGGGTACACAGCACTAGTACTGCCAGCCCCCTCTTTGGACAGAAGGCTCTGGGTACTATGCAAACCTTAGAGGAGATTTATGTGGATGAAGGAGGTGATGGGAGGAAGTATTTTAAAAGCTTTTAAAGGCTTGTTCTTTGCCAAGAAATCTATGGCAGGAAAGCACCTTCCATCCCATTGTAATAAAACTTGTCCCCAGCTGCCTTTTCCTCATTCTTGACTCCAGAACATTTCCCTGCTGCCCTTAGAGAGACAGACAAACTTTCTACCTACAACGTTGCTGTCAGCAAAGGTGCACGCTGTGGCAGCACTCCCAAAGGCTATTTTACACTGCTCATCTGCTCCATAGTACAAGCCAGGCTTCCACCCAGGGATGCTGCCGTCCATGTCCGGCAGGTCATTCAGGCAGCTTGCTTGGCCTGTACTGATAGAAACAGAAGAAATATCACTTTCCCAGCTGTGGGCAGTAAGGACAATGACATGTTTGCAAACTTCTGCTGAGTTTCACTCTGGGAGTTGGCTGTTGCTTTCCCAGACAACACATGCTTACTGTGGGCTGTGATGGATTTAGCTGCAGCAGCTGCCTGGAGATGCTCACAGTTCCCTGCTGCTGAAGTTATAACAGAAACCCATTCCTGTCCCTCACCCAGCCAGCTCGCAGCCCACAGTGCTTGCTTAAACCTAGATGCTCTGACATTTAAAAAAACTAAATAAAAATTCCAGGCTGAGCTAGTGTCTGAGAAGTTCAACACAGCCCAGGCATGTTAGTCACTAACCAAAATAATTTCCAGCTACTTGAAGCAAAAACTGGGTTTGGCCTCAGCAAGAGACAAAGGTGCTAAGTAATAAAAAACCCCCAAGCTTTTCACAGTTCCTCATCTCCCAAGAATTTTACTTTATTCCTTGTCTTTCCCTGCTCTCTCCTAAGCTCCCAGCACAGGGAACTGCTCCCACGTGGGCACACAGGACTCGACCATCCTCTTACCTGACAAAGGCCAGGAACGCTTCCCGGCTGCACTGCGACCAGTGGAGGTCGATGCTGTTGTGGTTTCCTGCTGAACCCATGATGTAACCACTGCTGCTGCACAGATTCCCCTCACCATCGTGGGGGATTCCAAGACTGTAACAGAAGAAGTACAGTGCCCTGAAAAGAAGAAACCCAGAAGCTGGGTTCCCTCAGAGCCTTTCTTCTCTAAGCAAGGGCTGAGCTCCCTCTGCAGCCTTTCCTTCTACTGTGGTTGTCACAAAGTTTTTCTCTCCTCTTTGCAGCTCCTAATTTTCACAAAGCATGCAGGGATACAAGAAACACAAGGAACTATTTCCAAAAGTTTAAAATAACCTATGGGAAACCCCCTGTTATGCCAAGAGATCCTTTTCCTGAATTCTTTAAACTGGTGAACATTTCTAACTGAATAAAACATACTGGGCTGCTCTGGGGCTTTCCCACTGACCTGTGCCCAATCTCATGGGCTATGGTGACTCCAAGGTCAAAGCCAGTGTCCTGGGTTATTACACAGCTCCAGAAAGAGGAGCAGACCCCACCTAACTGAGTCACTCCACGGAGCTCCTTGTTCCCATCAGGTAACTCCAGGTCAAACCTAAAAAGAAGATATTCAGAGGAAAGAGCAAAGATCGATTACAGCCCATAAAGTGAGGTCTTGACATTCAATTGAATGTATTTGCATTTTCCTGATCTAACTCTGCCAGCTACCTAACACTTCCTCTGACACATGGAGCTCCCTGGGGCAAGCTGGTAGCAGTATGGTCCCACGAGTGCCTATTGCTCAAGATTTGTGGTGATTCTATGTTAAAAAATGCCAATATACCCAGAGAAGCAAAACAGAATAAGATAAACCTCATCCTATTTGCAAAATACACAGCAGTATCATCTCTTTGAAGAAAGAGCACTAAAGCAAAGCTATTATGCCCCAGAAAAGTTTGCCTTTGACAAGTTTATCTGAGGCATTATAGAGCGAGGAGCCTGGAAGTAAGGCCAAATGTCTGGGTCAGAACAGCACTAGGAGACTTCCACAGAAAACACCAGTGGGCTTTCACTTCCAGTTACCGTTCGACCTTTCTGCCCCCAAAAAGCTGCAGTGGGTTTGGCTGTGCTGCTCTGGAAGCTCATCGTGGGACAATGCTCAAGTCTGGCTGGGCAGGGTTGGGGGAATATTCCAGTTCCCTCACAAACTGAAGAAACATTACCTCTGACTAAGGGCAGGAGAATCAACCCCAAACAGGAGAATCAACCCATTCCCAAAGGCTCTGTAACACCCAACTGCTGGAAGACCCAGTGCACATTAATTACAGTCACTGTGCTAACGGCCAGACAGCACCAGCCCCGTTTCCAGTCCCCTCCCAGGGCAGGGGAGCTTCACTACCTGGTAACATAGAGGACAACATCAGCATGCTGGGGGTTGGAGTCATTCTGGGGGTTGACCTTCTTGCTCCACTCACAAACGCTGATCAGAGAGGAGGTGATGTTTGTGGTGATGTTTACCTCTGCCTAGAGCGAAGGCACACGTCTGCACACTTCATACAGCTTTCAGCAACCCCCTGGACAACACAGGGACATCAACCCCCCTGCTTACCTCTGGTTCTCTCAAAACAAGCATTTGCATCAAGTGGACCCTGAAATGAGCACCCAGTGAGGCATCTCTCAGCAGCTCTGCCCCCTGATAAGAGACAGAAAGGACTCAATAAAGAAGGCACCTTGGTGACTCCCAGTGCCTGTTCCCAAGGACAGGGCTGCATTCACTAGAGGGTAACACTCCCGGTAACCAGGAGAGGCAACTATAAAATCAATGGGAAATAAATTTATTAAAGTATGCACTATAAATATAAACAAATCTGTCAACAGACAAGAGCTGTTGTTAGACTTGTCAGAGCCTCTGAAGCAGAGCGAAGCATCTCTGCATGGAAAACACTTTAATAAGGTAGGAGAGTGAATGCTAGGGACTTTTGGTGCAATACAGACCCAGAAAACACAAACAAATTCTTAATAATAGCAAAGGGAGACATTTAGAGAAATCCTGCAATAGAAATAAAATGTTGAACTTTAAAATGTAAGCTTAATTCAGTGGATCTGGTTCAATCTCACTGAAAGCAACAGGGACTGGATCAAGGCTCTGGTGATTAACTTCTTGCCACTGTCTCTGACTTACATTTAGGAATGAAACAAAGAGCTACGTTTTCCACGTTGGTTTTAACACTACAACCCCAAAGCTTCTAAAATAAGCTTTCCTCGTACAAGGGAGAGGTTTCCAGGCAGTGCCAGGGGAAGCAGAGAGGAACAGGCTGCCCACAAGCAGTGCTGTGCTAGGAGCAGGTAACCACAAACATCTCCGACTGTACCCACAGGTCCATCTGCCCGTGAGTCAGCCTGTGACCCTGGAGTTCTCACACTGCAACAGCCACCCAAACAAAGCTACTCACAATGTTCAGGTTGGTGAGAATGTATCGCTCTGTGTCCTCTTTGTGGTACAAGTAAACATCTGGACCTGCTATGACCATCAACTCCAGATGTTTGACAGTTCCCTCAGCCCTCTTCTGTAGGCGAGAAGGAAACTGCCCTGCTGAACAACACAAAGGGACATGGTTTCAGATGTGAGACTACAGTAAAAGGTCCTACAGATCCACTCCCTTTTCCTGGGAGACTAGTATAACCCAGCTGGAAGACCACTTCTCCAGTTGCTTGCTCAGGTCTCCCACTTCTTGTGGTTTCTTTCACCTGCCAGCACCCCTAGGAACTCACCTGTGCTATCAAAACAACAAATAGCTAGGTGAAAACACACAAGTTACACCTCAGCGAGGTGAGAAACCTATTCATAGAATTGTTTGGGCTGAAAGAGACCTTTAAGATCATCAAGTCCAACTGCTAAGTCAGCACTGCCAGGTCACCACCAAACCATGTCCCTGAGCTTTCAAAACCCTCCAGGGTGGGGATTCCACCACCACTTCCCCAGGCAGCCTGGTCCAGGGCCTGACAAGTCTTTCAGGAAAGAAATTTTCCCTAATATCCAACCTAAACCTCCCCTGGTGCAACTTGAGGCCATTTCCTCTTGTCCTGTTCAAGTATACTCATCTATTTGTAGACAGATTTTTCCTCTGAGCTCACACAGGCAACCCCACCACCAGGAGACAGCTTTTCGAAGCAGAACAAGCAGGACTTCCTCTCCAGGTACCTTACCTCTTGCTGTATCTGCCTCTCTTGCAGCACTCCTGAAGAGAATGTGAGGTCTGGAGAAGCCAAGGTCCTTCAGCAGGCCCACATCTTTGCTCCTGACAGGCCTGATATGAATCTTTTCCTCATCTGCAATGACGACTCCTTGCTAAAGGAGATGAAATTCCATCTCTGAGTTATTCCAAAGACATTTGCTCTCAGTGGAGAACTCTTTGCCATATCCTTCCTGCTCCTCCTTTGCAAGGCTCGCATTTATTAAATGGATGGTTCAAGCTACAAACCTACAAAGGCTGTAACCACTTGTAAAAGAAGTTGAGAGCATACTCACCAGCTGCCCTTCACAGTAAGTGACCCTACTCTTAGCCCCAGGAGGCTGCAGTGGATTTCCACCCGCAAAGCAGTTGCCTGAGAATCGCTTCAGGAGGCTAAAGGAAGAGTTCACCACTTGATTGCTCACAAAGGAAGAGGAAAGGAGGGCATGGTCCTCGAGAAATTCAAAGGCATAGAGGTGTCCCCAGGCCTGAATGGAGCAGTGCTGAATACGACAGGATGTCAGCTCAGTCTGGACATCTTTACAAGGGCAAGATGGCTCAGCAACAGCAAACTCAGGGACTGAAAGAAATGAATCAAGACTGGAACAAGGGGAACAGTTACGAGAAACAATATACACAGAAACCAAACACAACTATCTATCTATCTAGCTATCTCCCTAGGAAAAAATACTCTTCAAAGACAACAGTGGCCTTTCAGGGTCATTGTGTCAAGAGTCTAAGAACTTCTCGTGCTTTCACATATTCCAAAGTGAGGACAATCTGGTCGGGAACAGACAAGAGCTCTGAAACTGGCTCCTGATTTATTGGTGCTTTTGCTCTCTCGATAAGGAGAGCAGTTCATTTAACAAAGGCTGAGACAATTTTCCTTCCACAGATGTACTGAGTAAGAATCATCATGATCCAGAGACACTGGGATGAGAGCTAGGTGAACTCACAAGTAGACAACATCCTTGCTTCAAAGATTTGAGCATTTGAAACCTCTCTTTATTCTGAACTACCATCAATCCCAACCCAGGGTACCAGCCTCTCCACGTGTTTATTCCAAAAACACCATCGAGTGCATTTAAAGCTTCACAGAAGACCTGGATCTGCTAATCTCAGAGAAAAATACCAACACAGAGATGAGGAGAGCAGGAGGAATATGCAGACAGACACACAAAAAAAAGAGACTTATCACATCTCCTTCAGCAGATTTTAAATACTGACCCAGTTCTGCAACCCCTTTCACACTGAAACGTGGATCAGCTCCCTGAGTAATGTGGCTCAGAAATGCTAAGTGCTTGTCAGATCAGGGTTTGTTAATAAGCGTTCTTAGCGTTATCAAGTGTACAGGATTAGAAATAAACTGACAGACACGTTCCATAACCAAGAAGGAAGGAGCCCTGCATACCATCAGACACTGAGCTGGTTCCAAAATAAGAGAAAACATCTTCAGCATCCAACGCGCCGAGAAATTTCTGCAAGAGGAAGAAGAGCTTTGCATTTTTTTTAGGCAAAACATATGGATACAAGAATATCACTTAACTGAACCTAACCTGGAGGGAACGCCAGGGAACAGCTCAACAAGTACCAATGCCAAGTTCTCATGGCTTTATTTTGCACTAAGCACGGGCTGCACAACAGCCACCCAAGAGGAAACAGCTTTATCTTCTTGATTAGAGAGGTTTGATGGATTTTGGCTTAGAACACGTTGTGTTGTCTTTTTTTTTTTCTCCCTTTTTTTCTTTTTTTTTTCTTTTTTCCTAGAAATAAAAAAAAGTCTTCCTGGAAACTGCGTTTTCTGGAGGTCAAACTCACCTCTCGGAAAGCCGACGGCCAGCAGAACCCCAAGGGGAACATCACAAGCGCCCAGCTCGTCAAGCTAACGATCATGCTGGAGGAGTTGCAACCAGCGCCGCGGACTCCGCGCCGGCCCAGGGGGGATTTCAGGCGCTGTTTGGGCCCAAAGCATCACGTGGAGCGGAAGGGAAGAGTTGCAGGGT
>VWZY01003166.1:196599-214377 GCA_013399075.1 Chloroceryle aenea
ATGGTGGGGTCAGAAACAGAGGAGATAACCCTTTTTTTCCTTTTGGTCATTTTAGATACTGAAAAATCAGGCAAATAGCCCCAGGGAGTCCCTCTCCACGTGTCAAACAGACACCCAAAAGAAGCCTCCACTCAAAGCAGGAAATAGGCCAGAAGTCCCAGCCATCAATGGGAGCAGGAAGGTGGTAAAGGCCAAATCCACAAATGAAACGATAAATGGTTCTGCTAAAGACAATCCTCCCTTGGCTAAGCCAAAGTCCAAGAAGGTTGCAGTGAATAACAGCTTAAATGGCACCAAAAGTGATGGAAAAGGATGCAAGGAAAAAAAGAAGAATGGTAACGTTTTGAAGGAGAAAGGTGATATAAAGCATAACAGGAGGAGGGCTGAAGAACATGCAGAGCAGCAGCCCCAAGAGTGAGTACATCATACACGTGGGTGAATATTTCTCTTGGGAGGTGCACATAAGGAGGGCAGAGCAGTACATTCAAAACAGCTGCACTCTTCCAGACTAAATTTCAGGAGAAATATCACACATGCTGCCCCTACTTCTCAGACATAGCAACAAACCTGCATAGGTGACAGTACTAGACTAATTTTCACAGAGCTGATTTCTCACTTTAACAAATCAATATCCCTTTTCTATACTATAGAGATGCAAAGATGCTTTAAGACTATTAAATGCAATTAAATTTGTACTTACCAGGCCTGAAATCTGGTTTGATGACGTTGATCCCAATGATATTGAAGCAGCAATAGGACCCGAAGCAGCAAAAATTGCTAGAAGAAACCTGGGACTTGAAACACGCCAATCCAATCAGTCTGTGGAGCAGGTGCTGGTTAAAGAAAAGGCTTTTGAAGGGTGAGTGGTGTTCCAGGGGGAAGGATGGCAGCAGGGGCACCAACATGATCTTCTAATAGCTGTGATTTGCAGCTGCACAGTGTAAGCTGACATCTCCCTGAGTCTGCTGGCAGATAAACTGCCGAGCTTGCCCAGTTTGTATCAGCACGTGAACCTTGTGAACTCCACTCTGGGGTCTCTGTACCAGAAGTGTCACCAGGCTGTCCTTGTCCTTTTAGCCTGACACAAGCTGTAGCCATGGACTGCGAGATGGTGGGAGTGGGACCCCAGGGTGAGGACAGTATTGTGGCTCGGGTGTCCATCGTGAACCAGTTTGGAAAGTGTGTTTATGACAAGTATGTCAAGCCTACAGAAGAAGTGACTGATTACAGAACAGCTGTTAGTGGCATACGCCCGGAGAATATCAACACAGGTAGGAGAGTTTTCCCCCAAAATAGTCTTTAAGGAGGGAAAATTTCACAGGCTCTCACAGAAGCCACACTGGCCGAGCTTGGGAAAGTTTAAGACTTGTTTTGGGAAATGGAAAGCCAAATGTGGTCTGAAAGCTAAGAAGAATTGCTAAGAAGTACTTTTTACAGAGCAGTGACTGGTGCCCTAGGAGAAATTAACTCGGGGATTATGGTATGGGAACCATAGGAAGTTGATTTCCTTTTAGTGCTATGCTCCTTATAGAATTCTCTCTGCTCTTGTAATAAGCAGAGGATTTAGTGCACTGTACAAATTTCTGTAACTATAGTCCCAAGGATAAAATTGCCTTTGCTAAAGAGATCTCATGTTTTATCTAGAGCTGCCTTATGCATTTAATGGGAAGTGTTTCCTCACTGGTGTTTTTAGGTGAAGATTTTAAAACAGTTCAGAAGGAGGTCGCTGACATCTTGAACGGAAGGATTTTAGTTGGACATGCTTTACACAATGATCTAAAGGTACATGGCTGCAGATCAGTCAATTTGAAGATAAGGCCCCAAAGATTTAGATTGATTAAATGCAATTTCTTCTAGGTCCTATTTCTTGACCATCCTCAGAAGAAGATCCGTGACACACAAAGATACAAGCCTTTCAGACAGATAGTCAAGGTAAGAAACTGCCAGGAAGGTGAATCTTTATCAGCTGACTCTCGAGCTGTTGGCTCCCAGCTGAGCTCACTCCTACACTTGTCTCTGCCTGACCCCAGTTCCTTCTTTCCCCCCTGAAACAGGGATTCCTGCTTTTTGTCATTTGAAAATACTAGTCTAGCTGAATGCTTAGTGTTTGGAAGGTATCAGAAAGTTGCTCCATCCAGTACAAACATTACCAGTAATACCTGTGAACAAAATTCAGTGGCACTCCCATGGTCTTCATAATGCTTTTCTGGGTAGCAAAATAAGAGGGTAGAGTTCTACTTATGCTGAGGCTTCTGTGATCTTCCTACTGGTATCATGTGCAGAGAGATAGAAAAAAGATCAATGGCTTTTTCTGCTTAGACTGCAAAAGTAAAACTTCAGATTCTAGGGAGGTAAATTTTAAGTTTCATAATTATATACTCAAGTTTTCTTTTTCACAACAAAACACCCCAAACATAAATCTTAGTGTTATGGTAACACACAAAATCCTCTCAGCAGTGCATTCAGAAATCTCATCACTCACTAATTATTCTTGACAGTTCACCAGTAGAAGCTGAGATGTTCTATCCTTGGAGGAATACACTTAAACTAATATTTTTATATATTCACACATATATATTTCATGTAGTGCAAGACAGCATGATTCTCTTTTCTGTTTCCAGAGTGCACAACCATCACTGAAACTGCTCTGTGAGAAACTGCTAAACATTCAAGTGCAGGAATTGGAGCACTGCTCGGTATGTACCTCCTCAGAACATGTATTTTTGGATAGATAACAAGGTACTTGCACGTTAGCTGTAGGATCTGGGTCCAATCCAGGCTCTGCTCAGACACCAGCATGCAGCAGGATTACCATCAAAGCTTGCTTACTGTTACAAGTCTCATACTACTTGACTTAATTCCTTAGTAACTTTTGCACAAGTCAACTGTATTTTGTTTAAATAGTAATTCTTGTTGGTTTAAGATCCCAGGGGAAAAAGTTATTCTCAAGTATCAACTGCTTACCTTAACAGCAGCATTCTGCACCATTGTACCATGGCATGTGAGAGCCTACTGCTGAATCTCAGCAGTTAATTCCTTTCCTTCAGAGGACAGGAAGATGTAATAAGGGAATGAACTAAAAAAACCAGGGGAAATTATGAGGGTATCTCCAGGATGCTGTAGGAAAAGTTATTTTTGCCTTCTGGCTTCCCAAGTGATGATGAGAAAGAGAAGTGCATAGCCTGGTGGTGGGCTGTGTGTTCTGAACATGTTCATCCCCTTCATCAGGCACAGAACCTAACTTGAGAAATCACCAAACACTACTTGAAAGGATGTATTGAAATGATCAAAGATTAGGCTGCTTGTTAACAATAATGTTCTTAAACCACATCAGTTGTGTCATGAAGCTTTCTGGATGGTACCTGTGCTTTTAGATTCAGGATGCACAAGCAGCTATGAGGCTGTACACCTTAGAGAAAAAGAAATGGGAAGCTGCTGTCAAGAACAAATCGAACAACAAAAAATCTAAAACTTGAATGGTTTTTATTTGCAGCATTTGCTGGTTTTATGTCACATTCCAAGGCAAATTTAGAAATAACTCAGAACTGACAGCAGCTGCTTTGAGATCAATCAAAAAAACAGTACTCCCTGACCTGGTAGATGAATGCTGCTCATGTCATCCTTTCTGGATGGTACCTGTGCCCAATGCCTGTTACTGGTTTAAACAATCCTTGTAGCAAAGATCTGCATTTGTTAAGTTCAGTTTCTGCAAAGGAAACGTACACCAAGTTTAAAAAAAAGGTGAGTTTAAATTACAGTAGATGAGGGAAAAAAAACCTGTCATTGCTTTGCTGAATATCTCCCAAGACTAAAAACTTTATTTCAGATATTGTCAAGTGTACAAAGTAAGGCATATTCTTAATTATTGTCACTAGTTTCACAGTTGTGGTACCTAAAGCAACAGAATATGTAACTGTTTGTAAGTTACTAATGGCCCAATATTCATCTTTCTGGTGAGAAAGTATTGTTAAATATGTCTGGAGGAGCTGAGCTGTTACATCTGAACCAGAAGTGTACCAGTCTTGTTCTTACGAGGTGTTTTTCTTTAACTTCAGCAGTTTCAAAAGTGTTGCATCCACAAGAGTCCTTATCTGCTGGAAAGAAATGTGAGAGTTGTCAAATACAACATTACCTTGTTGCTTCACTTATTTTTCTATTCCTTTAATAATAAACCCACTGTGTCTAACATAGGGCTTTAAAGTGAGTGGTGTTTTCAACATGGGGGGGTCTGATTCTGCAAAACCCAAAGCAGTTGCTTTCCAGACTGATACTAATGCTGTGATTTAAATCACCTCAGTGGATGCTGGAAGGGGTGTCAGAGATACAGCAGTTGCATATCACACACTGTATCTCCAGAACAAGAGTGGTCTGGTCTTGGCTATCAGCAGGGGGGACAGGGAACAACAAATAACAGTTACAACAGAAGAGGGAGCTTTGACATTAAATAGGCAAAGAGGGAGCAACACATTAAATAGCTTGAATAACTTTGCTGTTTCTTTTTCAGTATGACTTACTGGAATTTAATGCAAGTTAAATCNTTTGAATAACTTTGCTGTTTCTGGTGTTTCAACAGTTATATTTTTTCAGTATGACTTGCTGGAATTTAATGCAAGTTAAATCTTTAGGGAAACTGTCACAAGGGTTTGGTTTGTTGTTTTGTTTAAGGTTGTCACAAAGCAAAAATAATTGGATGTAATATATTTATGCTTTATTTCTGTAAACTTTGTAGCCTGGTTTAGTATGAAGAATGTAGCACATTAATGCAATGTTGAAAGAGACCAGAACAGAGCCTTTAAAAACTATAAAGCATAACAAAAAACTTCCAACTACTTGTTTCCAGGGGTTAGAAGCATTGTTACAAACTTACTCTTCACTCCATATACACATAATTCTGTTATTTCTGCACAGAATGATAAAATTCATAACCAAAAATAACATACTGAGCATCCCCACTTTATTACCACAGTGACTTTTACATACCAGGCTAGATGGACAACGTCTTTTTATTTCAAACAGCAGTTGATCCATTTTCTGGGACAGCATATCCAGCACAACATCATCTGCAAGTGAACAGGGTAAGTTTTGGTTACAACTGGCAGTAGCTTCAGCAGGAGCTGAAGGAGAGCAGAGAGGGCAAGGAGAAAGCAAGGGAAGATGAAGTTACAATGCTGTAAGATCAGAGTAGCATTCAGAATTATTGAGGAACAAGCGAGATGAACTCTGGTACAGTTCATCCTCCTGAGATAAGTCTTTCCTGAGTGCAACTAATATGTCACAGAGCAGCTGCAGTTGTCTTTACTGTCTTTTGGGTGTGAGGGAGAGGCAGAGACTCAACACATAACCATCTCACCATACTGAACCATCTCGTTCATCAGCATACAGATATTTCCCATGACTTCCACATCAGCGAGGTGAAGGTGGTAGGCATCTCTGATCAGGTCTATTCCACTGCCTTTTGAATCTGTTATAAATCTCAGAGCTGACAGTTCTGAAAGGGAGACAAACACTGCTGGGCTAACTGGTCCCTGCAGACTGCATCATCTGCTTTCCAATCCCCAGCTCCAGCCAGCAGACACGCTCATATTTTTCCAGGAAGTCATGCCCTTTATTGTCAGTCTTCTAACAGAAATTCTGAAGACCACATATGTAGCTGACCCCATCCTGCATGGCAGAAGTGCTATTTCCATGTTTATTGTTTTCACATTGATTGAGCTCTGCCCTTTCACGCTGTTTAAACAACTTCATTTTAACATGAGTAATAAACCACTGACTGGTTACCAATAGATAAGACTGTGCTGATCTGATTGATGCTTCTCATACATGTAGGCTGGGCCTATGAGGAAAAAACTGCACCTTCAGTTTCACTACTTTCTCTTCCACTCCTGCAAGAAAAGATTAACTCAGGAGAGCAGATGTCAATCCCCTTAAGAACTCCTGAACTATACAGGAACACCCACTTCTGAACTGATTTGCAATTAATAAAAAAAGAATTGCTGATTGTTACCAGAGAGCTTTAGAAGGCTTGCTAGTGCCAAGCAGGCGTTCTTCACCAGCACTGGTCTTTCTGGGTTCAGCCTGAGTGCATCCAGCAGAAGCCCTGTTGTGGGCTCATAGTCATTTTCAGTTAAGCAACCTGTAGAATGAACAAACAAACAAACAAAAAACCAACAAAAACAATCCACACACAAAACCAGAACTTCAATAGACTCAAAAGCCTTTAAAACACTCATCAGCATTTCAACTCCTGCCTCCTGTTTCTGAAGGGACTTCTTCATTATGCAATAAAAGTTAGAAAGCAAGCATGTGAAAACCTGCATTGCAGTAAAAAAAAAAAGGCCAAATAAAGTCCTTTCCTGAGCTGATCTGGGGGTCTGGGAGACATTTCTCCTAGATCTATGAGAAGATACCCTTTCATTCTCCAAGCCAAAAGGAATGGAGAGTCCCAGATACTCAACCTATTCTGCTGGTGTGTAGTAGAAACAAAAGTGTGTAGTGTTTTGCTCAGATCTCCTGAGTGTAACAATGGCCTAAGTGCAGGGCAGTAGTAAACCCATGGCAATGTTCTCATATGAGGAAGAAATAAGACAGTGGTACTATAGGCATGTGGTTTAGTGCACATAATGAGAGAAATCCATTTTATTTTCAGCCTGAAATAGTGGTCCAAATTTATAAAGTAAATGGCATAAAAACAAACCTCACAGCCCATGCTGGGCAACACTAGCCCTGGGTTCAAAGGAGTAACACAAACAAGATTCCTGATTTAAGAGACAAACCAGAGAATGCTCCACACAACGAGGTTCTTGTAGTTGCCCATTGTTCCAGGGCCCAGCCAGTGTCCAGTTACCTAATTGCTACGACTCCTCAAAACCAGCTTCATTAAGCAGCATTAGAGAGCAACTGCAAGGAAGACTGGTTAAGAGAGGATGCAAGTTCCTAACTCTGCTGCCATCTGCAGAGCCTGCTAAGGCCAAGCAGCCTGTGTTTTGAGGATCACCACTGACAGATGGATGTTTTCAGCACAGTGGCCTTTTCTGTGCCTGTGGGACGAGGAGACTGGGAAAACACACCTTGGATTGACAATGCCCACAGAGCTGAGCAAGCAGCCTCTGAAACTGTGCCATTCTGGAGGTGCTCTTGGAGGACTGCTGAGGTAAGAGGGACAGCACTTTTCAGCAATGCTTGGTCTACATTACTCTCTGAATTAAAAAAAAAGGCAGAGTTATTTAATCAAATAGTAGCATTGTACATCAAATTGTATCAGTGAAACGTTAATGGGTGATGGTATTGGAGTAGTGCAACATTAGTAGGGACAACAGAAGAGAAAAGGAATCTAAAAATGTGCAAAACCAAATCAAATGTGACAGGACCAATAAACAAGGCTGTTTATTGCAGAATGCTGAACTCCAGGAACTACTTTACTGTGCCACTGAAATTATACATGGGGATCACAGCAAGAAACCTCCAAAAGTAAGCACTGTTTTGACAGAATACAGTCTGCAGGCTGGCTATTTAGCTGGTCACATAAATCAAATGGGTGGTTTGGTGCACAGATGGAACAAAACACACCCAGAGTAACTGTGCACATGCTGTGCTTTCAGCTTTCCTCGACCAGAACATCACACACACCTATACAACAAGTCACAGAAACAAATCCCCTACAAAACTCCCAGCGTGGTCTCCTGAGAAGATGGCAGCTCAGGCAGTCACCCATCACCCTCCAACCCTGGGGGGTGATGCTGGGGTTGTTCTGAGGCAACAAGAAGAGGACACTTGCTACTTTGCCAATCATATTTCTTTTGGAAAAGTAAGTTTCTAGGAGACATCCAACTCGAGATTTAGCCCAGTGCTGCCAAGAGAAGTGAGATGCAAAGAAATAAGATGCTGTTAATTCCAAATGCTACTCTGATACCTAATCTAATCATGTAGTTAGTTACTCTCCCCTCTGCTCAGAGCAGAGCAAAACCTCATGACTGACAAACCAGCAGCTGTGTGTACCCTTCCCTTTCTGTTCTATTCCTTTCTGGTCAGAAGCCACAGCTTGGCCTAAACAGTAACAATTTTACTTTGACACCTTATCACAAAAGGGTTGCCAGGAAGTCTGCATTAATTCAGTAGTTTTCTCTGGGTCATGTAGTTAGTTACTCTCCTAGTCACCACACAAAAACCCCAACCAATGGGAGGGGACAAATCCAGTCCCAGCAACAGGAATGTCTGAACTCAATTAGGCACAATACCTGCTGCCTTTCAGTCACATGAGCCTAGGCACAATACTTGCTGTGTTCTACTTACCACTCGCAGCCAAGCTCCAGAGAACTCCACAGCAAGAGAGGCAGATCTTTTCATTGTGAAGAAAATTTCTTAAAATTGACAGAAGGGCTGGAATTCCTCCAGCTTTCTTTAGATTCTCTGCAGCAACTTCTGAAAAACACAGAAGAAATTCTATAGAATGGGGTATTTCTGTCCCACTCGCTCTGCTCCCAAGCCCACTAGCCCTGTTTAAACAGCGATAACAAACCAGTAACATGACACCATCAGCTGGACAAAAGAAAGCAAGAGAACAGACCGAATTCTTTAACCAGATGCACTTCAGCCTACTGTTTAGTACCAGTGACCCTTTCAAATGGATGTTTGGCCATCCTTTTTCCTGACAGATCTGAAGTTTACAGAGAAGAAAAGGGACTGAGAGGGTCCAAATGACAATTTTTTTCCCCAAAATGTTTGCAATTTAGTAATTCAGCTTCAGGATTAGGAAATACTGTATAAAAATGGTCTGGTCTTAGAGGGTAACTTCATTTGTAGGTGACACTTTGTACCTTTTTTTAAGGCATTCCCTTGCTGCTAAATCCTTCTGTAACAAGTTATAAAACCAGTCTTCAAGTGACTGTTGAACTGATACTGAAAACAAGTGAAAAAATACTACAAATATGCAGTGATTTCAATCTCAGGAGGAAAAAAAACCCCAAAGTACAGAAATTAGGTAGAGTGGTTTCAATGCACCATGGCACAGCCAGAAATAGAACCCTGGTTCCATGCCCTCATTTTCCCAAGCAGTACTATTTGCACAGTTTGTACTTGTTTCCAAAACAAGATGAAATACAGGACCACCCCAACAAACAATTCTGTAAGCACCTGAAGCCTCAGCAGCATTTCGTCTGTTTTCAGAGTGTTATCAATATCTAGACAGTTTTACCAACAGCACCATTATTGAACTAATACCTACAGACAGCCACACCTCAGTGACATCACGAGACCTGTATTATAGCTTGGATTAGAATATAAAAGTAGAAATATATCAGTAAACAAGGTGACCCACCACTGGCTGAAATCATCATCAGTAACGTGCAGACCAATGAGAGTAACTCTTCATTTTCAGAGTGATTTCTCACTGTGTCTAACAGAGAGCTGGGCACATTCTCATCCAGGGCCATCACCACATCCTGTTCTAGAGCTGTCAAAAGTAGTAAACATTTGACCAGAATAAAAGCTTCAGTGGCTTTGAATGAAGTCTGAGCCCCCTGCTGACAGCACAGCATTCAATTAACAACATTTCATCACACAATATATCCAAAAAATACTTCCAATTTTCTTTGTCTGAAACACAATTCTTACTGTTTTCAAGCTTATGTGATTGTCAGGTGTTACTGGGGTAAACTGGCTAAGAAAGTGACAGCAGGGACCACATGAGGTAAAAAAAACACCACACAAAAACCCCAACCTTTTATGGTTTGAAATTCAAATAACAGGACACTGAGAGACTTAATATGCTCTCTAGTAATGCTCTACAGAACATGAAAACAAACTTGGTAGCCTCAGATCAGTAGCCTGTATTTAACACTAACACAGAATTCCTGTGTGCCACATCCTGAAGAAGGTCCAAGAAAATCCAGACTCTTATTAAAGCTGAAAAAATTCATCTATTGCTTTAAATTTATCCCTCAAAATCATTCATAGATCCATTTCAAACCTTATCTTCTACATCTAACATTACCAGAAACAGGCTGTATGCCAGCTTAGGCTGAGTAAATCTCATAACCATACCTTGACTAAGAATTTCAAGCAATAAACTGCAACCATCTACTTGTAACTTGAGAGAAGCTACATGACTCTTCATGGCAAAAGTGATCAGTTCAGTGAACATCTGCAGATAAGGCAAGGCTGGGGGGGAAAAGAAATAATTTGAGACAATATCCAGTTACACAGCTTAGAATGCTCAGTGAGCGTGTCTGCTCCAAAACACCAGAGTCCCACTTTCAGATGAGTTTGAATCCCTATGGATGATGTGATACAGCAGAACCAAAGAGAACAAAACGCAAGTACAGATGGAACAACAGAGAGTGAACTTTGTGGTCTCTATGGGAAAATGTCTCTTACTAAAGACAGCTGCAAGGCTGTGCAAGCTGAGTGTAGCCACCACATTCCTCAGGCACAGGGAAAGTGTTCACTGCTCAGAGAGTAAGCTGTGGGGTACAACACTGTGCATGAACCCAAACCCATGCTTTTCAGAATAAACCCGTGGAGGAAAGTATTTCATCACATTACCTTGTGTTAGGAGGCCTGGGAGTTTTTAGAATAGCTAATACAGCTACTCAGGGTATTCACAAACATATGGTAAAATGCTGAGGAAAACCAGGATGGCTTTTAGGGATCCTTTCTGAGCACCCTCAAAGATGAGGGCATCAGAGTACAGCATGGAGTGGAAGTGTCAAACAAGTTGGGCAGAGGTGTGCACAGCCTTATACTGCCTTCAGTAGGAGTGACTGAATCCCAGAGATCCACTCATTGTGTGATTTATAACCAAAGCCTGCTGTATGACTGAGTAAAGAGCTCTTCAAGAACTGAGTTGAAGATAAATAACTCCAAGGAAAACCCCTATTACTCTTTTTCCTTATTGATTACAGATATGAACACCCCTGTGTTTTAACATCATAAGCCAATGCCAGCATCAAAGTGCTATCCCTATCAAACAGCAGTGCATTTTATCACTGAGTTAAAAGGGTGCTTTGAAAATATTCATCTTGATCTGAAAGTTTAGTCCAAAAAGTGTGCATATGGTGGGAGGAAACTGCCTCTGCTCACACAGCTTCACTAGACACACAGAGCTTCCTTTTGCTCCATCAGTCTCATAGCCCCAGCTACTACCCCAAAGCTGCTGTGAATTCACTTTCCCAACTGCCAGCTTGCCAATTCACCTTGGCTGCCAATTAAAATAGCACTAAGGGTTTTTTTTGCCAGTGCCCAGTTTTCTTATCCTCTGCTCTTCAACAGAAGCATTTACAAAACAAGTACCAACACAGGCACATGAAGTGGCCCATTTCAGTATGTTTCAAAAATGAGAAATAGGGAGAGAGCAATTTCATTCTCATTTGTTGCCATGAGAAATTTTCCCCTCTTCCTATTATGTTGAAATGTAAGGAAAGGGCAGAATAAATGAATAAAATAGTGCCTTACCACTTTTGTCTCTTACAAAGCTGGCAAGGTGCTGAATGGCTTTAGCTTGTGCTTCTTCTATATCCCAGAAAGCCTGCATGAACTCTACATAAACCAAGAAAATTCTTCTAACCATTTAATACAAACACTTTTGTAAAAGCACTCAGATTTTCTCTATTTTGTGCAGTGTGAATGAATGTAAATTAAGGCCATTTGTGATTGTTGAAAAGAGAAACACTTTCCTCCTAACACATCAAACATTTAAATATTACAAAGCACTATGATTCACCTGCACAATCTGAGTGTTTGGCATTACATATTTTGGGGATCTTTGGGGATATTACATCAGAGAGGGGATGGGGGCTTTAAATAATTCCAATAGTCTTTTTAGATTAAGAGTAACTTCCTTACTTAAAAGGAAATTAACAGAGCAGATCCTTTGTAGGCATCAACCAGCAAATGTGTTGGAATGGAGACAACAAACAGGGCTCTCCAGTTTTCTGAGTGATGTTCTGACTCCATTTAACCTGTGCAGTAGATATGTCTGGTCTTATGAGGTTACAGAAAAGACTGGAGTGTGATTCTTCCCCCAAACAGCACCCCCTTTTATTTCAAGTAAAATGAATGTCCAGTAATTCCTTTTCAAATAGAATAGATGCTGACTGGAAGAGCATGAGGTTTATTTTCCATGAAAATCACCATTATATTAGTGTTATTTTCCTTATTACCTATAACACTTTCAATACCTCCCTCGAGAAGCACATCTATTATTTTGGGAGGCAATGACTTCTTCAGTTTTACTGAAGAGGCACCAGCAAGTGTCAGGCATTCCCTGATAAATGGCACATCAGTCAGTTCCCTAAAATTACAAGAGACAACAACAGCACCCATGAGTTAGAACTGGTAAATTACACACAAGATTCTACAGGCTTTGTTTCATTTTGATAACAAAGCTAATAATATTTCTTTGAACAGTGGATTAATTTTGACAGAACTTAAAACAATTTCAACACAGCTCATGAAAGAACTCACACTGAGCAAGCCATGCTTAGGCTTCAAGTTAATGGCTTGTAAAATTGTGCATAACATGATTTTCTAGTGTAACTCTTCAGAAAGAACACCTACGTGTATCAGAATGCCAGTTTCTGAATGAACACCACGTCTTTGACTTCTTTAATAACTCAATTTGCCAAGGCAGCAAGAGCAGCAACCTTGAGTCAACCTCTTTCAAACAGCAGCTAACACTCCCCTCCTTGGGAAGGTAGGTGGGGTGTGGGATGAGAAAAAGGGCAGCAATCCATCACTCACTCTGCTGTGGGTCTCATGCTGGGCTGAATCTGCAGCATCATAAATAAAACTGGAACTAAAGGCAAAGAGCTGTTGTCTCCATTCTGCAGTAGTGCCAGAGCTCCCTCCAGACGGTTGGTGTCCTGTCTAATATCCTGCAGTAACAAAGTTATCTCTTCTGCCTGGAAAGAGTACAGTATCAGAAGAGCTTTCACACTCTTGCAGATATCCTGGTGAGCATTTTCAATCTAGAATGAAACATTATTACCTACATTCAGAACAAAGCAGGTCGTCATGTCAAGTAGAATACAGCCTAGAGACCAGATGTCAGATTTCTCAGTAAAGGAAAAATCCAATGTTTCTGGAGCCATCCAAGACTTGCTCCCTGTTGAGGTAAGAACCACAGGGTAAGACTGCTGACACTGCCCTGTACACAGCCTTCTCTTGCATGTGCATGAACTGCAGGCAATTGTTTTATGTCTAAATAGAACTGAGATATTCTGCAGAGATTAGTCATTTTTTACTGGTGACATGCCACAAAAGACTAAGAAACATGCTACAACTAATGAGCAATTTTTCTAAGATGTTACTGCATATGCATCAAGCTAAGAAGGATTCCAACTGTATCTGCTGCAGAGATCTGAGACTCAGACATCTACAGCTTTCACTTAAGAACCCAATTAATGCTGCAGGCAACTGCCCAGGAATATCCCATTCATACTTTACAAGACAAGTTGCCCAGGGAGGTGGTGGCGGCCCCAGCCCTGGAGACATCCAAGGTGGGGCTTGACAAGGCTCTGAGCAACCTGCTCTAGCTGAAGATGTCCCTGCTCTCAGCAGGGGGGTTGGACCAGATGACCTCTGGAGGTCCCTTCCCACCCAGACACTTCTGTGATTCCAAGACAAACAGTATAATGTGGAGAAGGGGGAGGGAAGAAGATTTTTTTCTTTCTTCTTTGACTGATTTTTCTCCAAGGACTAAAAATATCCACCATAATTGAATCTTTTAAAGTCAAAAAGTGCAAAAACAAGTATCTACTTTCTTCCACTCTTATTTTCCATTTCATCTCATCTGTCATAAGTGTTTCTGTACTGAAGTCAGTAAGCATGAAGGATGCTTCACCAGTCACAAGTATGTTTGATGGCTTGAGATTTCTGTAACACAAATATTTTCTGTCAGCCTGGGAAATCAGAGTCTCATAATAGATAACTACAGGTTCCCAACATTTTTACATATCAGAAGATTTGGGGGTTTAGGGGGAGAGTAGGTGGGGTGGTGGTGAGGGGTTTGTGTTTGGTTTGGGGTTTTTTTGGTGGGTTTTAGTTTTGTTTAGGGTTTTTTTTTTTACTATACAAGGGATAATAAGGTGAAATACAGTAATTTTCTTCTTTTACTGTGACAATTCTACTGCTACATATTGTGATACATATTTATCTGAATGTACAACAGCTCTCTTACTTTAGATACACAAAATTACCTTGCCCATCACATTGGCAGAGATGGTCAATAGTCTAATAGTCTAATAAGTATTTTAGCACATTCAAAAAAAGCACCAGAACATCTCATTCTAATGGATAGTTCTAGGCAACACTTCAGAAAGAGGTTTTCAGAAGTCACAGAAAGCTAATTGATATCAATTTCTACTCCCCTTTTGGAGCAGTAAAAGTCACTGCCTCTGAGCAGCTGCCCTGAACCAACAGCCCCCCCAAAGAACAAGGGCTTCTCAGACAAAGAGAACAAGACTTCTGCTCACCTGTGGAAAATATTTTGTTTGTGTATGTGAAACAAAGCATCCACCATCTGTCCCAGGAACTTCAGAATCACCTGTTGAGAGGAGTATACATTAAAGTGTAACAAACAGGAGAACTTGCACACACCTTTTGGAAGCTGGCTTCAGCAAAACACCAGGCTTTGAAGGTTTTGGGGAAGACTTTGAAGAAAGGGGGAATACAGAGGAGGAAATATAAAAGCAGCAAGATTGCCAGCTCAGCCAGATGCCTCTTCTGTAATTTTTACCAGGTCTGTTATTTTTTCTGACTTCTGCCTTTTTTCCTTGATTACAGATGAAAGATCTCCTTGGCCTGAGTGCTGCATTACCAGACAAAGGAACAGAGATGATATCTGTAATAAAACAGTACAGAAAAATTGCCTGTTTGCAGGTAGAAATGGATCCAGTAAGAATAATAAAAGCAAGCATTTGGCCAAACTGGTGGGTGTGCTGTTTCTGAGAGCATTAGTTTCTCACAGGACAGACAATATTTACTTTCTTTTACTAAAAGCCAGCATGTTTGTTGGGGGGTTTGTTTACTGGGTTGGGTTTTTTAACACACAAAACACAACAGACCCTATCAGGCATCTTATCTGAAAACACAGGGGTCAATTCCAGTCAAATACACATCCATAAAAATCAATAGTGCCTGAGCACTACAAATCTGCAAATTAGTCAGGGCTTTCAACTTTGTACAGTCTCCTCTAGAAGGGCTTTCAAGCAGGCATGAAAATCAGCATTGCACTCCAATTCACACCAGAAACAGTGTGCAATACTGCCATGTGATGGACTCCAGTGTCTCTATCTTCACTGCTTTTCAGCCTGTTGATTCAGGAGTTAAAAAGGAGGCTTTTTTTCAGATCAAGTAACCCTTTTCTTGCATCTCATAGCAATAACCCCAAATGTAACCCCCTCCAGATGCTTACCTGCCTCCAAAGTTAACCATGTGCTCCACCTTAACCAACCCTATTACATTCTCACCTCGTTATCCCAAGTCACAAACAATTCCTCATAAGCACAGATGTTTGAGTGATGAAGTTTTAGCAAATCCTTTGCCTGCATGGAATAAATAAAAAACAAAGGAGATCTTTTCACAGCTACACAGTCCTCCCCCTTAACTGGGCCTTAAATAATGCCCTAAGCCAGTTCCTGACTTGTTTGTGCCACACATCTGATCAAAACCTTTCAGTGTGCAATATCTGTTATATATTTGCCTCCACCAGCATTGGTAAAACATTTCACTAGGACTTTACTCAATATAACACTAACAGCCCTGTGAGAGTCAGGGATATAAACAGAGCCTTAGGAAGATAACATCCAAACAACCTCCTCCTCCAGTTCCTTACATCCAAACTTGAAAACACATCTTGGAATGTGGAAGTCAAGATGATTTTTCTAGAGTAGCTGTTATTTCCAGTAACCCTTCTGCAAGCTTGAACCTCAGAAGATATGATGACACCAGTGAGATGCTTATCTCCTTGAAGCTGGTTTCCATGTGGGGCTCTAACAGTTACCAGTTACTTCAGCAAATTTGCTGATGTGAAAGGTTAAAAAAAAAATTCCAATTTACTCTCCCTGCAAATGTGGGGAAACAACAGAATAAGAAGAGCCATGATGCCAGCTGGCACAACTGCATTTATTTCAACAGACACCAACATCAGAAAAAAAAAATGGGTCAAACTCTATAAGTAAAGCCAGTTCCAGTACATAAAGAGGTCACCTCTCTCAAATGGGATGAAGCATTCGTGCAAACGTGTTACAACTGTGAGACTAATCCATTATGTGCTACTGCAGATGCTTTGCTGAAGCAAGTTTTTGTATTTTAGCAGTGTTTCTGATGTTGCTTCTTAGTCCAGGCATTGGTGTAAGTTTGCACCAAAAAAGTACAACAACAGAAGAAAAACACTTGAATCACTCCCATAAAAAAAAGGCCATCTCTGAGAAATGAACATATTGACTAAAACTTAAGTTAGTAAAAATAAACTATAAACAGACTGGGATTCTCCTTTATCTTAAAGGCCAAAAGGATGAGGTTTGCTCTCATATTCAGCACTAAGCAAATACAAACTCTGAAAAAAAGCCTATCCTCTGAGAGCAGCTGTCCATTTGGATCTACATATTCAAATTTAAGACCAATTAACATGAAAACTTGGCTTGAGCTCAAGCAAAGGGCAAGGGAGAACACCCTCAGATAGTCCTATCTGGTTTACATCTTGACTATTTACTTAGTTAACACTTGTAAATAAAAGACTTTGTTCTCTTAAGACTTTGGTCTTTGTAAGCAAAGCAGTAAAGAAAAACTGGATCAATACCTCCTTCAAGGCTTCATTTGCTTGCTTTTCTTCAATGCATTCGACCTGCACCAAACAGAAGACACTGATGAGACTGTAATATAGAGACAGGCAAACTTTAAACCAGAACAATCTCACCAAGACGACTGAAACCACAAATTGTGTACAAATTGGCATGAATTTTCCATGATAGCTCCAATCTCTAATGATTAGAGCAGTCATGTTGTTGGGAGATGGCCAAAACCAGAGCTTTAAATGAGCCTGCAACAGCCAGCCAGGCCTTTTGCACTGTGAAGTAGCAGAAAACTAAGGTGAAATTGTGCTGGATGGATGTAAATAGCCTGCTCCTCTTTCCTCACTTTTCACCTCAATATTTTAGTAAACTGATTCAAATCTTGATTTCCAAAACAGCAGCTCAATGAGAGGCAACCTACTCAGTGGCCAAGCTGCCTATCATGTTTGTTACTACCAGAAGGGTCCATGGAGATGACAATCATGCTAAGAGACTTTTGTTTTCCTAGCAACCACTTTCTTACCTTCTTTATTACATGTTTCCTTCCCACACTCCTTTCCGTTTTCAATTCAACTACCAGCATAGAACCCAGCCCCCCAGGCTGCAGCTGCTCCAGCACCTGGGAGGCAGAGGAAAGGTGCTGATAAGCTCACTAGAACTAAAAAAAAACCAAAACACCCAAAGCAGAAAGCCCCTTCAAACCACCTTCCCCCAGACTCCCTGCCCACAGCACACAGCGCCCATTCCCCATGGTAGGGCCAGAGGTACCCCAACTCTTGGAGGCTGTACAGACCTCCCCCAGCTCTCCCTCTGCTGAGGGGGGCACCCCATCTCTCCAGGGCCATCTACACCCCAGCACTTCCCTCCCTGAGACTGAGTAGGCCCCTTTCTCAGGGCTACTTAGACCCTCATTAAGGCTACACACCCACCCCCCAGGACCACCTGCACCCTCCAAAAGGCCTCTTATACCCCCTCCCCATGGTCGGCGGCT
>VWZY01003166.1:252930-290750 GCA_013399075.1 Chloroceryle aenea
GACATGGGACAAGGCGCTTGGCCGGAGCGCTGCGGCCGCAGCGAGGGGATGGCTCGGGGCCCTTCAGCTCAGCGCCCGCGAACGCTGCTGAATCGCCACAGGGATGCCCGTAAATCCTCCCAGGGCTTTGCAGTAACAGCAGCTGGTGGGAAACCCAGCGGCAGGCATGGGTTATTCCCTTTGAGAGGCCCTGCTGGGAGTGTTTCCACTCCCCTTGGCCACCAGCTTGCAAATCGAAGTTCTTGGAGCAAAGCTGGAAAGTTGGCTCAGCTGAGCAGGATGGGGCTGGGGGAAGTTGCACACCTTGTTCCCCGTGGACAAGTCTACAAACAGATCTTTTTGGAGGAGGTAAAAATATAAGATGGGGTAATAACCAAACAAGGTCACTGTGATGGTCAGGTGGAAAGAGTTTTGTCCACTCTGATTGTGTTGGTCTGTTGTTAAAGTGGTGACCTTACACCAAAGGTCAGTTTAAACTTCTCTGGTTTTTGTTTTTATATAAAATAATTGTCTTGTCTTCAGCCAATTCATCAGTGGCCTTTAACGTGTCTTCATTACATGTCAGGATGTTAACTGAAGGCAGAAGGGTACAGCAGTGAAAGATAAATAGGGTTCACAATGAGCCAGATTTGGGCAACTCTGCTGTTGTCTCTCACTGTAACCAGAAGCAAGGCACACAATCCAGTTTGCTTCAGGTTTCTTCTCCGAGGAAAGAATTCTAACCATTTTGATTATGGCTTCCTCAAGGCCCAGTTAGCGTGCTGGTTGGATGAAGCCAGGAACAGGATTAAGCTTGCTATGAAAAGCGAAAGCCCCACTTTGATCGGGGATGCAGAAAGCTCCAGTGATGCCGGGCTGGCACCGTGTTCCCAGCAGGAGTATGAGGAAGAAGATCCCTACGATGACTCCACAGAAAAGCCCCCATTGTACAGGTAGAGAACAGAAGCATAAAAACCTAATTATGTGGTGTTTATCACACAGCTTTTCTTTTAAACTGTAGTTGTATGCCTTCGTTGTTCAAAGCAGAGGAGCTCTGATATTTTTGGAGCTATATTTTTAAACTATATTAATGGCTTACATGATGGTGCAGTAATGATTAGGTAATGAGTAAGAAAAGAAATGAGTGTGTCCTTCCTTTTCACCTTGACCGCTCTACTGAGTGAGGACCTTTCTCACTTCCCCGAGGAGAAACAGTGCCCTGGCTGATGGGAAGTGCAGTGGGCAGATAAATGCTATTTCCACCTTTCTTCCTAGCTCTTAATTAACTGTTCATAGATTCTGGTACCTTTTAGAGTTAGTATGTATGTCTTTATAGTTTACAATGATTAAAATGAGCATTTATTGCTCTTATGCCACCATAGCAGATTGGAGGTCGTGATCAACCCAGGCTAGATGATTGGTTCAATTAGTCTCAGAAGAAGCTACATTCATGCTTTGAATCATAGTCTTTGAAGTTAGAACAATGCTTATGTTCACCTAAACATCACCTCTTGCCAGTTAAATTGAATATTGTACCCACTGCAAGTTCTTCCTTTTCTATAATTCACACAAACCATATTCTCTTTCTGCTTCAGACAAGCTAGCACATCTCCAGAGGCTTCGAAAAGTGCAGATATAAGTGAAATTGAAGAAGTCAGAGACCTACCTGATGTTGTTGGTAAGTTTTATTTCCCTTAATGTCAGATATTTTAATTTGTGTTATTAGGAGCCACCATATCTATATTGGCTTTAGCTGAACAAGGTAAAAAATCAAGCTCAGCAACAACTTGACAAATTTTTGGTGGTTTGTAGGTAGTTTTGAAGATGGAAAGAGTCTACTCCTAGTAAAAAAATAAATGGTTGTAAAATTGGAGCCATCACAGTTTGTGTTTAGCCAGTAAATTCTCATTATGATGCACGCAGATCTCAGCCTTGGAAGCTGCAATTTTTTACATCATACCTGAACTCAGTTCATAGCTTCCACGCTTTTATCCATCTGAAAAACACAATAAAATGAAAGGAAACTTTAAAATACACTTTACTGGTTTGCACCAACACTTGCCTGGATTTTCCTTCCCGTGGAAAGCCGCCCTGCGCCGTCCCAGCTGCACACCCCGCAGGGGTCAGAGTGGGGATTTAGTGACGCGTGGTGCACGCTTTATATACTCCACATCATCCTCATTTCTTTCCTGGCAGTTCCCGAGGAAGGAAGGAGTAACATCTCTGAGATCCTGTCAGAGCGCCGGCGAGCCCGTCACGAGGAAGCGCTGGCCTCCATGCACCGGGAGCTCGCCGACGTCGCCAAGGTACGTGGGGTTCTGTAATCCAGGTACTCTGAAGAGCCTCGTGTTCCCAGCATCACACTGACCTCCTTACCTTTGTAGGAGATCGAACCCACTGTTGTGGAGCCTGGAAAATTACTTCAGACAAAACTGATGGAATCTCATGAAAAAAGTGAAGAGCTGTTTAAAAAGATGGAGTCTGATGCTGCTCTGGAAGGATTCCCCTTTAAAGTAAGGGCAGCTCATGCATTGTCTCATCTTCAGTTATTTATATCTGCTCTGTGTTGTGCCACTTCTTATGTCTTGCTGTAATTTTAAGATATAAATGTTGGCTTTTTTGGGGGGGCAGTGGTTGGTTTGACATTTTTTTTTTAAATTTTTTTAATTTGTTTTTGTGCTTGTGTGGGTTTTGTTGTTGTTGCTGTTCATTCATTTTGGGGTTTTTTTTCTTCTTGACGTTCACTTTTCAAAGAGATTGAGAGTAAATCCTTCTTGCAGGATTTGGAAGAACAGTGGCATATCATCCAGGAGGAATCCTTGACCAGAAAGAAGTGGATTAGGGAAATGGATGAATCCTTAAAAGAGGTTGAAAGGAATCAATCTGATAAAGTGAGCTGTGGTCTTAATAGCTATTAATTAAGCATAAAATTATTAATTCCTTCTAATGCTGGATACAGAGTAAAGAGTAGCTCATTTGTAGAGGAGTCAGAGGTCTGCCAGGGCTTCTGTTGTGAAGGTGATTACTGTTCTTTCATCAACAGATTGTTCTCTCAATTTACCCTGAAATACTCAGGAGAGGAGATTCTTTTGCAGTTATAATGTGTTTGTTTCTTCCACAATTACCTGTCCTAAAGATGCAAAGAATACATGAGCTGGTTTTATTTTTCTGCAGGGTTATTTAGGTCAAACTCTCCCCAGGTCTTAAATTTTATGTCTGTTTAAACAGCCCCTGGTGGATTCAGTACAGATATTTGAAAGGAAGTTGATTTGATCTTCAAATGCAGATTGTCTGCAGACAGGCTGCGCTCAGTTATCACAGATATTAGAGAGAAATCAGTCAAGCAGTAAAGAAATGGAGCATTTCAGTTAGTATTTTATGGATGATTTCAGAAATCAGTATTGAAGATATTTAGGATAAGTATTTTAAGATTCAGTTCTCAATCTATCAGCCAATTGACTTTATTTTAATGGAAAACAAATAGCCTGGTTATATCCTTGCTTAACTTGGAAAACTGACGTGTGATTGATACAGATTTTTATTGTGTTGGGTTTTTTCCCTTTATTCTCTCATCTCACAGATAACAGCTGTATTGAGGAAGTACACCCCGAAACTGGAGGAAATTGCCTTCTTCTTGAAAGATGATGTTCACAGGCTCATGCATGATGAGGCCACGGTAAATCTTTGACACTCAGAGTCTATTTTACCTATGAGAATTTAGCAAGCTGAATATTCCCAGAATGTCTTGTCTTTTTTTATTTTCCCTAATTGAAATTCATCATTTTTACCTTTCAAACACTGCAGCATAGGAGATGTTCTATTTTTGCAGGGTATTCTTTATCATTTGTATTTTTCTCTCTTTTGACATAGACCAGGGAAATTTCTTTGTTTGTTATATGCTGCTTTTATTCCAGCTTTTATTTTTTAATGCACAGAGGATTAACAGAGAGCTGTTGGATGATAAGAGGACAATTGCCAAGCTTTTCTTTAACCTGATGAAATCAGAAGTGGAGAAGGAATTATCCCATCAACTGAAATGGCAAGTTACAGTCATGGACTGGAAGCTCACCCAAAAGAACTCTGCAGTTCAGCATTTCAGGTCAGAATTTTTACTATTACATTTTGGAGTATGAATAACACGCAGTGACTTGTGTTCACTGTTGTTTTCTATCAACAGTAATATTTTATCATTTCTGCATTATAAAACTAAAATGCTAAAAAGAGGAACATTCTTTTTTTTTCCACCTGGTGTGCATAAACCATTTGGTATTTGTATTTCAAACATGAAATGTCCCAAACAGATATTGACTTCATTGCATTCTTCCAGAGAACTTATGGAAAAGGAAGAAAGAGAGAATCTCCAAGCTATGAAAACAGAAATGGAAAATATGATAATGGAACAGACTTCACTCAGTGAAAGGAGACTGGAGGCCTTACAGCGCCTTGGGTATGACAAAAGAGAACAGGAACAAAGGAAGATAGAAATCTTTCTAGAGTTCAGGAGGGATGTGACTCCAAAATGCACTTTGCTGCCTTTCAGTGGGTGATTGTACAAGGCAGTGAGAAAGCAGGGCCTAAACTTCTGTGAAGCTTGTTTGTGTGGGGAAAGGCAAAATGCACTCTTGGATTTCAGTGCACCAGTTACACCAAATAGGGGGTGTTGGAGGGCTAGAAATGCAGGAACACAGAAGTAAATGTTATTAACATTTGAAACAGAGGCAGATGAGGATGGGTAAATGAGGAAAAACTGGTGATCTTGTCAAGGTGATATTTCTATTGGGGAGTTTAATTTGTGTGATAAATTAAGACAAGTCTTGATAGAAGTCTAACACTGCTATGTTTGAATGTCCATCCTGACAACAAGATGATGTTTTGGGTTCAGTGCATTACAACATTTACAGTTTGCCCTTTACAATGTGCCTAGCAAGATGATAGATCACAGTTAGTTCCTTGTCAGGGGCTTATAAAACAGCAACCATCTTCCCTTATTTTCATTGCTGATATGGCTGTAAATAAAGCACAGTAGTATGGTTACTTTGAATCATAATTTTATCCTTTAAGAACTTCCTGAATTATGTTTTGATGACCTATTTTTCTAAAATATATATATCTGACTCCTGTTTCCTATTCCAGTTGTGACTTGTTGCCTTCCACCCACACAAAAGCTGAGATGGATGAATGGTACAACTCTCTGGTGGATTTAAACAAAAGTATAGGTGAGTTGGGAAATCATTAGTCTGAAATTCAAGCAATTCTTTCTTTCTTTTTTTTCCAGGCAGTAATGTGTTAGAGAGTTGCTTTGAAAGTACATATTTGATATGTTTTTTTTTATTCCCTGTGTTTCCATGTGTTTCTAACTCACTTTGAGCTAGCCATACACCCAAAATAAGCTTCTTTGCCTCCAGAGCACACCCTCTTTTAATATTTGTAGCCTGCACAGCAGCAAAGAAGTTTCTACTGGTTGCAAATAACCTGCTACTTTTAAGCATAATGATAAAAAGATTTATATTAAACCATCTTATTTTATTGGCTGTTAGTGTCATACGAGTGTGAGGACACTGCTGGGATACAATACCTGTGCTGAGTCCTCTGTCATGTGTCCATTTCCTGGTGTACTACAAAAGATGGAAAAGTTTACAATGCTCTGTTCTTCTCTGCCCTTCAGATGCCCACAATGTGCAGTGTATAAAGAAAATACAAGTCCAGTATGAGACGGTCCAGCAAAAATACCTGGCAGAAGTGCAGGCATGCAAGGTTAGCATCATAGCTTTGCAACTCTTGTTGACTCCAGTAGATAGTGTTGTTACAGTAACATGGGTTTGAGGAGCCAACAAACATTGAGAGAACAAGTGAAATTGCTTTCTAACATCTGTTTTACTCCTTAGAAAACTTACTGTCCATTTTGTTTCATGGTAGCATGGGATATTTCTACTTGAAATGTGTGCAAGTGGTAAACGTGTCAGTAATGGAAGGAGTGCTGTCCTGTGGCTGGGTAGAGCACTTGGGTCAGAACCCTCAGCCTTTGTGCTGAATCTTTCTTAGCTTGGGCAAGAAATTCCATCTTTCTGCCTCGGTTTCCCCCTTTGTGTCCCAATAGAATTGTACCACTCTCTATGAGAATGCGAGATGAAGGGATTTGAATCTTTCTTTCTGTCCATTCATAAGAAAAGAAGACACTAAATTCAGCCACACTCTCTAAAAACACACAGTATTTGTTACATGGGTGTCAATAACTTAACATTCTTTTAATTTAGAATAACCTGTTAAATCTGGATGTTTGCACAAAAGAAGAGGCTGAAGAAGTGTTGAATTCTGAGTTACTTCCTTTCACTGAGAAACTAAAAAGTCAGTTTGAAGAACTGGAACATATGGAGGTGTGTGGTTTACATTTGGGTTTATTACTCTGGGAGCAGTCTCTTCTTCCTGCCTGAACTGTCATAGGCTCTGGATGTCCCATCAGAAAGGGGTCTGTAATGTAGCTGAACAGCTGCCCCACAAATAAATAAAGTTCAGTGTGGTTCAGGGGGAAGAGTTCATCACTGGTTGGTTTGGATTTATAATAGGCTGTCGGGGGAGAGTTGGGTACAGCCCATCCTGCCTAGGGGCAGAGGAAGAGATTTAAATGGTCTCCCAAATTTCTTTCAGTTCTATCTTTTATGGTTCCATGAATGAAAATAATTGGGCAGCTGTTCCTAAAATGACAGCTGTCCAGGTACTTTAGGGCATATGCAGAACTTGGTGGTTCTGTGCTTTATGGTACCAGAAGAATGAACAGAAGTTTTGATATCTCAGCTTCTAGAACAAAATTCTGCATTTTTATGCAGTTCACATGGACTATTTTTTTCCTCTCCAGGTAGAAATGTACTTCCAGACAGCCTTTTATCATGTTGTACATCCCTTTACTTCACCTTCCATTAAGCATTTTAGTAATAACTATTTCACTTAAATGTATTTCTTTAGAGAGACTTTGAGGAGCTGGCTAAACAGAATGAGCAGAATTGTAGAGACCTCTACAGCTATTTCCAGGAGCTCATGGGTCTCTGGGATGTCCATCAACTCAGACTGTCCCAGATGGAAGATGAATTGAAGAAGAAATTGGATGAGTGCAACTGGGAACAGGATAGCTTACTGCAGGTACAAACACAGAAACAAGGGTGTGTTTGGTGCCAAGAAATGGCTTTTAGTGCAGAGAAGCTTCTGGAATTCAGAATACCCGGTATAAAACTTTAAATGTAATCTTTGACATTTCTACTGGGATGATAGTTTCCTTCTGTCAGACCTATCTTATTCTTGACATGGCAACAGTGCTAAAGGTATTCTCTGTATTGAGTGCCTGCAAGTTTCTGTTCCTCGTAAGGTCTCGTGCAGGTGCAGTCTCCTTTGCATGTCAGGGTCTCATATGATGGGTACAAGGTGCACCTTGAGGTGGTACCATTGAAGATGCTCTTGACCTGTGACAGATTTTTGTAGCATATGAGTTTTGGTAAGGTAGCTTCCCTTCTTGGTGTAGAGTGTATGTACATAATTAAATTAGCTGAATGCTAAATAGTTAGGAAGCATTTTAGCAATTGCTAAATTATTTTTGCTTGGTTCTTTTTTCTTAGAAATTGAAAGCTAAACTGGATATAATTTTGAATAAAATGAAAACAACACACTCTGAAGTAAACATGAAGAAATATTTGCAGAATGCCCTTTCTGCTTTAGATTCCATTAAAGCCAGGTATGAATTTTGTAGTGTAAACTTGAATGTTGATTGTCCTGTTTGTACTTAATGCTGTAGTATGAAGCTGTGGAAAAACACTTGTTTGCTACTTCATGTACGAGTGTAAAATAACTTCCAGATTGATTAAGGCAATTAATAACCACATTTTAATCTCACTTCTAACATTCCTTATGTAAGCACATGTCTTGGATGGTATTCCATTCAAAATGAGAGGTCTGAAATACTTTCTCATTAATGTTTCTGAAGTTCTGTGCTTTTATATGTTGGTAATGAGCTAATCTCTGCTGACAAGCCAGGGGGTGATTGTATTCAGACTAAACAGCTGCAGTACAATGTGTAGCCTAAAGGTTTTTTGAGACAGGTTGTAAAGTTAGAGTTGGATTTAAAGACAATACAGTCTTATTTCCATGCATACTCGAGTCTCTTAAACAGTGACCTTGATTTTGACAGGTATGAGGCAATCAGACAGGCTCTAAAGGATGAAGTAATGATTTACCCAGAAGCTATTTTGCAGGAATTGAGTTCTTATAGCAGATCCATCAGCCAATATTTTGATGTAAACGAAATCTTCAGACAGGTATAAAGCAAGCAAACTTCTTCTGGTTTAAAATCTTAATGGTGTATTAATTTTTCACTTTGGGGAAAAGTGGCATTAGCTTTAAAATTTAGATTATATAAAGTAAGGCATTGTTATGGCCATAGGACTGAAGTACTTTGGTAGAAATAGTCGAGGGGGGCAAAACATCAACACCTTTCTGTGTCCCTCACTTCTAATTCTGTCCCTATTACAAACTGCATTTTGGCAAATTCACTTGCCTTTTAAACAGAAAAACACATAGTAACAAAATATTATTAATCAGTTTGAGTGTTATAGCATCTTTAGATGATGAGAGTCATTCAAGACAATCATACCTTATTAAAATAGATATATTTTAAGTAATTATATGGATTTCTTATAAGCAAACAAATCCTTATCTTTAAATTTAATGGGGTTTTTTTGTTTGACTGGGTTTTTTTTTGTTTCTGTTTTGCTTTTAGAACTTGCAAGGAGAGATAGAATTCATGTTTCAAGATCAAGGTAATCCCTCGAGAGTCCAAACAGGTATTTTTGTTTGCTAGTTTTTCAATCTGTATTTCCCTGGATTGTAACCAGTAAAATTCTTTTTTATACTGGAAAGAACTAGCTAAGACTTCAGAAGCTGAAGGTCTGGTGGAGCAGCAAGCTGAGAGCATTGTGCAAGAAAATGAAGGAGAGGAAAAGACAGACAGTTGTCAGCAAGAAAAAAAGCCAAGAATAGCTGAGAATGAGGAGACCATTGCACAGGAAACTGAAAAAACAGAGGGAAAAGATGGGGAGATTGCTCCTCAGGGAACTGAAGGAACTGAGCTTGCAGAACAGAGGGGAAGAGTTACCCAAGTAAATGAACAAGAGAACAAATCTGAAGGCGAGGTGAGTCTTGCACAAAATAATGATGAATAGGAAGTCATCTTTTTGCTGAGGTAAATCTTGGTGTAAGTTAGATTTAGTTTGTCCATGAAGTATGTAGGAGTCTATTATTTTCATTTCTTTCTGGGCTATTGGGACTTTAGATCCTTTTTATGGGGAAATGAGCCATAGAAAACACTTTGCAAGCATTCCTTTTGCACTCCTTTTACCCTTGTAAAAACCCTCTGCATGTAATACATATATTTAATATCTTTCTTTCTTTCATCAGAGTATTCTTAACCCAGGGCAAGTGTTTGAAGGTGTGTTTGGATCTAAGTAATAGTTTTTCAGGTCTTTGCTTAAGTGAATTTATTTCCATTACAAAAACCTGTTAAAGGATTGATGACTTTATTGAGATTTGCAAGGCTGTTCTCTGTATGAATGCTGTCCAAGTTGAGAATGAGATGCTTGTTCTTAATATCCTTAGGAGTCTTACATTAGCTTGTGCAGTTGATTTTGTGCTTGTCCCTTTAAAGATAAGAGATGATAATTTCCAGATAATTTTCTTCCTAGGAGGAAAAGCAGAAAGCTCTGAAAATTGCCATTGAGACCTTTTCCACTTCCAGTGGAAACTCATACACAGTGCTTGGAGTTGAAGAGGAAGGAAAGACTGAGATCCCAGAGACTTATCTTACAAAAAATGAAAAAGATGAATCCCTTCCAATGTACCTGAATCGTGTCCTTATCAAAGAAACCGACTTTGTAGAGCTGAAGAAAGGGTTAGTAGAAAACAGACTGTGCTCTTTTTGTCCCTTTAGGTAACAGGTGCATTTCAGCTGCTTGGAAGAAACATTAGACAAAAGATGCAAAAAGCATCTGATAACTTTGCTGTCATTCTTCTTTTTAAACTGATAAAAAGAAGAGAATTTTTTATATTGCTTTTCGTCCGTGGCTCTCAAAGTGTGACACAGGCACCTTTCCTCTTGCAGAACATTTGTATTTTACAGAAAACTAGTTAGTAAGAAAATATAGTACAGAAAGGCAAGTAATTTACCCAAATTCCCTGCAGAGCCATGAAGGTGAAATGCCTGGTGCTCAGCAGTATGCAGCCAGCTCAAAAACTCTACCTGTATCTTCCTATAGTCAGAAGTTAAACTTGTGGAATGAATATATTTCATCAATTCCTACTTTTTCTTTTCCTCACTGTAATAACTCTTTTTTTTCAATCATAGAATTCGCCTCTGCATCTTCGAACACTTGGAGGAATGGTTTGCAGAGGCTTTGTCCAAAGCCCGTGACTTCGTGGCTGCTGAGAAAGAGGAGCTGGACTCAGCATTTGAGCTGCGTCTTCGCTTGCATCAGCAAAGGCAGGAGGATATAGAGACAAATATCTACACTGACAGAGCTGGTACTGACTTTTCTTTTTTTATTCCCCCTGAGCATCACACCACTTCATTTAGAGATGATCATAACTAGACCACAATCTGTTTCACCATCAGTTCTCTCCGTAGTAGAGGGCAATAGGAAGCAGCTGACTGTCTACTAACTCCTAGTATAAGATACTACTTGTGTATTTTCAAAGAGATGTTTCTTCTCTACAGCTCATCCTGGTTTGTAGCTGTTACGTTTGGAGAATGCCCAGCAGTGCTTTGCTCAATGACTTGACTGTAAAAGACACAGAACACTCAGTTTCTATTGTCAATATTTGTGAATCCTCATTCTCCTCGAAATTATTTAACAAGAGTTTTCGATTCACAAAGAAATAACTTGAAAAGTGTTGCAGAAGAAGAATTAGCCAGTGTTGGGAGATGGGAAGTGGCAGAGCTTGGCTGCTGAATAAAGGAGAGGAGGGATTTAGCTCTACAGAATAACACTGTGCAGCTACAGATTGGCCACTAACCAGTTTCTGTGAGACCAAAACCAGGTTTTTCTGGTGGAAAAAAAATAGTTAAGGCAGTTTTTTGGTCTTTAACATATAAACTAAAAATTTCCCAATGCCATCTTTTCCTGCAAAGGGTACAGGTGCCTTTTCTGTCAGTTTTCTGGAGGTTGATCATCTGGCTATTGATTTATCCAGCTATCACTCCAGAAGGGAGATCAAAATGATTATTTTTTCCTACAAAAATGGGGAGAAATGTATTTTCTATTAGGAAAAAACAAACAAACAACACCCTAAAGTATTTTACATTTGTTACAAGACTTTGAACAGAGAGATAAGGGAGAAGTCAGCAGTGAGCAAACATAAAGGAAAAACCAGAAGATGTTCATGATTTCAATGGATTAGGAGCCACCAGGGATACAAATCAAACACAGGAGAAAGCCAAAGCAGCAGAATCAGATGTATTTGATTTGTATGTTTTAGGCTTTCCAAGCTCTGGCTCAGTTTATTTTCCCGTTGCTTCTCACCCCAGGCTGGCTGGTGGTTGTAACAGCCCAGAGGAAATAATGACCTTCTTGTACCATTTCTTTTCTCATCAGCGGAACTGTCTCTTCACAAAAAGCTCATAGAGTCCCACTGCGCAGGGGTGGTGGAAGCTCTGAAAAAGCAGAAAGATGGGTTTATTACATTCTGGGATCAGCAAGATGACATCAGCAAAGACTTGGCGTCCCGAATCTGTGAGATGGAATCTGTCCTCCTCAGTTCTCCTGGGGGTGAGAGGTAAGTGTGCCACAGATGTCCATAGTTAAACACAGTCTGAGGCTTGCAGCCTCAATCTATTCTGGATGTCGTTACTCTTCAGTGAAGGCAGCTTCATGAAACTTAAAAAGAAATAGAAAAAGTAAAGGATTTTTGTTTCCTCGTTCTCTTCCCCAAGAGATTAAAATGGGTACTGAATGGAGGACAATTTTCCCCTATTTACAAAGTGCTGGCAGTCTTAGAGTAGAAAAGATGTTTCATCCCTTTAGATTTCATCCAGTTTACTGACCCTGCACAGCGAGAGCAACTCGCTAACTGGCTCTGGAGAATGTTCCTTGATGGCATCAGCTGCTTGCTGCTATCTTCTGCTGCTCCTCAAAACGAGCACAGTTCAGAGAGCTGCTTTCAAACTGCTCCCCACCCCTGACTGCTCCGATTTCGTGCATCTCTTCACAACCAGCAGTCTCTGAATCATAGTGTGTGCTCCTCTTTCTAAATGTTTTCCCTGCCTTTTCTTGTTTGCTGTTAGGCTGGTTTCTCTCAGCGACAGTCTGAACAAAGAGCTGCAAAACCAGCTGGAAACGATCCAGGATTCCCTGAAGAGTTACCGGAAACATTTGGATGAAACTTTAGGAAAATTAAGGGATTCAAATGAGGATTTTCCCAAAGCTTGCAGGTACAGAGATTTCACTGGAGTGTTCCTTACCTACTTCTGGCCATCAGCATTTGTTGCATAAGCAGAATGGTAAAATTAAAGTTGTTTTTGTTCTTCATCTCACTTGCTATTTAAAAAAATAAATAAATTAAGCCATGATTGTTACAGTTCTGTCATCACTCTTGCATTGATACCTCTGCCTTAGGCTCAAAAAGGCTAAATATCTGTGCTGAGCTAAAATAGTCTTTGGTAAAAGGAAGACTTATAGCCAATTGCTTTTACTTTGCTGGTTGCTTTCAGGTTATTTTCAGAGGGAGGGAACTTTTCTCCCGAGGAGGTGAAGTCTTTCAGCAAGCGTCTTCAGCGAGAAAATAAACGCATTGAGTCTTTCCAAATTTTACTCAAAGTAGACATGGACAAAATGGAAACGAACTACTTGGAGGAGGTGTGCAGAGTTTTGTTCTTTTAAATTCTATATTATACTGGCATGTCTGATGGGATTTATAACCAGCTAGTACTGTGAGACTGTTGTGCGTAGCAATTCCATGGTGGAAAAAATAACTAGAGATGCTGAGTAATTTTTAAAAAGTGAAAGTTAATTAGTTTTGTCTCTCTCATTGGTTTTTTTTTCTGGCATTCTTAAAGGTGACTGAACTTATGAAGAAGGCTGATAAGAAGTTGAATTACATCTTTAGGAATCGAGTCTTTATGGAGGAGATCAACCGCTTTTTGAAAAGTCTGCAAGTGCAAATCAGATCAGAGGTACAAAGAGAAGCATCAGAGCTTTGTTTCAATGAGTTATAATAATCCTTTTATTCTGTTGACTAGATTTGTCAGCTGAATTCAGGGGGGACAAACTTTAAGTGGCTTTTTTAGTCATTCAAACCCTGGTTTCTATCATTATCAGCTTCAAACTGGTTGTAGGAACACCATGGCCTGGCAGCAGGCTGAGTGTGTACCTGTGAACACAGCAGCGTTTTCGTGTGGTGCAGCAGAGTTCATGAAGCCTTGCTTTTTTTGAATGCTTGTTTTTGGCTTCTCCTCCAAGTACCAGTGATTGGAAACCAGAAAGTTTAGTGGTTTCCAAGTAGAAAATTCTGACATTTTCATGTGATTCCACTTCACCAATTCCTGTTTCTGCTTTAGGTGGCAAAATCCAATGGGCAGGCAGTGGCATTAAACTCTTATCTGGAGAAGCTGCATCAGAAGATAGATGCCTGTGCTCATCCTACTGCAGATAAAGAAGTAAGTTCTAATCAGCACAGAGTGGTGTTTAATTTCACTTGGGTTTACTGTGACTCGCTGTGCATGTTTCTGGAATGTATAAACCAGTATTTTTGAGGCAGACTATTGTTCTTACACATTTGGGGGGTGGGCAGAAAGAAAATTTTACCATAGAATTTTTGCTCGGGAAGGTCCTGTGCCTCTTTTCCTGCTCAGCCTCTCTGCATCTCATTGCTTCCACCTACCTGGGCAGTGGTGACAAGAACAGTAAATGATGTCATGTGTATGAATGTGGCATATTTGAAAAGTCTCAGGTAGTTCAATAAATTCTGTCTGGTTTATTGCACCTTTCAGGCTTCGACTTCTGAAGAGTTGTACAAGTTTATCAAAGTGGTGTTGACAGAACTGAACAAAAGGAGCCAGTATCTCAACTGCTTGCTTGAAAAAGCCACACGACCCCGTGGCAATGTAAGGCAGCACTTAAGTTCTCTGTCTCTTATTTCATATTGAGGGATGTTTTGAGTGTATATGTTTTTAAAGGGTTTTCACAATCTGTGCTTTGAATTTTCCAATGAAGATAGGTGCTGCATTGTTCCAGGATGTCCAAGACAGTGTAACATGAGGGTAGCTTTCTTAAGAGGCCAAGTAAATCAGTTACCACTGAGCTGTGCAGCATAACAATCAGTTGCTCAGTTCTTCCTGAGACTTTATTTTCAAGGTGTAGCACTATTCATAGATACATACTTCCTGGGTTTGGCTAAATATTTATTATTTCTTTTTTTACAAAATCAAATGTGTCCTGAAATATATTTTTGGTTGGGATTTTTTTTGTTTGGTTGGGTTTTTTTCCCTTTCTGCCTTTATTTTGTGATCTACAGTGGATTGTTGTTTTCAGGGTGTATCTGAAACACTGCTTATCACCATGATGAGAATCTACTCTTAGCTTCTTCCAAGTGTCTCAGAGTTGTGTAACTGTAACATTACTATTAGAATTTTAAACAACTGTCTTCCAGCCTGTGAAGCAAAATCGTGTATGTTTGGAAAGATCTGCTTCAGGAATCAGTATCTGCATGTAATGCTTTCACTAATTGCCTGCTACAGTCAACAGAGTTTAATTTTCCTTCCTATTTCAGGAGAAATTTACCTCTTTTACAACAAAAGCTCCATTACAAGGTCCAATTCCTGTTGCCACTCGGAAGGAGAATCTCCAGAAGGAGAAGAAAACGTTGATAATGGGCATAGATCCTGAAAAACATCCTGTGATATATCCAAGCAGAGCGGGAAAGTCTGCACTTCGAGATTTATCAATAGGTCTTATCCAAAGTTTACTTGAGTAAGTACTTGTTTGCCTAACAGTGTTTTTCTGTTGTTGTCTTTATTTATGTTTTCTTTGCCACTACAAGGATCTTCACTACAGTATTTTTTTAATGGATGTTCTAGAAACATAGCAAGGTTTTCCTGATACCACATTTCATTGTTTACCTTTGTATCTACAGAGCAGTTGAGTATTTCACTCGTAGTTAATACTGCCACATGCTTCCTGATCAGGCTGCCTTTAAAAATCAGTGTAGCTGAGGCTACTTTCTTTCTCAAAAGCAGTTTCTAATAGCCAAATATACCCCACTGTGAGTTATGTGACATCCAGTTAATAGTATTATGATAAATTTTAGGTATTAAATGTTTGTTTTCTGTAGTATTTTAGTTAAAAGATGATTACGTGCTCTGTAGTTGAATGAATATATAGAAGGTGAACTGAGCAGTGTGGCAAGTGTGTGATTTGCAAGTATTTTAAGCAGTTTTGCCTGTAGAAATTCTGCAATTCCAGTTAAACAGTTACTTCCACGAATGTCCTTCTATTGACACTGTTGGTTGAAAAAGGAAGGAATCCTGTCTGTTAAATATTACCTCAGAAATGTAGCCACATTTAGCACATGGTAGGGATAGAGAACTTGGATGGCAAGGAGAATTCTGTAATATAGAATGGCAGGGGGTTCAACAGCCACTTGGCTCTATGTTTTTGTTCCAGTTTTCAACCACAAAGAAAACAACCAAGCCTACCTCAGAGGAGAACTGATCGTTCACAGACAGCCGGAGCAGGTGCACCAGCATTTCTTTAATATATCACAGCAATCTAACTGGTAGTTCCTAGAGCATCACTGAGCATGTCAAGTGTGGTCCAGAGCAGCTCTGAGACTTGTGCATCCCAACTTTTTTTTCTTGGGTATCTTTACTTTGCGATAAAGTGATGATTTGGGGCTCTTAACCAATGAAAGCTGCAGAATAAGATGGTAATTTTATAAAGAGCACTCATATTTGTGATAGCAAAAGAGAAAAGGAGTGGAGAAAAGAAATAGGAGTCGTGAAAATATGTTAGGGGTTCAGGGATCCTTCTCAGTGTGGTGTCATTCACTCCAAGGTGAGTGCAGGAGTAACCCCAGCTGCTCCCTGCCCACCGTTCCCATTTCTTCATCTCTCTTCCCCAGAGCTCAGCTCCTTCTGCCATTTCCAAAGAAACCCCCTCTCTCTCCCCATTCCTCACAGCCAGACCTATGAATGTGGCCCATTCATTCTCCTTGTTCTCTGCCTTTAATTTGGTTTAAATCCTGCCACGTTATTTTCTGAGAGGTTCCCATTACTCAAGCCCCAGTGCACAACACGGATTGCTGATGGTGCTGCTGGGTTACTTCAGTTCTGCCTGCCAGAAATGATTGTCCCTACAGTTGTCCCCTTCCTGTTGTAAGGAAACATTGTAGAAATGAGAACAGAAACTGTATAACTGTGTAAAAAGGATTTCAGTTGGCATTTATACAATGTTCTTCTTTCCTTCTTAAAAATAAAATAGCTCCTCCCACCTCGAAGAAGAAATCTCAGACAAATGAATCCCAGGCAGGTCCTCAGAACTCTGCTGCTGGTGACCCTGCACCTCAGGTCACCAAGAAAGCACCTGTGAAGAAAAAGGTGCCAAAAAGAAGGTAAGACCCCTGGAAGCAGGAATTCCCCTTTTAACATTCTCATGCAGAAATCTACCTGAACTTTGTCCACTGAATGATTCTTAATGCTTATTTGTATTAGACTGCTTCCCATCTCTGCTTGTCATTTGAGATCTCTTCCCTGTTTATGTTCTCATGACAGCTCTGCTTTTTTTTTTCCTGTTCAGATTTCTCTGGATAACCATTCTTCTTTTTCTCCTTCATCTGTTGCTGCTTTGTATTTTGAAGTTGTTGAAGTATAGACTAACCCCATGGTGGAATCAATACAGATGAATTTTCAGCTCTGGTGTCTAAATAGGGTCTGCAGCTTAGTCCATAGGTAGATGAAATAAGGTGGTGTAACAGTGAAAGCAACAGAAAAGCTCTGAAGAACCATTGAGAATCCTGAGAATTTTCTTTCCCCCAAAACTCATTTCCATATGATGCTAGTTTTAGAGTTTATTTCTTTCAATTTCTTTTTTTCTTCAATTTCATATCATCATATGACTGAATAGCTCAGCCAGAGGAGGAAAATACTTGTCAATAGTTCCAACTTAATGTTTTGCCTCCCCAGGAGAGACTCATACACCAAACCAGATATCAGTAGCAAGAAATACCAGATATTTGGAGAGAAGCCTTCGGAACCTAAGTAAGTCATGTGTGTTTACAGAAATGGGGAGGGCTTCTTTTCAGATTAAATTCTATTTATTTAATTATAATTGTGAGCTATAGAGTTCACCATTGGATTTTGAGGTATTTAACCTTTCTATTTAGGGGTCAAAGTGTTTACAGAACAGTTTTACACTGCAGTTCATGAACAGTGACTATGAAAGTCATCCATTTAGCTGTGTGTGCTTAGAAACATGTCACAAAATAAACCTGAACAAAGTATTTGGAAAGCAGTAAACGTTGTCAATGCTATCACATGACAGTGTGATTGTTTGGGTTTTGCTGGCTTTATTGATTGATTTATTTGTTTTGTTTTCAGTACTTTTAAGGGGGCTGTTCTGAATATCCTCTGGATGGGTAATAACAGATTGCTCACCCTTGCTGAGGTAAGAAAACCCAGTGCTCTTCAGTTGCTTTTGCTTTCAGAGGTCTGCTCCTGTGTCAGCTAAATACTTTGATTCTTTACAATGGTTGGATGGCCATCCAAAAATGTTCTTTTTTTCACCAGTGCATCAAATTTGTAGATAGTATTTCACAGAGTGTTTGGACTCATGGGCTTCCTTTAGAGATATTCACTAAGCATTTCAGAATTGGAGGGAGAAAACTGGTCCCAGCTACTGTTACATGCCTAGATATGACTACTCTGAATGTGTTATCAACAACATCTCTGTTTTATCTTTACCTTCTGAAGGAGTTCTATGAAAACCAGAAGCCTCAAATGATAATGCCTGATGATGTGCCAGAGACATTTGAATGTTTTGCGCAGATGATCAAGAAGAATCTATTGTCATACCAAAGTGAGGCAGACAATCATTACAACTCCAGTCTTATAGGTAAATTCATTCAGCTAAGACTTTCCATTTCTTGTGTGTGTAGTGTTTTTTTCATTGATGTAAACTGGAAACTGCAGTGGCTGAGAATTGTTTAGCTTTCTTAATCCATCACACTCAGTGGAAAAACTCCAGATTATTTTACTGGAAATTAGGCAAATATTCCTTTTATATACATATAATCAGCTACAAAAAGCCAGGCAGAAGGGCATATGACTGAGTTGAAAGACCTGTACAAGGTCACATCTTTTAGCAAGTGTATATTTCTCAAAGCTTTGGACCTAGGAAAAAGAACAGCAGGGACAGAATCTCCATGAGAGAAAATTCCATGGTGTTTGACCCTTGCAGTGTACATACAACTCACCTAAGAGGGTTTTTCACAGCACTGAGTACTTCTGTGTCACATAAGCACCCTGTCTTTTCCAAAAAGAATTTCACAGCCAGGTGAAGCTGTTGCAGAAGGATCTCCCTGGTGTCTCCCGGCTGGCAGTTGAGTGTCTCCTCAAAGAACACGAGCAGAAGCTCAGCCATTCCACTGCTGAAATTCGGGACTCCTTCAAGAAACAGATGGAAGACTTGGAGAACATGAAGGTAGGTACCACGGACATACTGGAACACTTCCAGTCTAAGCCATGCTAAATGCACCAGCATTATAAAATTTCATTAACCTCCCTGCTTAATCACTCTGCTGAAGCAGCCCCAGCTTGGTCTTGTGTTTGCAGTGAGTCTGTGCAGTTCTACTGCAGGCTTTGTGTTTCTGGTAACTCAGACTCTTCTCTCACTGCTACCAGCACTGGGCTGCCTCTTTGTCATCTTGTCCTGCTCTGCCTCTCACCTTCCATTTGGATTGTAAAGCCTGTAAGGGTTGGAACGTGGTGTGTCTATCCAGCCCGTGCTGCATGGCTGCACTGGTTTGTAGGTACTGTGTTGTAGGGATAATGGGAGATCTTTATTTACTGTCTTTCAAAACTGAGGTGTATTTTGGTAATGCCAGAAGGGCTAACAGAATCCTAATGGAGATCATGCACAAATGTTACAAGAGGAGTGTCCCCAGATTTTTTTTTCTCCCTCTGAGTATTAAGTTAAATTCAGAGAGAAAAATACAAAGATAAGTATATAAAAAAATATTGTGTTTGCCACTCGTTAGGAGAGGTGATTATTTGCTGAAAATGAACCCCAAGGTGTTTTGGTATCCCTGGTGTACCAGGCAATTTGGTATACACTGCACTGCAAGGTTTATCTCGAGACAGTCAAGGAATACATTCCATTTTCTTTGTCTTTCTGAACAATTTTATATAAAATATGTGGGGGTTTACTACTTCCTTAGCCTGACTCAACTGCCCATTCCTCACTGAAGACTTTCCTTTCTTACCTATTTACTTATAGACTGTGCACAAGAATCGGTTACACCCCTCCCTGGGGCACCCAGAGAACTCAGTTAAACTGGACACTTTGTACCAAGAAGAAATAAAAAGGCAAAAAGACGAAGCTGATGGGATTCATCTCAAGACACAGAAGCTGCAGGTAGTTGTAAAGCCATTGCTTAATGTGAACTTAGATGCTGCAGTTGGAGAGTACATCTTGGATATATTTTTCCTCCCCATCAAAAGTAAACTGGGAGATGTTTTCAGTTTGGGGCAATGCTGTTCACGTGGTTTTTAACTGTTAAGTTCTGTATGGCCAGCATTAGACAGCAGACACATAAATGTATAAGCACATCTACACATGTGCAGAGTTCTTGTGGAACACCTTTTCCTATCATCCATAGAACATACTGAGGAAGAGATGACTTATCTCTCACTGGTAGAGTCACTGGATATAATTCTACATTTGGGGTAACAGTGACATCCTTTGGTTAGTTGTTTTACTTGCAGACAGCAGATGCCTGGAAGGGTTTCTTCTGTGTGCATTTTGTTGGTGCAAATAATTCAGGTTTTTCTACATCAGATTAAGAGCTGGAATAAGCAGAATTTTAGGGGAGACATTTGGTAATCAAAACACTTTCCCTGCCCCATGCTCAAGGGTGACTGAAGGTCAGTTCCTGCACATGAAAGATATTTGTTTACTTCTCACAGACCACTTACTCAAAATTCTAATCCTTTTGATTCTGAACTAGTGTCCCCTCCTCACAGCTCTGCATACACACAGAGAAACACAGCCTTTTTCATTCTGCTCTGGGCAGAAGGATGCATTTACAGATAGGCATCTATACCTGATAAAACCAGCTAAAGCTAATGTGCAGCTGCTGGGCAACAGTCCCCAAACTCTGCAGCTTTTTCTACTCTACCCAAGTGTTGAGAATACTGCAGAGGGGCAAATCTGAGACCCTTTCACGTGCAACTCGGGGCCTTGGGTCTGTTGTTGGCAGCTGTTGCAAAACGTCAAGGTTGGATACTTGTGTAGTTCTTGTGGAGCTAACCTAAAAGGAGAGGTGATCGAATTAGCAGAGGAATTCCTTTCACTTGTCTCCAATGTCCCAACAGGATTGTGTTGCAGAGTGTGCTCGGAATTTTTTTTCGGCACTGGCTACCTTCACCGAAAAGCTGCTTCTGGAATTGGACGAAATTATCACTATTGATGACATTCAAGTACCAAGTAAGTAAAGAAGAGATTGCCTCTACTTTTTTTTCTCAAAGACTGTAGCAGATTTTCCCTTAGAAGAGACTTTTACATGCTATGGTATTTTAAATGGAGAGATTGGCATGATCAAGCAAAGCAATTTCTTGAAAGTGGGGAACATCAGCTGTGTGCAGTTACTCCCAAAGTGGGGTGTTACTCTGCTGGTTTGTTGCTGCTGAGTCTAGCTTCTGTTCTCTCCCAGAAACTGAAAAACCAAGAGAGAAGCTATCCACTTTAATCCGTCGTAAACAAGCTGGGCTTCCTCTGGAAGACACTGAAGATAGAGAGTCAACTGAGCAGGGGAGCAGGTAAATACTGAGCTGTTCTCATTGCAGCTGCTGAATACCTCATTGGTCACTGGTGACTGTCATTTAGCTACTTAGTTTGGGTGGGTAGTGACCCTGGGCAGTTTGGGTGGGTAGTGACCTTGAAGAATAGCAACAGATACAGCTGAATAAAAGGGAATCTCCTATTGTACTGTAAAGCAATACAATATCCATATTATTTCTCTCCTGCTGTGCCAGTTACTATGTGTTAATGCATCACTTTTGAATCTGTGAATATTCTGTGTGTTTGCACTCAGAAGAAATGAATTCAATGTACTACACAGAGATCATGAAGTTTAAAACAAAATGGATGTACTAAATAAGGTCCTTTGTGGAGATTAAAAAACCCACATTTAATCTTTCGTACTTTAAGTAACATGAATTAATAGGATCTGACCTCTTTTCTAACTTTCTATTTGTTGGGTCTGTTTGTGTTTTAAGGACTTGGCCAGGAATACGCATAACTACTCTCAGGAACAGCACAGGCCGTGTCATCTGCAGAGAAAGCGCATCAGTTACTACAGCCAAGAGCACACTGAGCCACGTAGCAGCTGTAGATGCAAGAGATGCTGCATACAAGGTTGGTCTGTGGGAAAGGACTGTGAGAGAGGCTGCTGCTGTCATGGATTTGGTTTTTGAAGGGGAAAATTATAGTTCTCTGTACGTCTTTAATACACAGAGTGTTTCCAGATCTCAAAGCCGTGTTCCCAGCGTGTAGAAATCCTCTCTGGTATCTGTTTCTTTCTGATGTTGTCAAAAGCAAAGAGAGTTGGTTTCCGAGGGAGCTTTCTCATTCAGACCCATTACAATGGGGAATTGTTGCAGCAGGGAAGCTCGGATGGTATCAGCAAAAGGATACTTTGTGCCTTTCAGCAGCAGCACAATTCAAAGAGTAGCTGCAGCCACGATTCCGTTTCAGTGGAGCTTGCTTTTGCTCACCTTGCCTGCCAAAGCCTACAGCTCTGGCTTTCAATCACAGAAGCTGATTTTTCCATGAAAGGTGAAGGGCTGTAAGGTACTTACCTCCCATCGTCCATCCTGACCCATCACAGATCACTGCTTTCACCATAAAAATGATCTCTCTCTTCACTAAACCTGCTAGAAGAGTGATTGTAGTCTAGACACCTCCAAGAGACTGACAATAGCTTGTGAAACAGTAGTGTACAGCAATATTCTTTCATTAAATACATTGGAAATAAATGCTCAGTGTTTCTGCCTCTCTCCTCGGAAGTAATTGTGCTCCCAATGAGCTGAGTTAACTTCTGATTATTTTTTTTAATACTACTTTTTAATAATATGTCCTGAAGTAAAATACTCTGGCAGCAATGGGAAATGCCATCAAAACTATCAATTTGCATGAGTGTTTTGTGTATCTTGTTGCATTGAAAATATTTTCTATTTTGGAGCATGGACCTTTTAATAAAGGTGCCTTGAGTTTTTCCTGGTAGTCTGCAGGTTTCTGTTTAGCTGAAATAACTCTTCAGCAGCTTTGTAATAGCTCAGCTCACGGTGACCCAGGAATTCAGGCAGAGGGCATTCTGTGTCTGAGATGGGTTCTTTCCTCTCACCCCGCTAGAGAAAGCAGCTCTTTAATCTTAGGACCTAATGGAAGTGAGATGAAGGTCTTCTGGTTTTGTTTTAACTATTTCCTTCTGGTTTAACTACCTACTGCTGATAATTTGTTTTCAGAAGTCTTTAAAAGGAGCAGCACACGAGGAAGGCAGTGAATAATAATTCATTGTTCACATCGTTGTGTTATCAAAGGCAGAAATTCAGTGGCCTGCGTGCAGTCTTGTGATAGCAGATCAGGGGCTGGATTTGGGCAAAGTAAAATTATATTTCATCCCTACCAATTTTGTCCTTTGTTTTTGTTTTTCAGAAATACAAATGTAAACTGGAGCAGTACCTTACCCAGATCAAGAAAGAGAGTGCAGCTCATCTGCTGACAGTTCAGCGTTGGGAAGAGTGGTGGAGACGCTCCACCCAGAAGATTATGCAACTCTATAGATGAGATCAGTCCAATCTTGCTGATCTTTCAGATCATTTGTGATTAAAACCAACAAGTTTTGTCCTGAAGTCAGTAACGTTCTAGATTTAGTCCAACAGAATTTTCTATGTTATTTTTAATTGTCTTACATTGAACAAGTTCCATTGCCAACAGAACTATTCTTTTCCCTCTTGAAATAAATCTGACGAATGTTCCTTGAGTTAAACGTTGACTCCGTGCAGTGCTTCCTACTTGGATCTCAGCCAGGCTGAGGTTAACTCGTTGTAGTGCTGGCTGCAATATGAGAATCTGAAAAGCCCAACCAGTGGATTCTTAGTGAAGTTAACGCTCAGGACTTGGGCATTATTGACTCTCTCTGCTCACGGGGCAGTCCGAGGTTGTAACAGTCAGAGGCAGGCTGGCTGATAATGGTTCAGCAGGGAAATGTTGTGGTTTTGGCATGGATGAAGCCCTTCCCATGGATATCCTCTTGTTCTTCACACGCTGAACGGCACTCTGCTCCCAGCTTGCTACTTCACTTTGAGAAATCCAAAGGGTCTACAAGTGAGGTATTTATCTGCAATCCAGAATGCTTTCCGAGGCAGGACTTGAAGATAAAGTACTGCTTTGTTCTGGGAGGTCAAGTGAGTTCATTGAGGAGTAACACGGCTACTTTCAACTTTTAAACTCTCTGAACTCATCTGAGGAACCCGAGGAACTTAAACCTGCTTCAGCTGGTTTTTATGTTTGCTAGGAAATTCTGTCATTAACTGCAGCCACACCTATTGTGTTTGTGTTGGCTTTCACTGTAAACCCAAGAGCTGTAAATCAGTTGAGGATAAATATGGTAAATGTCAATGAGATGCACGGGGATGTTCCAGACTTATCTGGCTCCAGTGTGTCCTTGCAGATTTGTAACACAGAAACCGAGGCAAAGAGGGAAGCATCAGCTGTGAGCCTAATGATGCAATACTGCAAAACATGTGTTACTTTTCCTGAGGGATTAGATGTTTACTCTGGAAGACATGTGGTAGTACACGATGCCTACTACCCTAGCTGAAACTGCACTAAATAACTGGACCACCCATGACTTTTGTTTTTATTCTGTGTTAATTTTTCTCCTCAATTTGAGGATAACTTTTATTCTCTTTTTCTATCGGTTCATTATCCTCTGTCCTTCCCCATCCCCAAGTTCTATGCTCTGTGTGCCATAGTGATGAGCACATGAGGATGGTGAGGCGCAGGAAGCCGGAATCCCCAGGAGACTGTCTGCAAAGTGGCTCTGTCTGATGCTGTCATTTGTGCTTTGGGGGAAAAACTGAGCGGTTGTTTACAGAACTGGAAAGTGGGGATCAAACTGGGAGGGGTTGCAAGCACCATGGAAAACAGAATTCCATCAAGGCTTGATGTTAGGCCAGCTCATTTAAATTCTGTATGTATAGTTTACCTTAAAAGGTTGGACTAATGATCCTTGAGGTCCCTTCCAACCTGGTATTCTATGAAGAATGATTCCATAAAGGACAAGATTTTAGATGTCATAGGCCTGGCTAGCAGAGGTTCTGTAGAAAACATCTGTGGATTATGTGTAGCCACCGGCTGACTGTCACCACCAGTGCTGAGTTCTTGCAAAGCAGGTGAGTATCACATAGCAATGTATGAACAGCCACAGCATTCCAGCTTTGTGGGGTAACCCTGCTTTACTCAACAGGGCGAGGGCTCAGCAGGAGTAGTTCATGAGGATGGTCTGACTACAGAGAGTTCAAATGGAGTTAACCAAAAAAATCACAGGTCTTGGAGTTAACAATCTACGTGATGATTGAGCTCATAGAATAGAAGGAGGAAGGAAACATCTTAGCTCTTGGGTATGTAAAGGGAGTCTCCTAGTGCATAATCACTGTCATAAAGATATGGACCTGAAGTGAGATCCTGGCTGGAAATTAGGAAGCCTTCTGGGAAGAAGGGCAGTAAAGCACTGGCAAGGTTCCCAACCCACCTTGTGTGGAGATATCTCTCAAGAATGATTGAAGAGCAGCTGTCTGAACCCCTCTCTGTCCATTTGGCATGTGCTGGAGGCATCAAGCACCAGGTCAGGCAGGAGACCCTGCAAAATCTTGGGCTCAATGTAGTAGCTCTCACTACAGAATTAGCCCAGGAATTAGATAGAACTGTTCAGAGCATAGAATAACAGCCAGAGGGGAAAGGCTGGTTGCAATTCCTTCTACATTTGTTGAGCTTTGGCAGTTTTAGGCAAGAATCCTGAAGTGCTCAGCATGAATCCATGAAGGCTTTAAATGGTGGAAGGCTGAGACAGAGAGCTTTTTATTAAAGTGGGATTTTGTGATGCTTCTTGGTGCAGGCTGGTTAGCTTGGATGACAGGAGAGTGAGGAAGAAGCACCGTACAGGATTTCTGTATGACGTAATAAAGCAAAGGAAAGAACTTTTTGCCACCTGTCTTTTTAGAATCAAAGAAATAAAAGTAGGAAAATCACCACTGACTTTTCAGCTCCATTGGCACCGTTGGATGCCTTGCCCAGGGTCAGGACAGAAGAGCCCTCAGTGCTACTTCAGCCTCCCCAAAGCCACAGGCTGTAACGGTTCCTCCCACTCACATCAGTTCGACTGACTTTCTATAAATAGGAGTCTGACAAACAACCAACCATTTTTTTTTTTCCCCTCTCCAGTCGCATGCTGGGAAATGCTTTCCTCTGACTGGAGACAATCTGTACAGCAGCAGCAGCAGCCTGGAAAGCTTTCTTTGCAGAAGAGCACTTGAGGTGGAGACGGAGGATGCGGTGGAGGCGGCAGTGAGTGTGCACACGCACAAGACTTCTCCGCAGCCCCGCGGGTCTCTGGTCGCCGAAGGTAACAATCGGTGGAGCCTGTAGCAATTCATGCACTTGTCACAAGCCCCGCTGGAGGTCACGTGCAAAAGGCTTTGTGGGTTTGTGACAGATCCTGTGGTTCACGCTGCAGGAACTTTTACTTCTCTGTGAAGAGAAAAGGGATTAATTTGAGCTTTTAAGGTAAGGCAGCTGAGCCAGGGGATGTTGACTGTTGAAAAGGGAGCAATTTCTTTTGACTTGGAGAGAGACATCATTACCCAGTATGAATTATTGTTGTCTAGTGCTGCTTTGCTTGTATCTCACCCCAGTTTAGCTACGTGCCCTTTGGAGGGAGCTGTCTCTGGCTGTTCCCCTTCTGTGAAGGATGGAGTTTATCAGCTCAAGTGCTAACTGCATCAGCTCCACATACCACCCGATAAGGTTGGGTTGGGTGAGTTTATTAAACTGCAAAGCCTGTGTGCTTGAGATGAACGAATGGAGTCTGTAGGAACTAGAGTCAGATCGGAATGTGTCCCCACGCTCTCAGCTGTGATCGGGTCTTGCTGAGAGGGAGACATTTCTCAGATGGTTTACAGGAACTGCCTCTGACTCAGTGGCCTGGTTCCTTCCGTGTTCCTGACTTCAGAAAGACTGAATTAAAAATGAAACTGCTTGGAGAACCTCATGCTCCTATGATAAAATAATCCATTTCTCTCATAGTGAGATATTTATAGCCAATTTCCCTTGCTTTTTCTTTTTTTTCTTTTTTTTTTTTTGGTCTTTGCAGGGTGAAAATTCATTTCCTCCTTATACTCTAGAAGACATGATTTCCAGGAGAGTGGTGGGATCTCTTGCTTGTCTCTTTGTTGTTACTGCATTTATCTGGTAAGCATTTGTTGGCAAGCTTGGTCTTGTTTAAAACATCTGTCTACACCTATACGGTGATAAAAAGCATAGCAGCAGAAAAATATAGGCAGTGGATTTTATGGGAAGTCCTTGTTAGAGCTGTAAGAAAGAACAGTAATTCATGCAATAGATAAAGTAACACTAGCAGAAGAAGAAACCTCTGAAGGGCAAGAGGGGGTGAAAAAAGGCTGATTGTGTCTAAATTAGGCTGCAAACACCATATCTGACTCACAAACAAAGGTTCAAGTACAGAATATTCCCGTTATATTTCAATTCAGCCCTTAAAAGAGGTGATTATCTCCCTGTGCAGTTATCAGACACTGGTGCTTTCAAACACTGAGAACATCAGGAGCTTTGAGTACGCTGTGGACATCCTCTCTGGACAACCTCAAACCTTCTGGGAAGGAATCTGAGATCAGGCATTTCTATTAACTGTTAAAATACTACTTATTAATTACACCGTGCATCTGCTGTTGCAGTTTGCTCTTGTGGTTGCTTTTCAACACAAGGCAAGTGATTGTATCGAAGAATGCACGTGGATTGTGATCCATGTACCTGTGTCAAGTAGACTTGCAGTTGGCTACAGTGTCTTCTCAAAATCTCTGCCAGATTCTGAGAAGACCTTGGAAAATCCAGGAGAGATGTCTTTTGACATTACCTCTCTTCAAATGTTTCTTTGCTGTCACAGGATTGCAGTTGGGAATGGGAAAGTGCACTACCTCCCCTATTACCTTCCTTGCCCCGAAATCTTGTGAGTATCCCTTTTTGGATGGAGTTGGTAACACAGATGGGTGTTACAGGAGCTGCACTTCACTGACGGGATAAGTAGTTACTGAGGAGTAGTTACTAAGGAGTAGTCACTTGTCCTTTATTTTATAACTCCATAAACCAAGGTGGTAGTAACACAACCTTTCCCCCTGAGCCTCCTTGCCCAGGTCAGCGTTGGCTTTACTCTCAGGGTGTGAGCACACACGTGCTCGTGTACACAGGGGATCTCCCTGTGTTTGAGATGGGGGTCAAGTATCTCAGCTCGCCAAACGGAGAAGCCTAAGTCAGGTGAAAGGAAGGATTGTCTAGAGAGTTCTGGCAGATTTAGGAACAATCCCAGTCCCTTGACTCCTTAGTCCTTCATTTCATGTACTCAGCAGCAGGTCCTGATGCTGAACCTGGTTCATAGTTTGGGAAGACCATGACAATCCCTTTCTTTTCCCACCTCATCATGCAGCTCTGTGAAACTCCACTATACAGATGAGAAGCTAATCCAGCTTTTTCCCCGGTAAGTACTGGCTTTTTATTTCCTGCCCTTTACACTGCTGTTCCCCTCCTCCGGGCACATTCATGTATTATTCAATGGATCTTTCTTCCTTTTTACAGATTATTTTATCAGCAGCCAAGAGTGCTGGCTCCAAAGTAAGTTTCTTTGTTTGAACTTTGGAATTTCTTCTTGCTGACTTAGCTTTGGGTGCTCGATGGTGCCCAGTTTCCTGGTACCCACTGAGCAGTACCTTGTTGCAGGAGAAGTCTGTCCCTGTGGGTTTGTCTGTAGGTGTCTGTGCTGCTGTAAGATGCAGTTCAGTCACTGCATGATCGTCAACACATCTACTGTAACTTCCCAGTTAATACAGTTGCACACACAGAGCCTGGCTGTGCTTGCTGCCAGGGGCTCTTCTTGAGATGGAACATCTCTAATACCTGGAAGAGTGAGAAGTAACTTCTGGAACTGTGTTGTAGCTGTAACCAGCTATGAAACAGCTCTGGAGGCATTTCAATGCAAAATTAGGCAGGTGCCTTGTATGACTTGCAGTGAGTGTTTCACCTAACCCGCTGCATCTTAGGCTGGAGCAAACTGCAGCTCTCACAGACGAGTCTCTGCGAGAAGCAGTCAAAACTGAGTGAGTTTAAAGCAAGCATGGGAGGTTNCACTATACAGATGAGAAGCTAATCCAGCTTTTTCCCCGGTAAGTACTGGCTTTTTATTTCCTGCCCTTTACACTGCTGTTCCCCTCCTCCGGGCACATTCATGTATTATTCAATGGATCTTTCTTCCTTTTTACAGATTATTTTATCAGCAGCCAAGAGTGCTGGCTCCAAAGTAAGTTTCTTTGTTTGAACTTTGGAATTTCTTCTTGCTGACTTAGCTTTGGGTGCTCGATGGTGCCCAGTTTCCTGGTACCCACTGAGCAGTACCTTGTTGCAGGAGAAGTCTGTCCCTGTGGGTTTGTCTGTAGGTGTCTGTGCTGCTGTAAGATGCAGTTCAGTCACTGCATGATCGTCAACACATCTACTGTAACTTCCCAGTTAATACAGTTGCACACACAGAGCCTGGCTGTGCTTGCTGCCAGGGGCTCTTCTTGAGATGGAACATCTCTAATACCTGGAAGAGTGAGAAGTAACTTCTGGAACTGTGTTGTAGCTGTAACCAGCTATGAAACAGCTTTGGAGGCATTTCAGTGCAAAATTAGGCAGGTGCCTGTATGACTTGCAGTGAGTGTTTCACCTAACCCGTTGCATCTTAGGCTGGAGCAAACTGCAGCTCTCACAGACGAGTCTCTGCGAGAAGCAGTCAAAACTGAGTGAGTTTAAAGCAAGCATGGGAGGTTTCAGGGAGTAGCAGCCATGAAGTGACTTTGAAGCAAATGCTCCTGGTCAGCTCCTGTTTATTTATTATCAGTCTCCTTTGGTCCAGCTCCCGTGACCTGACTCTTATCTCTAGCAGTTCCCTTTCAACAGCCACCATTCTTTTGCCTGTTAACAAACACACCCTGTTGGTACATACCTCTTTTTTTGAATTTTTTTCTTCCCTCTGCTATTTCAGCAGGCTGTCCTAGGCCTGAGTATTTCTCTCTTCCACAATGGAATGAATTAATATGTGAAATCAGCCACTGTGCTAAATGAGGAGGGAGTCTTGTAACTTTTAGAAGTCTATCTTCAGGAGCAAGTACTGAGAGGATGCATACCATGGAAATGAGTCATTAGGAAACCCAGTGCAGCTCTTGAAAATGAAAGGGGAAAAAAAACCCTCTGCTTAGAGAAACAAACTTGCAAGTTTACCTGCTGTCTCTCCCTCCAAAAAAAAAAACAACCAGGGATAATTAACCCAGGAAGAGAACAGCTCAGTACATTTTCTACAAACAAAATTCTTCTTCCTGTGTAATTTTACTCAATGACATGCATTGCAGTAGGAGGGAGTGAAATTATTATTCTAGTATGTACTCAGAGTGAAAGTATTCGAGCTGGATTGACAGTGTTCCACTGCCTCAGCCAGCAAACTGCTCCCCACGGGTCCCTCCGTTTGGGTATGCTGCTTTTTTTTTGCCCTGAGAGCTTGTCAGATGAGAGACTTCAGCCCCCTGTGTGACCCTGTGCTNACTTTGAAGCAAATGCTCCTGGTCAGCTCCTGTTAATTTATTATCAATCTCCTTTGGTCCAGCTCCCGTGACCTGACTCTTATCTCTAGCCGTTCCCTTTCAACAGCCACCATTCTTTTGCCTGTTAACAAACACACCCTGTTGGTACATACCTCTTTTTTTGAATTTTTTTCTTCCCTCTGCTATTTCNTGGGGCGAACGTGAGTGGGCTTGGGTAAATTACACAGCATAAAGGACATCTTGGTTTACAATCAAAAAGGTAAGAAAGAAACCCTGAAAATAAAGAAGTTGAAGTAGCATTGCATAGCTGTAACAGGGCATCATCAGACTGTGCTTGGATGTGTATTCAGTATTTCCACTCCCCACACAGGAAGCTAAGGATTTTCCACAGCTTTGTTACACACGAGTGCTGGCTCATGTACAGAATATTAAATTATATCTGAATGTGCTAAAGCTATATATAAATACTGGAAAAATAAACGGTCATGCTGCAAGCTGTGTTTTAAGAGCACAGGAATGGGGAATATTTTTATAGTAATTTTCAGATTATTACTTGTGTTTTAATCTGTATACAGCAATCTGCAGCAGGCTGGTAGCAAATATGCACAGCTTCTCATTCTGGGAGTTGAGTGGTCAGTCCTCAGCAGAAAGTCCTATGTGCTTAAGTGAGATTTTAGTAGATCCTTGAGTTTTTGTTACGAAGTGCTTAATTTCATCCCAAGAACTGAAATGTGTGTGCTCAGTACCCTTAAATAAGAGAGGGCAGGGAGAAAAATCGGAAGATAATACCATCCATGAGTTAATGCTCCAACACATCCTCTTCTAGCTGCATTTTTACAGTTTCTTTCCCATTTACTGGCCTTGAAACCAAATGAAATAGTTCATTAACATTTCCTTTCTTTTCCATCAGACGTCAGGATGTGCTGACAGTCACACCATGGCTGGCCCCCATCGTCTGGGAAGGAACCTTCAACGCTGAGATCCTAGACAGTGCCTACAGGCCACTGAATCTCACCATAGGGGTAACAGCCTTTGCTGTTGGAAAGTAAGTGAACCACTCGGTGGGCACAGTTCTTGGGGTGATGTACCTCCTCTGTCAAAAGATCAGTTTGGTTTTTCTTGTCCTCAGCAGAGTTGGAAGTCTGTCCCAGTCTGTAGTAAACTTCTACACCCATGTATTGCATCCAGAATCATAGAATCCCAGACTGGTTTGGGTTGGAAGGGACCTTTCAAGCTCATCTGGTCCAACCCCCTGCAGGGAGCAGGGCCATCTGCAGCCAGAGCAGGGTGCTCAGAGCCCCGGCCACCTCCCCTGGGATGGTGCCAGGGATGGGGCAGCCACCACCTCTCTGGGCAGCCTGGGCCAGGGTCTCCCCACCTTCAGTGTAAAAATTTCTTCCTTACATCGAGTATCAGTCTATTGTCAGTCATACAATCCTACGAGATAAGTCTCAACACCCAAGGTACCTGCAAGCATGGTCAGTATATTTGAAGAACTAGCATGTGCCTTGGGAATTGGAGCTGTAGGTTGGTGACTAGTAGGTCAAAGCAGGGTTAATCCACTTGCTCCTTGTCCTCCATTATCCCTAGTGCATGTACAGTGTATGGATCCTTGCAGCAATAGCTAGGCAATGCTCCTCATCCTAGGTTGTCTTCTGTTCATTGACGTACCCTTCATAATCCAGCTTGCATCTCCTTGTCCCTGCTGTGCTGTCCACATGTTGTACCTGCACAGATACACGAGGTTCGTGGGACGCTTCTTGGAGTCAGCAGAGAAACATTTCATGAAAGGCTATCGGGTGAACTACTACATCTTCACTGACAACCCTGAGACAATTCCCAATGTCCAGCTGCAACCCGGACGGAAGCTTGTCATTGTCCCTGTCAAGAAATACCCCAGCTGGCAAGAGATCTCCATGCGCAGGATGGAAGCCATCAACAAGCACATCGCAGAGAGGAGCCATCGGGAGGTGGACTACCTCTTCTGCCTGGACATTGACATGGTGTTCTACAACTCCTGGGGGCCCGAGGCCCTGGGTGATACAGTGGCAGCCATACATCCTGGTTATTTCAACGTCCCTCGGAGTCAGTTCCCTTACGAGAGGAGAAGCTCTTCAGCAGCCTACATCCCTGATGGAGAAGGGGATTTCTACTATGGAGGAGCTGTGTTTGGAGGGCTGGTCAAGAAAGTCTATGAGTTCACCAAGACTTGCCACATGACCATCCTGACGGACAAAGCCAATGGGATCATGGCAGCCTGGCAGGAAGAAAGCCATCTCAACAGGCACTTCCTCTCCCACAAACCCTCCAAGCTGCTTTCTCCAGAGTATTTATGGGATGACAGGAAGCCAAAGCCCCCCGAAATTCACCTCATACGTTTCTCCACAGTGGATAAGGACTACAAAGAGATAAGAGATTGACCAGCTGACCCCTGCAGAGATGTCCTCCACCCAATCAAACCCACTGAACAGTAGCTTCCACAGAACATGCCCCACTGTGAATTTTTGTTCCTAGCATGAACAAACTGAGAAACACATGGACAGTTTCTCTGGAGGAGTCTCACTGCCAGCCAGAAGCAGCAGCCAAAGTGGAGGCTGAGAAGGAAAAGGGTTCTGGGTTCCTAATCTTTGTAAATATGAGCATCCTGCTTGAGGCTGCAGCACACAAAAAAGGCATCCAAAAGGGCAGTTACCAAATGCAGGGCTGCAGGTGCCTTTGAGCATTTTTTGTGAGGCCTGGCAGAACCTTAGCAAGATCAAAATGGTATTTGACAGCCCCGTGGAGAGGGAGAAGAGCCAGACTTTTAGCAAAGACTTCTTCACTTTTAGTTACCCTGCAATGGCCTTTTATTTTCATGCACTGTGATTCAAACTCACGCCCTTTGTCAGGATCAGAAGGAAGTTATCCCTGCGTCAGTGTGCAGCAGGTTTGGTTCCTGCACCTTCTCAGCAGAGAGCTGGTGCCAGCCCTTGCCAGTTAGAGCTCTGCTCTGACAGGACCAATAGTGTGAATTCATATAGCAGTTATCTTCCAAATTTCAGTCTGTGCTTTGTAGATTTGAGTTTAGACAGAACTGGCACAGCTCAGCCCCAGACTGAACTTCTTTGGGTTTATTTCAATCACAGATGTGCCCTGAGCCTTTTCCCTGGTTCACATGTCTCTGTAGCTCATGTAATCTTTTCCATCACAGAAAATCTGGTATTGAGAGGTTCATGTTCCTATCCATTGCCTTAGTCCTTTCCAGCTTTTCTAAGCTCTGTGAAATAAATTGGCCAGAAGCTGCTGGAACTGACAGTGGGAGCTGATGCATTTCCAGCAAACAGGGTGATTTTGTTTTATAATGAAATGCTCTAGTGAAACTGAGCTCAGCCTAGAGCTGGAACTAGGCTGGGGTTAACATTTTCTGCTCGGTGAGAAGCTGAACCAGGTTTTTTGTAGCCTTTAAAGCCTGACAGGTCACTCGGTAAACAGGCTCGAGGGGCTCTAAACTCGGGGGAGCTGCCACATCTTGCCAGCAGTGACTGCAACTGTCAACTAAGGTCACAACACGGGGGTCACGAGCCACCCCCCTTGCCCCTGCTCAGCTGCCATAACCATCTCCATTCCCTCCCGAGGCGTGCTAGCCCAGGGCTGGGCAAGTCTGGCTCATGCTCCTTTAATGTGAGCAGGGAGAGAGACCCCAGGGAGCAGCAGAGAATGGCAGTGCTGGCGAGGAGAAGCTGGGGTGAAAGGGCTATGCTGACTGTTTCTAAGGGAACAGTTGGAAAAAAAAAAAAAAGAAAAAAAAAGGCANNNNACAAGGCTCATTTGGCAGAGAGAGAGAAAATGGGGAAGAGGTGCCTGACTGTTCTTGCTTCTCCTCACATGAGAAAATTGCTGTATGGCAGTGTATCAACTATTCAGAGCTTTAGGGCCCCACCACTGATTGCAGATGACTTAACGAGCCATTTCAGTCCTGTGGGAGCAGGCTGAAAATGGCACTTGCCAGTGTCATTGTAGGCACTTCATCTTCTAGAAGACTAATAAAGAGCTTTCACTGTACCCATAATATAGATGAGCTACACAAAATACCTCCAGCCCTAGTGGTGCCTGGGTCTGTTATTCGTGCTTCATCCAGCAAGGGATCTCCCCATTATATTTTCTCCAGTGGTGTGGTGCTGGAGGAAGCCACCTCTCTCCATAACTAAGCCAGAAGTGAATTTCCTGGGGAGATGTTTATGTTTGGTAGCCAGGCACATCATCTAAGCCAAAAAGGTGAAGAAAGATCCTAATCCAAATGTTTCCCAAAAGATATATTCCCCCCCAACCCAAGATGAATACTGTGTATTTCTTCTGTGTAAAAACAATTGTGTCCAAAGGCTATGGCTGAAAGGAGGGTCTTATTCTGCCAGTTGCTATATATATGCATATGGATTCTTCTGCAAGCCAGAAGGAACTGTCTAGTCTGATCTGCAGAGGACAAGCCAGATAATTTTATCAGCCTCTGTCAGGATGAAGCTCACAATAGGTAGCTGGGTTGTGCTAGATCTCTTAGAAAAGCACTCAGCTCCAACAAAAATGTGCAGTGATACAGCAGCCACACATCCCCAGATCTGCTGTGTGCATGGCTCGTTCCCTTTATACCTTCATTCTGCTCTAAATTGCTCCCTGTTTGCAGCCATGTGGTTTCATTCTGCCATGTTAAATTACTTGAATTCCTGGGCAGATATTCATAGCCTGAATCATATTCACATCCCGAATCCACCAGGAGAGGAAGTTCTCCAAGTACAATGATGAGTGGTAGAGGATGGTCAGTGTTTCTGGGGTACCTGTTCTGAAAGGCTTACGTGAAAGGCTTGGTCTCCAGCTCAGCTTCTCAGCCACCTTTTGTCCAAATCCGAGCCCCTGTGATTGACAGAGTAATAGCCTGATTTCTGCAGTGCCAAACATGTTTATTTTCCTGGCAGGCCAGCAGCTTCTCCCCGGGGGAAGGTCTCGTGTCGCACGTTACGTGACAGGGTTCTGCCCAACAGGGCTGCGATTTGAAGCAGTACCCAGAAACTCCCCGTGTCTCCAGGGAGCAGAAGAATGTGACTGCAGAAACACACCCCCTGGTGTGGTGTGGGAGATGCTCCCTGAATCATGCCCTCCTCTAATTAACGAAAGGCTGGATTGCTGTTGTCATCTCCTGCTGATTAATCCCCTTCCCCTAGCAGCAAGATTTCCTTTTCTTATTTGGACGGTGGAGCCAGAGACGTGTGGGCAGTGGGGGAGCTTCACAAGGACCTACTTTCTGATCTGAATTCCCCACCACCATCCATTGCTCAGTGGGGAAACTGAGGCACGTGGCAGCAAACACCAGCCTGCCACTCTTACATGTGAGGTTTTCCTCCACTTGCCCCAGGGAACAGCGTTGTCTCACGTGTCCTTGTGCCAGAGGACTTGGAAACACAGACAGAGTACAGCATGAAAAGTGAATTGCCACATGTAAATAAATTATCAGCCATGTTACACTGCCCGAGGATCTGCTCGTGCTTTCAAGGTATTTCTGACTCAAGTCCCGTTTGTCCTTCCTTAATCAAGCCTCAGATCAGGACCTTGGTGCCTTCCCAAGAGCCCCTTGTTCCATCCGTCCCTTTCTGCTCAGCTGGAACAGACTCGTCATTCATTGTCCATCTAATTTAAGAACCCATCTGACAGGCTTTTCCTTCCCTTGTCCTGGCTGGTGACTTGCATGGTGTGTTCATCCCCAAAGGGAAAACTGGAGGGGGGGGGGTAAGAAACAGAAACTTCCAGCACTGAATATGATTCTAGGTGGGACCAGACCGTGATCCACTTGTTCTCCCCCCTGACACAACAAGAATAATTTCCACTAAGCCAGACTTGCTCCCTTTTCCACTTCTGTTCGGATTTCCCTCCTCCATAACCCTCCCTCGGGTGACATTGCCTGACGTTCCTGACCAGGAATGTCATTTTGAACCTCTTTGATGCGTAGCAATAGTTATAAAAGGACTGCCCTCGTCAAACCTTCTCTGTGTGAGATCTCTGGCTGGGGGGCATGGAAATGAGATGGTCTTTGAGCAGATGAGGAAGGATAAGAACATCAGTTACACATTCCCTGTGCCAAACCAGCCTGGGGAATAGCCAGCCATGTGTGCCTGGCTGGTTTAATGCAGCTAAAGCAGCAGGGTGGTGGAAAGGAGCTGCGAGGGCTGTGAGCTCCCTGACAGTGGCTGGTTTTAGTCTCCTACCCTTTGTCTTACCTGTTAGTCCTGTGTCTTTTCCAGGAAGGGACTGTCTCTTGTGTCCACACAGGGACTAGCCCTGGTCCCTCCCTGGCGAATACGAGGTACACGGAGTGAGTTTCTTTCTCAGTGGAGATTTGTTCTGATCTCAAAGAGGAGCTCTGAGCATCAGGGTTACTATTTTCTCACTTGAATCCTCCCTGCTCTGCTTCACCTCACTGCTCTAGCAAGTCCCTTGGGATCCCCAGGGGTGACACATTCCCAGAGCAACAGCTGCTCTCCAGGTGGAGTGACAGTGACAGTGATGGGCACTTTCAGGGACAGCAGGAGCTAGAGAAGGAATTTACAGGAGTGGGCTGCACTTCACTCACGCTAAATCCCCAGTCCTGCAGCTCTGATCCACGCATAGGTCCACACAACCAAATAATTTAGGAAAGCATTGCTAGCAAAACACATCACAGAAGTGACTTTTAAATGCCTGCCCACCCACCCGACTCCCTCCTTTATCTAAGAGTGACGCTGTACTGACTTGACTTTTCTTGGGCTATATTTAGATCAAACACAGATCCACCAAATGTCACTGTTTCGTGTAAAACTAGTGTAAAGCCATACGACTAGAAAGGCAGCTTTAACCAGAAATCTCTGCTGCTTGTATGCCCACCTCATCCCTCTGCCCCCACGCTAACCTTTAGCTAATTTCAAGCAAGTCAGATGGGTACAAATTACTCTTAAAAAAAGTGCTTCATTTGTTGCCTTTGGGGTTTGGTTTGGTTTTGCAGAGAGGTTTGCCAGCAGTAAATTACATAGTTATAGACCTTTTGAAGTATGTGTCTTTCCCCCTGTTCAGCACTGACACCATTACTATAATTAGAATGATGTTGCTCTGTAGCAACATCTAGTGCCAGAGCAAGAGGCCTGGCAGCACCTTTTCCTTTCCTGGCTTCGCTCCCCATCCAGAGCTGCTGGTTCTGCTGGCCTGGGGCCCCCGAGGAGCAGGACGGGCAGATATGATGGGCTGTGCCAGGTCACTGATTCCCACAGAGACCCTGGCATAGCTGATTCTTCCGACTCTGTGGCTCGGGGGGCAAGGGTCTGTTTGATGCGGGTGCTGGCAGTGCCCAGGGTGTTCAGGGGCTCTGCACCCCTGAACCTGCACTGTCTGGGTGCACTCGGCCGTGGAGAGTGATGCAGCCTTCCCTCAGCTCCTGCTTCTCCTGACATCACTCTGCGATAGCACATGTCATCGGCCTCATAAATATAAACTATGGGTACTGGAGCCTCTCTGTTTCCAGGGCAACCCTGCTCGCTCAGCCTCTGCTGTCTCACCAGCTCACGCTCCAACACACACCAATTGTGCACTGAAATCTCCAGCAGCTTTTTCCCGGGGTCCGTGGCCCAGTTTGGGTGTTGGGCTGGGCAGAGATGAAGCAGACAGCGGTGGAGGGATGTGCACT
>VWZY01003166.1:298172-330105 GCA_013399075.1 Chloroceryle aenea
GTGGATATTCATTTTCTCCACTGATTTTTTTTCTCCTTCAAGTTTTGGCCATGGGTCAAAGACAATGTTTGTAGACATGAGCTGACGTCAAAGGTGGCTTGGTGGTGGCGTGCTGGGGGACCATAGGCTTCCAGGACAGAGTTCCTGCTCCCTTGAGGCCTGGGAGCTCAGCGGGAGTTCATTCACTGCAAAAATTTACGTCCTTGTGGTGCTCTGGAGTTCACTGAGCTGTGCTTGGGGCTGGTGAACGTTGCATGCTCCCTGGAGTAGCTGGAGCTGCAACACCATGTCCTTCAGCACCCTGCCTGGAGGGAGATTTCGAAGACAAGGGAGGGAGGGAGGGCTGGGGGGTAGGAAGGGGCACAGCGGTGTTCCAGTGGGTGCTCCCCTGCTGCAGCTCAGGGAGGGTGGAGAAGCCCTCCTTTGGTCTGTCCTNGTCTGTCCTTCGTCAGTGTAGGGTCTGGAGAACATCAGAGAGGATTTAGATGTGACGCCAGAGCTCTGGCATGTCAAAGCATCCTAGATAAGGCTCCACACCTCCCTGTAGAGTCTAGAAAAGAAAAGGAGGAGAGGGAGAGAAAATAAGTGAGGTGTATAGCTACTGACTGCTGTGGGCTGACCAGCGCTGCTAGGGGGGATCCCTCGTGTGACAGGAGAAGCTCCTCTGGTAATGCCAGAGGAGGGGATGTGCAGCTGGCATGCAGGTTGGCGGCACAGCCTATGGGCAATGCTCTTCCTGGGATGCACCATGTGGCCACGTGAACTTGCTCGCATCCTCCCCGAAGGCTCTGCTGGCTGATCCAACCCTCAAGGCTGTCTGTTTGTCTGTCTGTCTCACACCCTTGTGGGTTTCTCAGGACATCCGCTGTTCCTTTTTATCTTTCCTCTGTGCTGTCCCAGTCTGTTTCCCACTCTCTTGCTACAAACTCCCTGCCTGGCCTGAAGGCAGGAAGCAAACACTGCAGAGGCCACATTCAGCTCCAAAGGATCCTGCCTGGCTCCGTGTGGGCCCTCAGCATGGGATGAGGAGGTCAGGGTCATATCGCAGGGAGGCCCGCAGGCCCCTTTGAAATCTTTGGCAGCCACCCTGCCCTGTTCTTTTGGCCCCATCTCACAGCGGATTTCCCACCGTGTGTTTCCTGCCCATCCCTCTCGGTGCCGTGTCCCACATGGTCACAGCTCTTCAGCTCCCTGGGGAGGAGATGCCACTGGTGTGAAAAACAGCAACAGGCGGCTGGGGTGGCACGACAAGATCCAGGGTGGGTGGAAACACCCTGGTCAGGGGTGGCTGCTGCTGTGCTAGCTGCTCTGAATGATGGGGAACAGGAATACAGCTCTTGGCTGCTTTCCAGCCCTTCTCCAAGGAGGTTGGGCAGCCCCAGGGGGCTGGCTGGTGGTCAAGTCTTCTGGGAGGGGATGGAGTCGTCTTCCCATGGCAATGGTGGTCGAGACATGCAAAGGCATTTTCTGGGTCTGCACAGTCAGCCACTGCTGGCCGAGCTGTGGGGTGTCTGTGGGAGGATCTGGTGGGTGCACACTGGGAGGCTGGAGGAGCAGCGTGGTGTCCTTTCTCTGGGTGGCTTTTTTCCTGGGAGAAGTCCCACCTTAGCTGCCTCATGGGGAGCACCAGTCTCCTCTTCATACAAACCCTCAGGGCTCGTGGTTGTTTAAGGGCCCTGTTTTGCTTGGCAGAGGTTGAAAGTCCCAGCAGGCTTCAAACCCTCCCATTCAGCATTTCCATGGTGACAGGCAGGCGATTCTGGTGGCTCTGCTGTCCTCGGTGGCACCAAAATAACAAGGCTGGGGCAAGGGCTGTGCCTCGGTGTGGTGGGTTTGCAAGCCAGTGACCCTGCAGCCTTGTCCCAGTATGGGGAACCTGGACACACTCCTCCCCCAGTGCTCATGGAGGGCAGTTTATTTTGCCCCCAGCAGGATGTGCACTAAAAAGAGGAAGAGTTTTGTGCAGGTGAGCTGTGCCCAGCTCCTGCTCTGTCACTTTGTGTGGCACTGGTGGGGTTGCCTGCAGCAGCGTGTCCTCTTGTCCCCTGACAGCCTGTCCTGTGTCTCTGCATTCCTAACTTGTCGTGAAGAATATTGCAATGCTGTCTGAATAACTAATGGAAGGAAAGGGGAGATGACTCATAAATGTTTCCACAGTCTGGGGAAGGTGGATTTCCCCTGGTGGAAAGGCATTTACCCCCCTCCTGCCACAGCACAGCACGGACCCTCCTCCTCTGGTTAACCCCTGCAGATATCCCAGCCATGCCACTCGGAGGGGATCTGGACCTGAGGGGCTTCTAGTCAGCTAAGGCATCAGCCAGGCACCTGCCCTCTGCATGGTGGCACAGCCCCTCTCGTGGCACTTGGTGGGAGATGTGGGCGCAGTACCCACAGCTGCTCCACTCTCCATCCGTGTGGCTCAGCAGTGTTTCCTCAGAGCTCACCAGAGCACGGAGGCTTCTCGCCCTTGTACAGTATGCAGCGTGGCTCTGGGGTACCTGGGGCCAGGTGGGAAACGGGGATTTTTTCCAAGCTTGATTTTGTTGCATTTCTATTTTATTTTTCAACTCTCTGTTGTTGTAAACGAAGGAGGAAGAATGCAATCTTGAAATGTGCAGTGATACTTGTCAGTGTTTCAGGGGCCGAGTCCTGTGAGCTTACACGTGTGGGCACCATTTTTCTGTGCAAGGCCTCTTAGCTCCTTTGCACTCTGGCTTGTGGCCAAAGCACCTGTTTCTTGGTAGGTTCCAACCTGTCTTTGCAGGGACCACCACTGACGCAGCCCCTGCCGCCGTGGATGTCACAGCCCCACTTTGGGGGATTCACCCAGCGCCTTTCAGAGCTGGGAGCTGCTCTGGGTGGCTCCAAGTGCTTATACAACTCCCCTTTGCACCGTTCCCAGTGCTGCTTGAAAGGCTGTTTAGTTAATAGGATTATAAAGCTTTCCTGTCGTTAGGCAACGGAAATCAATGGTGGGCCTCCAGGGCTGAATTTCATCCGATTTACAGCGCAGTCACTGGATGGCTGCGCTGGGCGTGCGGCGAGAGACCTGGCAGGGTGCTGGAGGAGGGATGCTCCCTGTGCCACGCTGGCAGAACCTCCTGCAGATGCAGAGGGTGCTCTCAGTCCACTGGTGCTGGCCACGTGTTTCTCCGGCTGCAAGAGCCCTGGCCAGTGCGGTGCCCAGAGCCACGTGGGGCTGCCAGGATGCTGGTACAGCCCTGTAGTGCCACCTCCATGTCCCAAAGCATGTGTTGCTCAGCTCCCATGTCTGCTGCTGGGCTGGTGTGGGAAACCCGGGTGTTTTCCCTTTCTCCAGCCAAAATTGGTGGCTTGACCTAAAAGCTGAGAGCGGGCACTGCCCTGCAATGCCTGGGGGAGCTTCACCTTTCTCTCCACGGGAAGAAAGCGCTTGGGGAGAGCAGGTTGGTGGGATGGCTCGTTAATCTGTGCAATGCAGGGTGAGCTCAGCTCAGTCTTCCCAAAACACAGCAGGTCCCCAACTCCTGAGGGGCTGCAGAGGTGGCAGGGGATGGAGCTGGGGGGGTTACAGCCCTTACACAGCAGGCTGTACGGCTGTGCTGGGGCCAGGCCTGGGAAAGCTGATGTCAGGGAAGGGCCTCTGCACTCTCTGGACTGTGTCCACCAAAACTGACAGCCTTGGGGTTTGGTTGGTCCATCCCTGCTGTGTCCTTGCCCCCCTCGCCCTCCTGCAAGCTCCAGGCTGCCTCCCCTGCTCTGATCTGGGTCCGTGTCTCTTGGGAGAGGTCGGCAAAAGGCATCGGCTCCCCTGGCAGCCAAGGAAGCGATGTCGAGCCCTTCCCAGGGGGGTGGGGAGCAGCTGAATGGGAGCACTGAAGGAAACTTCTAGGAAAGTCAACCTGCTTCAGGAATCTGGCCATGCCACAAGTGTTTCCCATCCCCGTGGTTAACAGGAGGTGGTGGAGAGAGGACTGCACGTGGTGGAAACTTTAAAGCTCCTAGCCTGCAAAGCAAGCCTGGAAAGAGAGGACTGGGAGAGCCTTTAGCTTTGTGTGTAGAGCTGGAAACCTCCTCTTATCTCTCTGAGCCTGTGGTTTGTTGTCTGCCAAGTGTCACGGAGCAGTGATGAGGACCTGCAGATAACCTCTTGGCCACATGTTATGTACACTAAAGTATGTATGAGGAGCTGAGACGGTTTTAGACTCCACAGTGCAGGGCCCTGCAGACGTGAGCAGGCTCCAGGGATGGGGTGATGGGAATCTCCTCCTTTGGGTTTGTTTAAGCTTCAGCTAAGCCCTGGAAAATATGCTGAAGGGAACAGCCCTGCCCAGTGCTGGAGGCTTGGCCAAGTGGGTGAATTATTGGACGCTCTGTCTTTGGTGAATGCTCCAGGTAGTGTTGTGCTGTTTATGACTTCTGCGTGCCCCTCGTTGGCGTGCAGGCTGGATCCTGCAGACGTGCCCGGAGAGGTGCCCTGGCCTGGCTGCCAGCCTGGTCCTCACCACAGACGGCTGCTGCCCTGACCTGGTTGGCAGGTGGAATGAACCCTCGCAGAGAAGTTCTAATTGGTGACAGTGGGGATTGTCATGGCTTGCGGTAACCTCAGCTCTCCCTTTCCCCCAGCACCTTTGTCTTCTCCAGCAAAGCTGTTGTTTGCAATGGGAAGCTCTTGGTCGTGCTGCTGGGACAGTGTGGGGACAGCTGAGCTGTGCCCTGCTCTGTGCCTGCCCAAGTCCCCGTGAGGTGGCTGGCCCAGAGGTAGCAGGGCAGGCTGATATTTGGTTGCTTATTCTTGGCCCTATTCTTCCTTAAATCCATCTGTGCTGGAGTGCTGTGGGCTCCCTGATGGGAAGATGTTTTGAAAGATGATGAGGCTTTTCCTTGTTATTCAAGCTGGCAGGAAACAGCTGGGATGGGCACAAGGCAGTTTGTGGCATCCTCCCCCACTAATACCTCTGCAGCCCCCAGTTCCTAAGCCTGCCATGTACACCCAGCCTGGGAAGTTGGGCAACTCTGCATCAGTATGGTTGTCCCAGCATTATGGTCCCAAAACATGCAGACCTTGTGCCTGGGATTTTCCTTCCTGAGAGCTCTGCCCAGGTCACTGGCAGCACAGAGTGGCTGCACCTGGTGGTACCTGTGGTGGTGCTTGGGGCATGAGGGAGTAGAAAGCTGCTGTGTGATGTCTGCCCAGGGATGGTGACCTTCTGCCTCATACAGTGGCTGGTGGCATTGTGGCTGGAGTAGCAGGTGGCCCTCCTAGAGCAGCTCTGCCCACTCTGGACTCAGCACCCGTGAGCACCTGGGAGCTGCTGCGTTAGTGTCCCCAGGCTGGGCTCTGTCTCTGGGGGGAGGGTGGTTACAGAAACTCAATAAACTGTTGCCATGACAGCCTTGAGCTCAGCTCCCTCCTGATGCCGTACCCACCGTGACAGCTCGATATCACCAGCTCCCATGGGACTGATGTCAACAGGATAAAGTGCTTTCAGCACGGACGAGGCAGCTGGATCGCTGGCAGCAGAGCCCTTTTATCTGTCCTGACGATGCAGGGAAATGGTCTCTGAAGCAAAAAGGAGGTGTGTGGGCACCTGACGGTNCCAAGGAAGCGATGTCGAGCCCTTCCCAGGGGGGTGGGGAGCAGCTGAATGGGAGCACTGAAGGAAACTTCTAGGAAAGTCAACCTGCTTCAGGAATCTGGCCATGCCACAAGTGTTTCCCATCCCCGTGGTTAACAGGAGGTGGTGGAGAGAGGACTGCACGTGGTGGAAACTTTAAAGCTCCTAGCCTGCAAAGCAAGCCTGGAAAGAGAGGACTGGGAGAGCCTTTAGCTTTGTGTGTAGAGCTGGAAACCTCCTCTTATCTCTCTGAGCCTGTGGTTTGTTGTCTGCCAAGTGTCACGGAGCAGTGATGAGGACCTGCAGATAACCTCTTGGCCACATGTTATGTACACTAAAGTATGTATGAGGAGCTGAGACGGTTTTAGACTCCACAGTGCAGGGCCCTGCAGACGTGAGCAGGCTCCAGGGATGGGGTGATGGGAATCTCCTCCTTTGGGTTTGTTTAAGCTTCAGCTAAGCCCTGGAAAATATGCTGAAGGGAACAGCCCTGCCCAGTGCTGGAGGCTTGGCCAAGTGGGTGAATTATTGGACGCTCTGTCTTTGGTGAATGCTCCAGGTAGTGTTGTGCTGTTTATGACTTCTGCGTGCCCCTCGTTGGCGTGCAGGCTGGATCCTGCAGACGTGCCCGGAGAGGTGCCCTGGCCTGGCTGCCAGCCTGGTCCTCACCACAGACGGCTGCTGCCCTGACCTGGTTGGCAGGTGGAATGAACCCTCGCAGAGAAGTTCTAATTGGTGACAGTGGGGATTGTCATGGCTTGCGGTAACCTCAGCTCTCCCTTTCCCCCAGCACCTTTGTCTTCTCCAGCAAAGCTGTTGTTTGCAATGGGAAGCTCTTGGTCGTGCTGCTGGGACAGTGTGGGGACAGCTGAGCTGTGCCCTGCTCTGTGCCTGCCCAAGTCCCCGTGAGGTGGCTGGCCCAGAGGTAGCAGGGCAGGCTGATATTTGGTTGCTTATTCTTTGACCTATTCTTCCTTAAATCCATCTGTGCTGGAGTGCTGTGGGCTCCCTGATGGGAAGATGTTTTGAAAGATGATGAGGCTTTTCCTTGTTATTCAAGCTGGCAGGAAACAGCTGGGATGGGCACAAGGCAGTTTGTGGCATCCTCCCCCACTAATACCTCTGCAGCCCCCAGTTCCTAAGCCTGCCATGTACACCCAGCCTGGGAAGTTGGGCAACTCTGCATCAGTATGGTTGTCCCAGCATTATGGTCCCAAAACATGCAGACCTTGTGCCTGGGATTTTCCTTCCTGAGAGCTCTGCCCAGGTCACTGGCAGCACAGAGTGGCTGCACCTGGTGGTACCTGTGGTGGTGCTTGGGGCATGAGGGAGTAGGAAGCTGCTTTGTGATGTCTGCCCAGGGATGGTGACCTTCTGCCTCATACAGTGCCTGTTCTCATTGTGGCCGGAGTAGCAGGTGGCCCTCCTAGAGCAGCTCTGCCCACTCTGGACTCAGCACCCGTGAGCACCTGGGAGCTGCTGCGTTAGTGTCCCCAGGCTGGGCTCTGTCTCTGGGGGGAGGGTGGTTACAGAAACTCAATAAACTGTTGCCATGACAGCCTTGAGCTCAGCTCCCTCCTGATGCCGTACCCACCGTGACAGCTCGATATCACCAGCTCCCATGGGACTGATGTCAACAGGATAAAGTGCTTTCAGCACGGACGAGGCAGCTGGATCGCTGGCAGCAGAGCCCTTTTATCTGTCCTGACGATGCAGGGAAATGGTCTCTGAAGCAAAAAGGAGGTGTGTGGGCACCTGACGGTCCCTTTCCTAGGGGGGAGAGGTGGTCCTTGGTCTCCCTTGCCTCCTCATGAGCTGCACCTCTGCTCTCTGTTGCTGCAGTGACCGTCTCCATGGAGACCAGTCCAGCACAGCCTCATCATGGGGACCATGGAGTGGAGGGAGCCATGGGGAAGCATCCCCCATTCCCCTCCCCACCTCCTTATCTCATCCCCACTGGGACATGATGGCTCCCAGGGTGCACTCAGTCCCCAGGGGAGCGTGACAATTGAAATCACTCAAGTGGCAAATGTGTGGAGGAATCCCAAGAAAACTAATTGGTTTCCCCCCATCTCCCCCCCCTGCCCTTTAATGCTTGTTGGCTTTCACTTTGCATTGGTAATTGCTGCTCTGCACCTATTAAAAGGCANGCCTGGGAAGTTGGGCAACTCTGCATCAGTATGGTTGTCCCAGCATTATGGTCCCAAAACATGCAGACCTTGTGCCTGGGATTTTCCTTCCTGAGAGCTCTGCCCAGGTCACTGGCAGCACAGAGTGGCTGCACCTGGTGGTACCTGTGGTGGTGCTTGGGGCATGAGGGAGTAGGAAGCTGCTTTGTGATGTCTGCCCAGGGATGGTGACCTTCTGCCTCATACAGTGGCTGGTGGCATTGTGGCTGGAGTAGCAGGTGGCCCTCCTAGAGCAGCTCTGCCCACTCTGGACTCAGCACCCGTGAGCACCTGGGAGCTGCTGCGTTAGTGTCCCCAGGCTGGGCTCTGTCTCTGGGGGGAGGGTGGTTACAGAAACNAATTGGTTTCCCCCCATCTCCCCCCCCTGCCCTTTAATGCTTGTTGGCTTTCACTTTGCATTGGTAATTGCTGCTCTGCACCTATTAAAAGGCAGTCTCGTGCTTCACGCGGGCTTGATTGCAAATTAATTTTGCATACACATCTATTCTGGGGAGCAGGGGAATTTATTCAGCTCGGGATGCTGAATGCCAGATGTGCTTTCCGTGTGTGAGGTGCAGCACGGGCTGTGGCCACTACCAGAAGTACCTGAGGGAACAAGGGTGGCTTCTTCCAACAAATCTCTAAAAACAAGGGTGCAGATCCAAATCGGCGAGTGGGGTTTGTTCTCATTGGGGATAAGACAGGCAGATTTCAAATGGCATGTGCAGAAGCACCCGTGAGTTTCCATAGTGAGATGCCTTTGGTTTTCACTGAGAAATAGGTATCCTACCTGCTCCTGGTCTCCTGGAAGTCCCATTAGTCATCCACCTTCATGTCCCTGCCTGTATCTGCCTCTCTAAATCTACCTGGAGGCTTTCTGTAAACGCCAGGTTTCCTCAGAGGGATGCTGTCAGGCTGGGATTTCTGTGTTTTTGAGAGCAGAGTTCCTCTTTCGATTACTGATAAGTATCAAAGGGGAAGAGCTGTTGGGTTTTTCCATTTGCCTTTCACTCGTCACGCTGTGTTGTTTCCTCTTTGCCTTCCTATCAGCCTCGCACAGTGAAAATAAGCTGGTGGGTTTTGTGTCGTTTCTCATCAAGACTGGCGCTCTAGTGCAGGATGCCGTGGTGTTTGGGCTTGTGGACAATACGTGGAGTTGCAATTTCCTTTGAAAAACAAACTCACCATTGTTATTTCTGTAGAATTTCTTTAATTTTTGGAAGTCTTTGATGCTTGGCTGCATCAAGCGTCAGAGTCAGCCTTCCTTAGGTGGGACTTTGTCCTTGTGAGTCACTTGGTGTAAGGAATGACCAAGGTGGCAGGAGAGGTTGGTGACCAGTTCATGGAGCATTCTGAATCATAGAATCACAGAATGGTAGGGATTGGAAGGGACCTCTGCAGATCATCGAGTCCAGCCCCCCCCCTGCCATTGCAGGAACACCTGGGGCATGACATGCAGGAATGCATCCAGGCGGGTCTTGAAAGTCTCCAGAGAAGGAGACTCCCCAGCCTTCCTGGGCAGCCTGTTCCAGGCTCTGTCACTCTCACAATAAAGAAGTTTTTCCTCATGTTGTGGTGGAACTTGCTATGCTTCAGCTTGCGACCATTTGCTCTTGTCCTATCCCAGGGCACCACTGAAAAGAGACTGACCCTTTCTACTTGACACCCACCCTTCAGCTGTTTGTAAACTTTAATGAGATCCCCCCTTAGGCTTCTCTTTTCCAAGATAAACAGCCCAGTTCTCTCAGCCTTTCCTCATAAGAAAGATGTTCCAGTCCCTTCATCATCTTCACAGTCCTCTGTTGGACTCCCTCTGGTATTTTACTGCCTCTCTTCAACAGAGCAGAGCAGAACTGAACACAGTACTCCAGATGTTCATGCCATTGCAGCTATGTTGGGTACTAAGATCCTGTGTATGAGTTTGGCACCGAAACCTGCATCCACCCATGCAGAGGTTCAGTCATGGTCCATCACCGTGTACCCAAAATGATGTGCTTGCAGGGTAGCGGAGGCCTTTCAGACCTCAAGGAGTGGAGGATGCACTTCCCAGTAAAGGAGTTGACCTCTTCCTGGGGCAGCAGTACAGCATTTGGGAGCAGGATGCATCCGGCAGAGGGATCACAGTTTATTTGCCCTGCAGTTGCTCTGTTCCTGCCAAGACTGTTACTGGAAAACAGTGTTTTTCCAGTAATGGTTGCTAAGCAGTGAGGTCTCATGATGGGCTTTATCTACTCAGCTGGATCTGCAGGAAACAATAAAGCTCCAGTGCAGAATGAAATGGGGAAGAATCAGTGGCTGTGCGGGGGCTTTCCTGTCTGCCAGAAGTGGCCACTGGGGTAAGGAGATACCAGGGGTGGATTTCTCCTCCAGCCCTCGCAGGGCTTCCCTGCTCCTTGGGCTGGCATGTGCTGCTGCTGGGCTGTGGTGGTGAGATGTTCTTGTGCTTGTGGGGACGGCTCTTCTGCTGTTACCAGTGCAGTGGTACCTTTGAGGTGCTCAGCTGATGCTGCCAGAGGATCTGGGTTCGCTGCATGGTTTCCACTCGTGTCAGCCAGACGACAGGAGGAGGAGGAGTAGGATGAGGCTGTCACTCAAAAGTGTGTGTAGGATCGTCTTGTCTGGGCTGGTTTGATACTGGAAGAATCTTTGCCTTGTACTTCTGAAAATCTCCCAACGGGAAATTGGCCAAAGCCACTTTGCCAGTTCCTGTTGAAGAACTGTTCTGTTGCCCAGTTATGCAGGTGTCTGGGGAGAGGGGTGGGTGGACGTGGATGAGCTGGCCCCTGGTGAGGAGGGGAACATTTCACACTCTCTCTGGGACTGTACAAATGCCCACAACATCTGGCTGCTTCACTTTGGCTGAAGTCTTCTACGCACAGCAGCTCTCATGTCCCATCACCCCACACACACTGCGTCGTGTTGCTGGTGGCTTGAGACAGTTCTTCAGAGCAGCTGTTCTTTGATCCAACCGCTGCTGCTCTGCCTGGCAGCTCTCCTGGGACTCTGCACTTGTAGCTCTTCTTTCCTTCAGCGTCTGCCTGTGTGACCCTGCAGACCTGGGCACCAGCAGGTGATGGGACTTCACCTCCACACCACCTTTGCAAAGAGTCTTGTTCCTATAGGAAAGATAAGCCACTGAACAGGACAAGTGGCTTCCTGGGAATGGTGGCCCTTGTAGACTGTGGCACTTAAGCATGAAATGTGTCCTTCTCGGGATGCTTGTGCAGTCACTCAGGGCTATTGGAAGGTGCACTCCCAGCTGACCAAGCCCAGCTTGTTACTGGAAAGTTGTTATTGGAAAGCTGTGTTCTGGCAACCTGTTTGTTGTGGGGAGGTGAGTAACATGAGCTGGGCTTTGAATCACCTCTCCTGGAACCAGAGGTGTAGGTACTGCCCGTGCTGGGGGCGAATGTTGTCGCTGGTGACGGCAGAGTGGAACGTGGGGCCATCCTCCATGGGAACACCCCATGTATTGAGTCACCCAGACATTGTGTACATAGAAGGACAGTGACTGGCTGTGACAGGGTGTTTCCTGGGCTGTGGCACTACCTCTCTGTCGTGAAAAGAATCAGGCAGTTGCCAGAATGCTGTCAGACAGAAGGTAGGAGATGGCCCTGGAAATGCTGCTGTGTCCGTGTGCTGTAGCTGTGATGTCCCCAATCTCCTTCCCTGCCAAGCCATCCTGAGGCTGCTGCGGTGCCACCCTCTGCACCCTGTGCTGCTGCTCATCTTGGTGATACAGTGGTTGAAGCTCCAGTCTAATTTCCAGTTAAAACTTATTTATGGTGGGTTTATCCCTCTCTGGTCTTATTCCGGGCTTGTCTATTAGCTCCCATTGCCACAGTGTCTAAGCCCTGGGTTTCTCACTTGTGTTTCCCTGGGAACGACAGGCTGGACCCCTCTGCAGTCCCGTGTTCTCCCCTAGCACATTGGGAAGTTGCCCAGCTCTGACTGTGAGCAGCACAAAGGGTCCATGTGCCTGTCAGACCAGTCTAACCCCAGTGCCTCGGCCAGCTCTGGCTCCTGTGCAGTGACTCAGCCCAGCGGGGGAGGCCAGGAGGGAGCGGGGCTGGTGCTGGCTGGGTGCTGAGCGGGGCTCGCCAAGCCCAGCTTACCTAACACCACAGGAATGCCCGGCTCAGCAGGGCTCCTCAGCTCCACTCTGCTCTGAAACCCAGGCTGGGCTTGTGGCCTTGGGAAAGCCAGGACACTGCTGCACCAGCCCAGAGCTTTGCCCTGCACTCGGTGAGGGGCAGCCCCAAGGAGGGACCTGCTGGTGCCCACAGTTGTGGGAGACCACCCAAAATCATCTGCTAGGACCAGGGTCTGTCCACCCTGTTGATGTCATCTGTGTGGGTCCAGAGAAAGGGCAGCTGTAAGGATATAAATTCCTGTTTGTTTGAGGGCAGTGGAGACTTTTATTGACATGGCCCCTCTCTTGGGTGCTTGGCTGTCCCCTGGGACTCTCCTTGCTGGGTGCAGCTCAGTGAGCCCACCCAACTGCTTCTGTCCTCTATTGCTGCCCTCCCTGGAGAAGGACTCCTGGGGGTTTTTGCCCAGTTATTAAGCCTGGTCTGTGCAGCTCATGAGGGTGAGAAGGTGGCTCATGGACTTAGCCCCAAGTTAACCCTTGTGTTAACATTCATGTGATACAGGTATGCAGGCAGCATATGTGGTGACTCTCCATCCTACTGCTACTCTTGGTGCAAATACTGCAGGAAGATGCTTTTTGTAGCAAAGCCACCCCATTTTGTGCCATGGCCCCTTCAGCAAATCTCCATTTTGGAGTCCCAGGCTCACTCTGGTGGAAAGAGCGGCCGGTGCCATTCTCACCTGGGCTAAACTTTCTGCACAGAATTGACCTGCAAACAAAATGATCACCAATATTCCCTGTCTTTCAGTGCCACACTGCATTTTCAGTGCCATAGGGTTCCCGGGCACTCTCTGGATGTGAATTATTTAAGCCTCACTGTGATCTGTGGTCCTTGGAGTACTGCAAGGCTTTGAGCTGAAACTGCCTCTGACAATGGAAGGCAGGGATGGAAGAAGAGAAGGAAAGAAAAGGGGAGGCTCCAGCCCAGATCATTCAAGCTCTCTGTCTCACTCCCTCTCACCCTTCCAGCTCTGCTTGTTCTCCTGCCACAACAGCCAGAGGGAAACGCTGTAGCTGCTGCAGCCCCGGCTCGATCATAATCAGAAATCAACAGCAGGCAGGACCTGTTGTGTCTCAGAGACAATGCGCGGGGTTTGCGAGTGCCACGCATGTAGATGAGGCTCAAAACCTCACGCCAGTGCAAAACAGCAGCCGGAGCCAGCACCGGGATTGCCTTGGAAGAAGGGAGAGGCTGGGGGAAGGCAGCGTGCCGTGGCATGCTTGCAAAGGGCTGCTTCACCCACCTCAGGAGCATCGCCGGCTACACACAGAGCCGCGCTTGCTCACACAGGCGCACACACAGCCTCTTGGTGCAGCTCCTCGCAGCTCTTTGATTTGAAGGAAGGAAATAAGACCTCTTAGAGCAGCAGAAGCGGCAGCTGTTGGCAAGATGTGCTGACAAAATTAAGCAGGGCGAGATCTCCGATCTGGTTTGCTGGCTGGGCTGGACCTGCTCCTGGAAGAGGAGAGGCAGAGGAGAGAGAGAGAAGAATGAGCAGCCCCTCCATCCCCGGGAAGATGGATGCAAAACCTTTGTTCAACGTGCAGAAGGCTCTGGTGCAGCCTGTGCAGATGTGTATGTTGGATATCCCCCTGAGCGTGCAGGATGATGATGTAAGTAGAAGGCAAATGAGTCGCCAGCCCGTTTTCAGCCTCAGGGTTGGGGTGGGTGTGCAAGGGGCAGAGAGGTGCTGTGACCCCACCCCGGCACTAGCCGGGGGTGGTGAACTTCTGGCAAAGTTAAAGATGCCAGGAGCTGGCACCGCCTTCAGATGTGACTGTTTCCTCTCTGAAGCGGTGTATTTTGAGGCAGACCATGTCTGGCACTTGCCAAATCCAGGGCACCAAAATGAAAGGAGGAGTTTGGGAGGGAGGGGAAGCCTTCTTATGTGGAAAAAAAAGACTCGTGTTGTAGCTCGGTGCAAAAGGGTGTGTTTGCCGTGTGGCTCTGCCGCCCTGGGGTGGCTGATGGATGTGAAAACGTGGGAGGCAGCGATCGGCTGCAGAGCTCGACTGTCTCAGCACACCTTGGTGGCTGCCCTGCCCGGTCTTGCCATCTATGTGGGCATTGACTGTGCCCCTTCGTTCTGCTCGTGGTGCTGCAGCTACAACCAAGTGCAGGGTTTGGTCCATGATGCAAAAATCGGTGTTGATTGCAGCAGTGAGGTAGGGGTTTCCCGATGCACTCAGGTCAGGGGGTTCCTGGCGAGGGCTCCCCTTGGCACCTTAACTCCGAGCATCGCAAAAATACACCACGAATCTGACTGTGCAAGAAGGAGCCCTGTGACAAAGCTACTTGAGAGCCCAGACTAAGGGCAGCCCAAAATAGGGTGGGTGGTGAGCAGTTGGTGTCCTGTCTATGCAAGGGGCTTGGGTGTGATCCAGGTGCTGTTAAAATTTGAGGTAAAACGGTGTTTGATTTTAGAGCAGGGAAAGCTCTTGCTGTGTGAGTGTTCAGCCTCACTGCAGGAGCCTTAAATCTGGATTTGTCTTGATGGCAAGCAATTGGTACATCACAGTTAACGTTACCTTCTCGTCTACATTATCTGTGTGTTTAAAGAGGTGAAATGACAGTATGGAAAGGAGCTTGCTTCCCTGGGAGGAGGGAGGACTTCCCTGCAGGCTGGTGTGTTGGATCTCCGTGTGTTGGATCTTGGCAGGGGTGGGAAGCCCCAGCTCAGCAGCCTGCAAGTGTCTCTGCAGGGACAGGGGACTTGCAGGGAGCCTTCTATATTTAGAAACACTCCAGGGCTTTGCCAGGATCTACCGTGTTGCTGCACTAATGAGGATACCTGCTGATGGCCACTGCAGAGCTGGTGGGATGTGCTGGGGTGGGAAACGTGCCCCGAAAGCGCAGGTGCCTCCTGCAGCAAGTGTGGGAAGGAGGGAGGGGAGAGCAGCCGGGCTCTGGGAGGTGGCTGGAGCATGGGCTGGAGCGGGTGAGCCAGCGGCTGGATGCTTTATTCTCATTTAGCTTGATTTTTAAGCAGCAATTTTCTCAAGGCTTAGACCACGCGGTTTCCATTCCTGCTCAGCAGTGCAATCTGGCGCTGGATTTCCCTGCGGCCCCGTGGTGCAGCGCAGGGGATCCTCAGGGTTTGCCCGACCTGTGTGGAGGTTTCCCTCCCTGCGGAGAGGGAAGCCTGAACTGGAGACCAGTGCTCACCTGGGCTGGGACAGGGGGATGCCCTGGTTTGGGTTGCTTGGCAATGACCTCTGCTTGCTAATCTTATTCCTGCTTTTATTGCAGAAAAGAAAGATAATCCTTAAGGGGGTTGTGTACTGTTAGAGGGGTGGGGTTTCTTTGGTTGGTTGGGTTTTTAACAATTCCTACTGAGCCTTTGGTGGCTGTTGGGTTACAGCCAGTCCTGGGAACTGTGTCATGGAGAAGCACTGGTCAGTAATCTGGCACACTGGAGTGTCCCCAGGACGCGGATCATTGCTGGGGCGTTAGCTCCATTGTGCAGGACAGAAAGGGTTAGCACTTTCCTGTGGAAACTGGACCCGCCACTAGGTCGGGCTGGGAGCCTGATCTCCAACGTCTCTATTACCACCAAAACTGAGGCTCTGCACCCTGCAGCTGTGATCACCCATCCCCGCTCTGGGCTCTGCTGGTGCTTCCATCCCCTGTCCTCTCCTGCGTTGGGCAGAGTAGGATTGAGACCCCTGGGGTGAGCATTGGCTGGCAGCTCGAGGACCGTTCTCTGACTCTTCAAGCACTCATACCACTGCTTCGAGGCTGAGGACAATTCACTCTGTTTTCCATTCCTGGAAAGTGGGGGTGTAGTGGTTCTCGTGGCCCCAATGATCTGGCACCTGCCTCTGCTGCAAAGCACCAGCCGGTGGGGAAATGCCAGCGGGGAAGTCCCGAGCAGCATTTCTGTCTGTGGAGCAATGGGGAAACTCCTCTTTCGCAGCTGAAAGATTCTCCCCAGCCAGGCAAGGTTTGGTGTCTCACGCCCACCCGTGTGCTGGAACCTGCTCATCTCCCTGCCGTTGCTCTGCCAGTCTGCGTGGGCACGGTGAGGGGAGCTGTGTTGGCATTTCCCCCTTTATTTCAGGACTTTCAGGCTCATGAATGGCCTTTCTTCTTGGAGATGGCACTAGCAGGCTGGGAGTTCAGGGGCTGTGTTATGTAGGGACCTTTGAATGCTTGCACCCAAAAGAAGCGCTACTGAAGGAAGGATGAGGATCCAGATGTTGATTGAACCAAGGAATGCACTAACAGGTGATCTGTTGAACCCTCCTTGCACTGTGGTGGGCTGGCCCTGGCCCAGCGCTGTCTTCCTGTCCCGTTGTGAGTGCAGGAGTCTGCAGGAGGCAAGGATGGGAGAAGATAAACCAAATCAACTACCAGGAAAGGGAGTCGGAGGTTTTCCCAGCACTGAGAGTCCTGGCTGCATCATTCACCTGCCCTGAGCCCTGCTGCCCTTTGCAGAGATGCTCTGGCGTGGTGGGTGCATCGCCGCAGACCCTCCTGTTGGCAGCTGCTTTGTGGCCATGGGAGCATCTGGTCACTGTTGAGCCCTGGCATGCCCTGGTTGCTGTTGGGTCTCTGACCTTCCCACAAGACAAATCCTACCATCTCTCTGGCCTGGAGCTCCTATGTGTGAAAGATGTGGTGTGGAAATGACTTCAGCAAAGCTCTTCTGCAGGATCCTGTCCATCAGTCTCCATCACCAGCTGGACCATAGCCGTGGGAAGGTGTAGCTTGAAAAATAGGTTTTCCTTGTGCTCCAGATCCATTCACTGCACCCACAACTGACCCCTTCCAGGCTGGGTTCCCACTGTGAGCAGGGTTTTGGCCTTGAAAAGGATCACAGGAATCAGGCAAAGCCCAGATCAGGCCACCCAACAAAGACACAAGTTCCCAGCTCAAGTCTTTTCTTTCAGGGCAGCAGCTCTGTTGTGTCTACATCTCATGCTCCTGTTTCCAGGGAAACTGCTCTGCCCCAGCACAGAGCAGGGCTCCTTTGGGGAGTATTTCACCAACAGGCACTAGACCTTTGGAGGTGATGGAGAGACATGGGCTGCTCGTGCCCACCTTCAGCAGGTGGTCAGCTGGAAGGGAAACATCCCCCCAGGGTGCCCCCAGCGTGGTGGTGTGTGTTGGGCAGAGGAGGATCTCATTCTGTCTCCTTTGCTGGCTTTCAGTGGCACTCTCAATCCCTCCCTTTCATAATTCAGCCACAACAGTTGCAAAATTTCCCAGGGTGCCTCTTTTGCTATTATGGGTAGGGGTTTCCAAAGCTTTGCTAATAAAAGAGCAACAGTTTCTATATCTGGGAAATGGGGAAATCAATGAACGGACTGTTGCAAGTGATCTAACGGCTTTTTGTGGCATCTCGGGCAGCTCCCTCCCAGGATGGAGCTTTATGGCATGTTGTTCTGTCGGATTAATTGGCAATATCCGTCCTCTTCGAGTGGGAGCCGCAGGCCTGGGAGGGACCCGGGAAATGCCCCCTTGTTGAGAATCCAGTACCTGGCAAGTCAGAGGGGAGTGCAGCACAGCCTTTGGTCTCTCCCAGCACTGCTGTGTTCAGGTTGGACACTGAATGCAGCTCTACAGTGATGAGAGAAGAGAAATGATCAGGTGAAATTCTCAGTGTCCTCTTTAGGCACTTGGCATCCTCCAGAGCCTGCCCTGGTGGTCTCCCCATCTTTGCCTCCTTCCTTTCTCCTCTGTGCCGTCCTAATAAATGCAGTAGGTTTGACTTCAAAGTGGTTAGCGAGTATTTTCCACTCCAGTGGGCTAATTAGTTAAATTGCATTTCACATGCTAATTTATTCCTCTAATATTATTTTTTTCCCAGTGTACTGGAGTACAGGAGAAGATAAAAGCTTGGTTTGACCTTAGAGCCAGGCTCGGAGGAGCTAGAGATGGGAACAAACTATTAGTTCCCGGGTTTGCTGTAGCACAGGGTTAGTCCTGGCCACGTTTGGGATCTTGTTCAGTTGAGCTTTTAAGTGTTTTAGCTGATTGCAACCTGGGTATCTTGGGTGAAACGTTTTCCTCTGGCACACAGAAGAAAAAAAACTTTCAGATCAGCGGTAATGAGCTACTAATTTCCATGTTCCTGTCTGCAGCACCGGTATCACCTTGGAGTGCTGCCTAAGTGGCAGCTAATTAATCTTTGTGATGGGGAGTGGGTTGGAACGGTGTTAACTCCCCACCCTTCAGCAAAGGGTGATGGGATCTGCTTAGTCCCTGGACACCAGAACCAGCCTCAGGATTCAGTCTGGCACTGGAGGGTCCAGCGGGTGCCTTTGGGTGCTGGGCTGAGTTGTTGGGCAGGGTGGTTTACACGGCATGAAATCCTCCTGTTGTGCTGGTGAACGACTGCTGGCAGCCAAGCCCTGCTGGGGTTGAGATGCTTGGCACCTCCAGCAGTCCCAGCAGCATCCCTCGGTGCAGCTCTGCCAGGCTGCACCCATGGAGGGTGGAAAGGCTTTATCCGAGAGGCGAGTGGGGCCGGGGACTCGGTGCTTGTGTCGATGGCAGGCTGACCCCAGGAGCTGGGGTGAAGCGATAGCTGCAAACAGCCCCGCAATGAATCAAACTCTGTCATGTTTATATCAAAGGCTGTTTCTTTTCTACTGCCTGCGTATGGTTGATGTTATCAAGAGGGAGGAGCTGAAAATGAGCGCTGGGACTGTTTCCTGACCACAGTTACAGTCAGAAACAACAAATTCCTCTATCCCTGCTTTTGGCCAAACTCTCCTTTTCCCTCGGGTGAATTGTCACTTGATTTCTTTGGAGAAAACTAGAGATGATGGAAAAGTCGTCACCCAGGCTGAGTACTTATCTGTAAGGGCAGAAATTCAGGAGTGCTGTAAAGTGTTAGAATTTCTGGGAATTGCCCTGGCAAGGCTCAGGACTGACCCCATCCAGCACCTTGTGTGCATGTCTGGGGCAGCTTCAAGCTCATCCGTGGCTCCCCCAGCAGTGCTGTGGGGTCTCAGGACAGCATGTGTAACCCCTCTTCTGTGTCCCTAACTCTGTGCTGGTTTCATCGGTCCTGGGGAAGGGTATCTTGCCTTACTCTGGCTTAAAGGGGTCACCAGCTGCTACTGCGTTTAGTTCACTGGCACTAAAGCATCCAAAGTCATCACCTCTGTGGTCATCGACTGAATAAACACGTGAAAATGAGCAGTGGGAGTGCTGGGCCAGTATTATCAGGGTTATGTGAAATAAACAGGCCTGGACTGATGCAGTCAGGCAGACCAGGGCTGCCAAAATGAAATGAAAACACCGACCTCTGGAGAACTTGACCAGTATCTGACACAGCTTCCTGGGGTACAACCTGCCTCGGGGCTCATCCTGCCCAAGGGTTTGTCACTGCAGCCTGTACACTCTTCCTTCTGGCATGTCCTGATAGCAGATTTTGCAATACGTGGTACTTGCCAAGTGTCTGTGCTTGAGCCACGTGTAGCCTGCCCTGCAGGCTTGGCCACATTAGTGGGATCTCCAGGAGGGTGCCTTGCGTGTGCCTGGGTGCTGGGTGCTCACTGGTGCTCCCCTGCTGCAGGGACAGGCATCACCTCACCGCCTTTCACTGCTGCCTGTGGAGTTACCGGGGCAAATCCAGCAATGCTAATTCTCTGTGAATTGCACATGCAGAAGGAGTTGATGTTCCCAGTAATTGTTCAATCAATCTGCTTTCGGTGTCTTTTACACGTGGCCTGGCTGGCTCTGTGGTTGCTAGCACGAGCTGTGGAGCAGAAACTGCAAAGATAATTAGGTGAAATGCTGTGTTACATCCTCTGCTGGTGTAAATCAAGGCAAACCCACGGATTTTTGGTGCCGTTACAGCCTATCCTTAGCTAAGCACGTGAACTGACGCTCAAGGTGACATCCTAGAGCGTTTCTCTGTTGCTCTGCTCTTTCTTCCCATCATTTAGCACCAGCTTCTCCCTCTGGAATCCGAGGGCAACCTAAGAGCCTGCTCCTCTTGCAGCTTTTACACGGTAGAGGTATATCTCTCAGGTGCAGGCTCTGCCTCTTGCACTTTCCCTTTCTCAAGTGAAATGAGATCTCTTCTCTGTGCTTTCCGCTTTCTTGCTCACTGCTCTCCTTTTTCATCCTGATGATACCACAGGAACTCTCAAACTCAGCAGAGCATTTTTGGTGGCTCCGGGAGCTGCTGAGGCAGATGCACCATCAGGTCCTGTTGCCCATGTGCCAGGGGCAGAAGTTGGCTCCATCCCTGCAGCCCAGGGATGGACAACCCCACGGACAGCAGATCGGCAGCGGGCCACGGAGCAGCTGCCTCCTGACGGTTTGATTCGACAAGGGCCCATCAATAAAATTTGCTGTCATCTGTCATTTTGCATCGGGGCTCAGAGCAGTGCCTGCAGAAGCAGCTGTCACAGGAGTGTCCCGTGAGGGCTGCCGGTGCCGCTCGGTGCCCGCCTGTGCTCAGAGAAGGCAAGGCTGGTTTACTGACCGGTTTGGCTCATTACAGGCAACCGAAGGCAGGTTGTGATGCTCTCTCGGGGTCTTTGCTTTGGCCCTGGCAATCCTGCCCTCCCTGAGCAGAGATCACATGTTGGTAGGTGTGGGTGTCTCTTGGCTGCCAGTACAGACCCTCCTCTGCACAGCTTCCCATGTCCTAGAATCATAGAATTGTCAGGGTTGGAAGGAACCTTAAAGACCACCCAGTTCCAACCCCCTGCATGGGCAGGGACACCTCCCACTAGAGCAGGTTGCTCAGAGCCCCATCCAGCTTGTCCTTAAAAACTTCCAGGGGTGGGGTGTGGTGGACTCAGCCACTTCACTTGGCCTGTGCCAGCTGCAGATGGGGGGAATGGAGTTTTTGCCCCATTCACAGATGTGACAGCAGAGTGAGGTTGTAGCCCTGGGCATCTCCCCCATCCAGGGACTCCACAGAGCTGGTCCAGCGAGCCCTGGGGCTGTGCTGTCAGCCGAGTGTGGCCATGCTAAAGCAGAGCTGTTCCCTGTGCTTGCCCCATGCACAAGTAAATGCCTTGAGCTGGCCTCTGCCTACCTTCAGCAGTGGCTGGGGATGCAGGCAGCACCCCACAGGCTCTGCTCTTGTGGCACATGGTGTTGCTGAAAGGTCTTCACATCGGCCCACGGCTGCTCCTCGGCCAGCACTGCTGTGTCCAGGGCTCCTGGCACCTCTCCAAAGCCATTCTGTGGCTTTAGTGGATCACCTGCCCCTCGCTGTGCACTGGTGTCCCCATGCATAAGATTGGCATGGCTGCTGTATTCAGAGAGCCCTGAATTTAGCCACATGAGCTTCAAATAATGTTATGGGACAGCCCTGCCAGGAGCCCCGTCCTGAAGCAGTTTGATTTGGCCACTCTGCTGGCTGCTGAGTGCCATTTTGGTGCAAATAGTGTCTTTGGTTTCAGTGCAATGTGCTTGTGAAGTGGTGAAACACTACAGCCCAAGCAAGAGAGGACAGCCAGATGCAGCTTGGAGTTGGTGCTCTCTGTTGTGAACCTGGAGCATTTTCACTGACTCAGTTTAGAATTAACATTGCCAAAAGCATCAGCTCCATCTTGCCCCGAGGAGATGGCTCTTGCCAGATCCTCCTGCCCGCTGGTGGAGCTGTTTGCTCTGTCATATGGCAGTGTTGTAATGTAGAGGCCAGATGGGCTGGTGGTTCACTTTGGACAGAACTTGTGATATTTGGTATTTTTAACTCCTGGCTCCTGGAGTCATGTGGTGGCATCACGCTCGGTGCCTGGAGTGGGGAGCGTGTTGCTGGCACAGCAGCGTGTGCCCCGCTGGTGGGGTCCGTGGCCGAGGCTTTCAGACGTTACCTCTGTGCAAATGCTGGTCATGAGCAGTGTCTCAGGTGCTTCTCTTCCTCCGTGCCTCTATGGTAAGAAACTTCCTCTATTCTAAAGTGAAGTCTTGACTTTATGAACCCTGAGGGATGTTTACATCCAAGGGCTGGGTTGTTGATTTTCTTGTGTCATCTGATGTGCAGACTCATCTCCTGTGTCCTTGCTCCTCTCAGCTTGTGCTGGGCTTGTCCCTGCGTGCACTGGGCTGTGGCAGCACTCGGTGGCTGGACACCAGTCAGGTCTTTTTTCCTCCTGGGAGCAGGGAATCCCTGATCCCGTCCTGCCGACAGCTGCCGCCTGCGTTTGTAGTTTGGGACTGTGAGCTCCAGAGGACAGCTGGCAGGATCAGGCCCTTGACTTGGAGATATTGAGAAGCTGTTTGGAATGCTGTGTGACAGTCTTGGTAGTGTCCGGGTGTGATGGTGGCGACAGGGGAAACAAATGCAGAGCAACCCTCCTGGTAATGCTGGTGGCCTGAGATGAGGGGGCTTGTTCTCCTGTCTGTCAGGAAAGCACCCCAAAAACCCTCCTTAATAACAGCCCCTTTCTGCTCATCCTGTTCTTCTCCCTTGAGGCTATGATGTGCATTGCTCAGAGTCTGGGGTTTCTCTTTCATCACAGTACTCTCCCCAGCATTTCCATTTCCCATGCTGGAAACCAAGTACAAGTTAGAAACTGCAACCAAGTGAGGAAGGAGGGGGACTGTGGTTTGTAGTGCCAGCCCCCCAGGCTGACCGACCAGGGCAGCTGGGAGGCACGTCTGGGGGCTCTGGGGAGATGGGGGAGGCAGGATGGAGACAGCTGTTACAGCCATGCGGGGTCTGGCAGCGTCGTGGCTCGGGGAGTCCCTGCCTGGGGGGATCCTTCCTGGGCAGCCCTATGAGCTGGCTGGAGCCTGGAAATGGAGACTAATCCCTTCTCACCCTGCTGTGTGCAGAGCAAGAGGGAATCAAAAGCTGCTGACAGTCCCGGATTTCCCTTTCTATTTGGTGAAGGGATGGGGGAAGCACAGGGAAGGAGGTGGACTAGCCAAGGGGGCACAGCTCCACCCTTTCCCACTGCACAGGGCTCCATGCCTCTGCACCCACAGCCCTTGCCCCATTGTGAACTGGCCCTGCTTCTCCATTCCCTGTTATTTTGGGGTCAGCACAAGGCAGGGCCCATTCTCCAAGCATTGGAGACCTGGCTGCTGCTGACAGTCCAGCCAGTCACAGTCGATGGCACCAGACCTCCCTCCAAGACCTGTAGCAAACCTCCATCTCCAAGAGCCACTGCTGGCTGAAGGTACCCCCAGCTCTCTTGCTGTGAGCCCACTTTGGAAAAGAGCTTTGCAGAAGGTGGAGAATCTGTCGGGGCCCGGGGTGAGGAAGAGGGAAAGGGAAGCTCTCTGGGGGTTTAGCTTTTGCTAAAAGGTGGCTCAGCATGTGACCTGGCTGGTGTGGCACCTGGGTGCCAGCGGGCTCTGCACCCACATGTGATGGAAACACTGACACCGCTCCTGACCCGTGCTGCACAAAGAGCCATCAATATGTTATAATGTTTGCTGCTGAGATGAAAAAATATTGCCCTCCAGTGATGCTGGCCACTCAGGAATGGATTCAGCAGCCCATGCTTTCGGTGCTGTGAGTGCAGAAGATGAGAGAAGCTCATCATGGGCAGGATGCTGAGGAAAGTCTCAGTGAAGCTGGATGAGATCCTTAGGGAACAGCTTGTTTCACTCACCGTCTGGTCCCTGACCCTCCTCCAAAAGCCCAGATCATGTTTTCTAGCTGTTTTGCCTGTAATTAAGGAGCCAGAAAAATCTTAAAATCTAATTTCCTACCAAAATAAGGCTGCTGCTGTCGTGTCTGTCTGCCTGTGTGCTCTCCCCAGATGACTTCTGAACCTGCTGGCCTGCCTCATGCAAATTTGGCTGAGGGTTTGCAGATAATTAAGTCTGTACAAATACAAGATGGTTGAGAGCAGGAAAAGAATCTTGTAAATGCCCCAAAACATCTGTAGCATGAGTTCATTTATTATTAGACACCATAAGATCCACGTGGGAGATGCTTCTTACAAACACTTAACCACAAAAACATTTTCGTTCTCAGTTCATACGTTGTCAGGCACCAAAGACCGTCTCGAGACACAAAACCATAGGAAACAACACAAGCAGTTCCAGTGTTCGCGGGGATGACCTTTTTATTTTAACGAGAACTGAAATTCTTCAGCACTCAACGTGATTCCAGGAGCCAAGACTTGAAGGAAAAACAGCATAAATCATGGACCAGAAGGTACAAAGTCGGGAGGGTCAGCAGCGCTGTGGCCGGACCCAGCACCGTGATGGGACTCGGTGGCTCTCGCTGAGTTTGTTGATATTTGTGCCACTGTAACCGAGAGATCAGTCTGGCCCTCGGCCACTGGTGTACAGTATTGTTTGGAAGCACACTGCTCTTCGGTGCCAAAGACCCACAACAAAAAGTTTTGCTGGCCATTGAGAGAGGCACTGGAATAACTTCCCCCACTAAAACAATGCGGAGCGGAAACCTTTTAAAGTGGTGATTACCAAAGGGAAGAGAATTTTTTAAATTTTTTAGGGTGTTTTGTTTTTTTTTAAACATCCTTTGTCCAAGGGCCTAACAATACCTGGGAATACTAAAAGACTTTTCCAATTCTTAATTGACTTTTCAGCCATGTGACTGTGTGTTTCATCTCTGCAATATGCGGCTCGGGGCTGCGCAATGAAACTTTCCCTTTCCAGCTCCTGCCAGCCTCTTTTCCTGACTCTCACGTGGCCGACACCCCTGAGCCTCTACTCAGCCTGCTAAAGCAGAATATTTTCATGTCCACTCACTGCATCCCAGCCCAGACCAAGCTGAATTTGGCCCAAATGACCTGACAGAGCCTGTGTGGTGTCAGCGAGCAGCTGGGCACGCTGGATGTCCAGCTGCTGGACGTGTCTCCTGCCGTGCTCCTCCTGCAGCTCCTCTCCCTCATCCCTGTGGCTGCTCCGGGCGCTCTGGCTCCTCTCTTGGCTGCTCGCTTTCAATCACATCAGCTCCTCGGGCTGCTGGAGCCTGGCTCCAAGGTTTCACTCCTCACTTCAAATCAAGTTGGCTTTCCTGTGGCTTTCCGACGTGTCCGGGGTTTGATGTATGCTTTCCTTGATGTCTGTGCAGCCGAAGGAGATGCAGGAGCATTGTTGGAACATCCTTTTCCATATGCCCCTTTAAGGGCCTTCTGTTCTTGTCTTTTTTATGTAACCTTGGTTATTTACTTGTGGTATTAACATTCTGTGTGTGGTACACCTCGCTATTGCTTCACTTAATTCCACAAACTGGCATTTAAATCTGTCCCACCTTATTCCTGTACAGGACTAACTCTCTGTATTAAACTTAGCCTATGTGTAAATATGTTTTATTTTGCTACCTGTAGCTCAGATCACCTTGGTACTGTAGCCCAGCCTCTTGCTGTTTGGGTTGCAGTTAAACTGAGCTCTGGATATAATTTAATCTTGTGCAACCTATCAATTCTGTGCACTGCTGCTCGCTTGTGCTATGGCACCACTTCTCTCTTGGTTTTCTTAGCAGCTTCATGGCCCTGTTCCTTCCCCTGCGTGTGCCCAGACACGTTGTTCCAGAGATAGGAATGATACGGTGCTGATCAGGTTCAGGGAGCTGAGGCTGAGCGTGCTGGGATGGCATTTCCATCAGTCAAGGTAGTCACACAGATGCAAACCTGCATCCCTGTCCCCAAGGAGAGCAGGCAGTATGGGCTCAGAGCATGGCCCCAGCTGTAACACAAGTGCCAGCGCTGGCTGATGCCCCATAGGTGCTGGTAGGAGCTACTGCACAGGCTGAGGGTTGGGGATATGTTTCTCTTCACCTTCCCTACCCAGGAGGGGAGCCAGAACAGAGCTGCTCCCGGGGCTGGAGAGAGGAGCCCAAAGGCCAGTCGAGGCTGGCTGGCTGTCCATCTGGTGCAGGCAATGCAGGTGGGCATGTCACCTTCAGTGTCATGCCACCTTGCAGCAGTGTGGTCCACCCGAGTCGGCCAGGGAGGGCACGAGTGAGAGCAGGGCTGGGAAGGTGCTGGGATAGAGGATGATGATGAAGAGGAGGAGGACAGGCCCTCTGCCAAGCAAGGTTTCCTTATCTGCAGGGACTTCTCTATCGATCAGCTGCCAGAGGCTCTTGTTTCTGCGAGTCTCCTTTTACACAATTCAGCTGAACGTGTCATTGTGACTGGTTGTCATCGGTGGCAAAAGGTACTGCCTGCCCTTGAATGTATTTTTGAAAGGTGAGGAGAGCCAGAGCCTCACTCTGTTTCTTTTCCACTCAGGCTCAGGAGCCTGGCCGTGGAGAGCTCTTGCTGCTGACTGGGTGATTTCAAGGGGAGTTTAGGGGAGAGGGTTGGGGCCACTTGGCCCTGCACAAGGCAGGACACGAGCATCCCAAAGCTGTAACAGCAGGTGATGCTGCTCCCAGTTTCATAGGCAGTCACCAGCTGGTTGTATTTTGCATGTTCAACAGAGCATTGTTTTGAATGGAGCTTTTGCTCCCAAACTGACCCCAGTACCATGGTACAAAGGTGCTGGAGGGAGGAACAGAAAATCCACCATGCAGCCTCCCTCTCTGAGGGTTGTACTGAGGGGGATATCATACCCAGTAAATTCTGTGAGGGGTTGAGTCGCTTTTGGGAGGGGATGCAGCTGGGAGACAGATTTGGTTCATGCATCCATGTAGCCCCTGGTTGCTCCATGTCAGAGCAGGGCAGGGGCCGGCAGCTCTCGGGGTGCCCTCCGGGAAGCAAAGGGCTCAGGGTGTTGCGCTGGCTGTGGGAAAGTGACTCCAGCTTTTGGGGCACCCTGTGAGGCTTGAGGTGCTTTGCCTGTGAAACTGCCACTACTGTTGGACCTTGCCCAACATCAGCCATATGTTTCCAATATGTAATAAAATCTCCCCACGTCGTTTTATTTTTCTGGTAGATGAGAAGGGCTGGTTTGATTTTAGAAAGGAGTTTCCTCTCTCTTCAGAAGCTACACCCACTCCCATCTTTCCCTGCCAATTTTTGTGGCTCCATAACCTTTCTCCTCTTTTCTACTAGTGAGTTTTCTTTTCCCGGCTCAGAGGACCCATGTGAGCAAGGATGGAAATTGCAATAACTGAGCACCTGGGAGGCTTGGCCTCATCGTACGCTGATCGCTAAGCAACCCAGAAAAATGTTTTTCCTGTTTTTCTTTTGGTTACAAGCACCTTAGGTGGTATTTGTTAAAAGAGCTGACTGAAACATTCTGGCAGAAAGGTGATAGGGAGATAAAAGCTGCCTTTAAAGACAAATAGCTCACGAAATAGTAGTCTTTACCAGAGGAGCTTTGGCGTGTCTGCAGCATGTCAGCCTTCAGCAGCTTAATGCCTGCTGAACTCTGCACTCGGGGGAGCGCTGGCGACGGCAGCGGGGAGCACGTGGACAAGGAAAACGCTGCGACCCGGAGCTGCAGCTGCAGCTCCCTCTCGATGTAGGGGTGGTCCAACCCAAAACTCACTGGGTGTTTTGTGATGCTCTCGAAACAGCGAGTTCTGGGCGAAGCTGTTGTGCTTGTTTTCCTGTGTCTCCCTGCTGTCAGTGGCCTGCAAAATGCTGGAAGGTCTCTTGGTGCTTTTCACAAAATGGGTTGTTGTCTTTGGCTTTCTGGGCATATTATAATGTTGTAGTTGTATTTTGCCTCTTCTTTTTCTGAGTATTTTCACTACAAAGTGCTACAAAGGAATCAAGGCGCCTCTCCCCAGAAGAGCCTGCACAAAGCGGGCTGTGGTCAGTTCTTTCTCAGAAAGTGGCTTGGTTTCCTCCATCCCCTGCCCCCCACGTTGGCCATGTCCTGATGAGTTTTTAGAGGTCAGCAAGCTTGAAAAACAGAGGTTTGTGTTGTCCCTTGCTGCCCTAGTGGAAGATGCTCAAGTACTCCAACCAAGTGGACGGATTGAGGAGAAATATTCCTGCAAGCTCTCAAGTCTCCAAGGCTTATGGCATAATTGCATGGCCATTGCTGAGCTTCAGGAGCCTGCAGTCTCTGCAGGAGATGCTGTAGTCCAGCTGTGTGCAGGGGCTGCAGGAAATGAAACACAGAATAGCTGGATGGAGAGGTTTAGATCCTAATTGCCTGGGGATTTGGTGTGCTTCCTCTGCTAGGAACTGACAATAATTAGGAGCCTGCCTTGCTGTGTGAGATGCTTGGCATGCTTCGGAGAGGCTGGAGGAGAGCTGCACTCCTGGATTAACCTGGCTCTTAGTCGGTAGCTGCCCATGGCGAGCCGTGGGGAGGAGGAGGGGGTGTTGCAGCTGGAGAACAGGTGCCACCTGCAGAAGGGGCACAAAGTGCAGGAGAGCCTGAGTCCACCTTCCTCCCTGCCAGCACAAAGAGTTCATAGTGCCTGATCAGGACCCCGAGAAACACCTAAAACCTGGAGGCAGAGCGAGTGATCCAGCTGCCCTGGATCTGAAACACTCGCCAGAGGATTTCCTAAAATCCATGCTTGCTGTAAGCTGTGGCAAGTGGTGTGTGGCTCACCCTTAAAATCTGGTTAAATAAGGGCACTGATCACGTTGCAAGTGAGATTTGGGTCTGCAAGGGACCGAGGGCTGGTGGTGATGGGTTGGTCCCCAGTCTTGGGGAGGAACTGCTCTAGTCTAACACAGTGTATACCCAGAGAGCGCTGAATGGAGCGGAGACATTGCACTTCTTGCACAAGCTCAGAGTTTTATTTCCTTGTCTTGAAGTAGAAAAGATAGTACTAGTTTAATACTCTTATTTCTTATAAATTAATCCTTCAGCTGAGCCTGGGCAGTGGAACAAAAAGCCTTTCAAATTCAAATCTTGATGTCCAAAAAGTTTTGATTTAGGACTTGATGCAAGTGTAACAAACCACCTGACTTTTAGTTAATACTCTTTTCTGTTAGTAGAGTTTTTTTCCTCCAGAGTGCCTCAGAAGCAGCAAGGAAAAGGGCTTCCCCAGCCCTTACAATAGAAGGAAGTGTTATCGTCTCCATTTTCTAGCGAGCAGCCTGACACAGAGCGCTGTGGGGATTTACTCACCGCGCCTTGTGAGCTGCTGCCAGAGCTCGGGATAGAGGCTGGATAATGTTGCAACTCCCACATAAAACAGCCCAGTTCCCATCGGAGGCTGCTGATTTGGGTTCCAGTTCCCTTGCCTGTCAAACAGTGAAAGCTGATGGTGTGCGATGCTTGAGAGGGGTTTGGCTTGATGTGGCCAGGGCTGATTCTTGCTTTTGGTGGTCAGGGCTGAGATCAACTTTTTTCTGTTCTCTGCTCTGGTGTCTGTCCTGCTGGAGACTCACCAAGGCTCACAGAAAATAAGTTTTTTTTGTGAGGTGATGCCAGCACACGTCCTTGGGGGGGTGGCAGGAGCACTGGGGTGTTGGCAGGTGCCCAATGACATGCAGGAGGCAGCAGCCCCTGTGAAAAGGTTTCTGAGCGATGCTTTGGGGTGGGCAGCCTCGCTCAGTCATCTCATGGCCTGATGGGAAAGAAAACCAGCAATATCAAGCATGGGAACTGGGTCACTGCGAGTTTTGTCCTGTAGGAAATATGCTGGAAAGCCCTCCTCAGAACTGGAGCAGTGAGATGAAAGCAGAGGCAGGCTGGAGGCTGGAGCTGGGGGGGATGCTCAAAGGCCACGTGTATGAGCTTGTACGTGCCAAGGAGAGACGATTTGGGGTCTGTGCTGAGCCCTGTTACTAAGAAACAAATTAAGGTCTGAGTCTGCAAGTCCTGACCCAGATGGATTGAGCTGAACCAGGAAACTTGCTCAGTTTGCAAAAGCCCCTCGGTGTTACCCGCTCCCTGGGATTTACTGTGCAGAGCAGCCTGCGGGCTGGAGGCTGCGGCAGAGGAGCACAGGTTTGTGATCTGTAGATGCTCCGGCGTTGGCTGCTTGGGTTTGTATTTCTTCAGCCAAGTGCTGATTGCAGAGAGACAGAAGCAAAAGGGTTTCCCGCAGCACCCGGCTCCTGCGCCCATCTCTGCTCCTGCGCCTGCTGAAGTCGATGGGACATTTACAGCTGACGTCAATGCAAAATGCTTAGTGTGTTGTGAAAAGGTTTTGCTGAGTTTGCCAAGTGTAAAATGATATTATTGTTGTTTTTTAATGAGTCACTTAGTTGTTGATCATTTTCTTAAATCCCCTGCTTCTGGAGTCACGTGCATATAAAATAATTGCGTTTTTCAACAACTTCTAGACATTTAAGGGAGTGTAGGGGAGAAGCCTGAGGATGTGATCCTGAATATTCCCTTTTGGCTCTATGCTTAGAGGCAAATAAGAAGCCCTGAAAAGTTATTTGTTTTGAATCTCACGATTTTCAAGAGCCTGGCCCCTGACAGCCGAGTGTTTGGGGTTAGCTACGCTGAGCAAACATCCTGAACTTGGGCTCCTGACCCCGCTTGGAGTGTTTTGCTTTTCAGACCCAGAAGGTTCCCAGGAGAGAAGAAGGGAAACTGGCTGGCTATTTTTAAACCCTTGCAGTTGCCTTCCTGCCTTATATTATTTATTATCCATTATCAGAAGTGTTTCTCCCCTGAAACCATCTTTAGTGGTCAGCCAAGGGACCGGTGAAAATTGCCTATCAACCAGAGCTGTATCTTTCCATAGAGGTCAGATGAAGCTGGAGGGTTTTGAAGGGTTTTGCCCACTGAAAATGAGTCGTGCTGTTATTTATTATGTGCACTTGAGCAGCGCCAAGCAATTCCAGTGGTGGGCCATAATTTCATTGTCCTAAGAGATAAACACGAAAGAAAAGCAGAGTGTCCCTCCCAAAGGGAGCCCAGGGAGACAGCAGTGATTTGTGCTGGAGAACCAGGTGCTGCCTCTGATTTCTGGGTGTACCAAGTGAATCGGTGCCCTCCACCAATCTCCTTTCACAGTGCATCCTGCAGTGTCACTCAGTTCCCACCTGATGTGCCTGTGGGTCTAAGGACACCTCTCTGCAGAGCACCAGCACATCCTTTCTGCAGCAGAGAAAGCTCCAGTGACCTGACCAGTGCTGTGGGGTGACCTGGGCAGGGATTGGGGCTGCACCTCTGTGCCTGGGCAGTGTTAAAATCCACATCCCAAAGGTGTAGAGCTGCCTTGAGAAGTGCAAGGCCCTAGTACAGGGCTGAATCCCCTTTCCCAGGGTGTCCCAGGAAGTTCCCTTGACCCTCTGTGGCTCCAGATAAGCAGGACAATAGCCCACATTGTCCTCACTCATCCTTCTGCCTCGTAAACTTTTAAGTTTGAAGAATATTGCATCCCTGGCAGCTTTGTTAATCCTTTCCTGCCCGAGCAAGAGCTGCTGGTGCCCTAGGCAGAGCTGGACGGGTGAGCCACGGATCCACGTTCTCATTGGAAATAAAGCTGCAGGGCTGGAAGGCCCTGGGAGGCTGATGTTATTTCAGCTGCGCAGGGAGCTGAGGCATAAAAGTCTGGGTTTTGGTGGTGTCAGCAGCAACTGCCTGGCCCCTGTGATACAGTTTATCGGCTGCGTGTGAGGAGGGAAGGGGAAGAGCTGGGGAGGGTGAACACACGCTGTGCTGAGTGCAGGGGGAGGATGGATGATGAACAGTTCTGCCTGTTTCTCTTTGCCTCTGAAAATAAAATTACGTTGCAGGGTTTCAGCATCGTCCTGGAGGCTCAGGGCCTCTTTAAAGCAGGATCTGCAGCTGCCTGCCCCCTGGATGCGTTTCTCTTTCCCTGTGTCCCTGCTGGTCTGAGCACGGGTGCCCTGGTCCCCCCTCCCTGCTTTGCCCTCGCACTGGGGGCTGGCACAGGGAAGGGGTCAGACCCTGTTCCCAGCACTGACTCTCTGCGTGGCCTCTGTCACATCCCTTCATCTCCCCCGGGGGACGCTGCCAGCTGCCCCTGCAGGGCCGTGACCGGGTCACCCCAAAGAGCCCAGCTGTGGAGAGTGGAGGGCTGGGTGTGCTCTGAACACACACGGCACTGTTGGCCGGGGCTGAGCTCATGGGAGGAGATAAAACTTGTCTGTTTAGCCCAAAACACGTGCTGTCAATAATCATGCACTTGAATTTAATACTTTTTTTCTTTTTTTGTGTGTGTGTTTTTAATACTACTTTTTCTTTGGGTGGCAATGTGTGAACCCCAGAGGTGGTGATACACGAATCCTCTTCCAGAGCCGTTATCACCTCCCACCCACCCTCGTTC
>VWZY01003166.1:341415-354308 GCA_013399075.1 Chloroceryle aenea
CGGGCACGAGGGGCACTGCTGGAGAACAAAGGCTCCCATTTATTCCTCCCGTCCTTTCACCGGCAGCCCCTCGCTGCCTCCCTGCGCTGGATTGTTCCTGTATTTTCTCTGCTTCAGCTGTTTACTGGGTCACCCTGGTGCAGACACGCACACAAAGAGCGAGCCATCCGGCGAGGCCATTCCTGTGCCACCGGCACCGCGAGCCCCTCTCTGGCCCCGAGGAGCACAGTGGTGGCATTGAACCGGGCTGGGCGAGAGCCCGAGCCTGCCCTGCTCTGGGGTCAGGGTGAGCTGAGGGAATCTGGATCCCACCCCCCGCCTCAGCATCCTCCTCTGCACAGGCTGGGTGATGGGATTTTGGGGAGGGGGACCCAAGAGGTCTGGGCTTGTCGACTTTGCCCACACTTCAATTGCACCAGCTTTCATGGAAGGAGCATAAATTGATGTCAGGCAGTGTAAGCACACGGGGAGGTGCTTATTGCACGAGAGCTTATTTTGGTTCAGCTTATGGAAGCTAAGGATGTGTCTGAGCTAAATTGAAATTCACCTTGTTCAAATCGAAATGAAGGGTGACGGTGCAGTTACCGTAAGCCAGACTGCAGCCAGACAGGGCTGTGGCAGTTGGACAGCCTCCAATTTGTCCACTCCAATCTGTGCACCTTCAAAATTACAGAACACTAGTACTCCCTGCTCTCTCTATCCCTCTCTGCAAGCTACAGCAGGTGGGTTACTGCATAGGCAGCTGTCTACAGTTCTCCAGGTCTCTTGGGAATGCTGAAGCTCCCTGGGAATGGTGAAACTCCCTGGCAATGGTCGGTGTGGGGCCAGTGGGATGGCTCAGTATAGCACAAGGGGCTGAGAGCCACCTCCTGGCTCAGGGCTGATGTTTGATGCCTGGCAGTTGCTGGAGTTGATGTGGTAGCGTTGCCCTTTGCATTTCCCATGTGCCTCACTCGTGCCCAGGTGCGTGCCCAGGGCTGTGCTTCCTTCATCTGGGTCAGGTGCTTGCCGAGGGCGAGGGGGTGGTTTGACAAAAGCAGCTGGTTTTAGAGCAGCTGGTACTTCTTAAAAAGAAGTTATTTATTTTGTCTGTCTGGACTTGCATGTGGGCTACAAGCTGAGAGCAGGAGAATATTTATTCAAGGCTTTGTGTCTTTGAGAACAGAGAGACTTGGCTTTTGGGACAGATGAACCCTCTACTTGCAGATGCTGATCCATGCAAGGGGACAAGGGTTGCCCTGAAGTTGCAGTAATGGAGAAGTCCATCTCTTCTGGTTACCACATGTTAAGGCATAACTGGCATTTCAGGAGTGCCTCTATCAGTCGGTTTCAAGGTGCATCAGCTTCAGGTGCCAACCTAGTGATCATTTGTTTCCAAGTTCATAGGGCAGTTCTTGCTGCTGCAGAAATAATGTCCTTGGTGCAAAAGGGCCTTTGTTTCAGCAGTGGAATCGATGGAGTGACATTAGATCAGGCTTGAACTGTAACCTCTGGGATACACACTGTTTTTTCTTTGCATCTGAACAAGTCACTATAGAGCCATCATGCTGCATGTGACTTACAGGTGCTGCTCGACACACACACACAAAATCATCAGGTTTTGAACTGGTTCTGTTACATCTTTTGCAGATTTTTCTGTTCCATTCTGGTGCCCATCCAGACCCTTGCTCCAAGCTGAAATAACTTGCTGTGAGACACTCAATCTTTATTTAACCTTACTGAGCAATAGGTATTCATTTATTATTATTTTTTTTATACACCAGTTTTCACCAGTCGTGTCATTCTGGTTTCAGTTCCAGTAGCAGCCCTGCGGGCTCTAGGCGAGTTTGTAGTGGAGCGTTTGCTCTCTGAGCGTGGCCATCTGCATCCCTCCTCTGCTAGCCTGGCTCTGCGTGGGCGTTGGCGCTGAGCGTGGATGCTGCCGAAGCACACGCTGAAGTGAGCACGAACACAAAGCTGAGGACTGTGGAGCAAGAGCTAGAACTTGCTGTGTTGGCGGGATCTTTTTTTCCATCTACTCGGAGAGGAAGCAAAACCTGCTGCACTCAGTTTTCTTGTAACCTCCATTAAGCCTGCGAGGGGAGCCCATCCCAGCACATCCACTGGGTAGGAGACACGAGGGAAGTCCTTGCTTTGATGGCATTTTCACATAGGATGTAGATGTCTAGGGGGAGGTACTGGTGGTCTTCAGATACTCCAGGGTGTTGGAAACATAGGGTTTGGAGTTAGGCAGTCATCGCTGGCATCTCTGGCACTGCCAGTTGCAGGTGGAGTTTGCTTTTCCCTGGGGATTCTCCCTGCATCCCCCTCGCAGCAGAGGATCCTGATCCTGTCCCTTGGAAGCTGGGGGGGATGGAGTTGACATGGAGCATCTTTGCAGATCTTTGACTCTTGATTCCCTACCATAAAAAGAGTGAAAAAGCCTCTACACATGGGAAGGCTCTTGGTTTTCTTTAAAAACAAGACAAAAACAAAGGGGGAAGGAATCTTGTGTATCTGCTCTGTCTCGTTTCTGGACCTGAGTGCTGAGCTCCTAATCCTCACTCCAGCCACTGACTCACTGCATGCGAGTCACAAGATGCCTTTGTAACTGATCCACCAGCCGCTGCTTTCTCGTCTCCCTAAGCTGCGAGGGTGGCAAAGGCTGCCTTTGAATATTGTCTCCAACCCCTTTGGGCTACGGGCACAGGATCAGACCTGCCACCAGTCCTGGGCAGCCCCAGACCCCGAGGGAGGAGCTGCAAGATCCTCGTGGGAGGCAGATATGGGGTGATGTGCTCCCTCTCTCTGCCTCATGCTGTCCCGTGGGAGTGCGTGGTGCTGGGTGATGTTGGCCCCAGGACTGTTCCCCGTGGGCACTGGGTATCTTTCTATGCTGAAACACCTGAAGCAGAGCAAAAGCAGAGCTAAGGGTGTCAGGAAAGCCTGGCTGCAGAGCTCAGCAGCTGAAGGGCCAAGAACAGGCCCTCAGCTGTCACCGCTGTCTTGGTGTCCTGGCAAAAACACCCCCTTTTCATAGTGGGTTTAAGTTTAGCTTCTGGCTTTTTTTCTGGTCTTTTCCTGTTTCTCCCTTTGGCGTTGTGTTTTAATAGGCTGTTGGAAGCGGTCCTGGTTTGAGGTGGCTCGGAGCAGGCAGGAAGGAAGGCAGAGAGTGTTGAAAACCTAAAGGAATCGCATCCATCTGCCTAACATCTCTGCACAGCCCAGCCGTAGCATGGCACTGGAGCTCCATCAGCAGCACTGGGAACACAGCTTGGGGACAAAGGAGACAGTGGGAGGTCAACTTGCCAGGGGCCAATGTTGTTCAGAGAGAACCATTGTACCCCAGTGCCACTGTGGTCATTGCTGGGATGGTGTTTGGGAGCAAGAGCGCTCCTGCCCTCACTGGGGCTGCCATCCCAAAGGTGTGCCATGGATTCCTGGGGTCAGCAGGTGCCAGCATGGGGCACCTTCCCTCTCCCCAAAAACAGTGGGTGTCCAACCAGCCTTGGTAATCTCTGTGGCCTTCCCGAGTGTGACCAGGGGAAGGAAACTGCCCAAGAGTGTGAGAAGCAAACAGGCTGGTCCCAAGTGGCGAAGCCATGGAGGAATATCTGCTGTGGGGCTTTCTGCCTAAAAGTCCCCCCAAGGAAGGGTGTTGCGCTGTGTGAGCTGATTTTGGATGGGTAAGACAGAGGGTACTTCTGCTTTTGCGGTCGTTGTCTTTGTTTCACGGAACTGCCGTCGTTTCCCTTTCACTAGATGGGGGGTGGCTTTTTTCCTATTTCCTTTTATATAACATTGCACACTTCAGTTTACATAAGAGGCCCCAAAGTTGCTGCAAAATTGGTTGAATGGGTTCAGGATTTACTCCTGAGAGTGAAACGAAAGTTAGTTCAGGGCCTGTGTCAACCACGGAGGATGCGGTCCTTGGTGGAACTGGTTTCTTTCGCTTCTGGAAAGGCCCATTTCCCATCACTGGTGGGAAGGGATTATTCTGAGAAGGGACTGGGGATTGGAAAGACCAGACCCCCACTTTTTGCTTCTGGTTTTACCAGCTTTCACCAAGCCCTTTCGAACTTGTGCAACCATGGAGCTTCAATGAGAAACTCCCGGTGATGTCTCCGAGGCTCAGCTCTGCCTTTTCTTGTCTCATTAACCAGCAAGACTGTTAATTCCCAACAGGCGCAGGTTCCCCACTTCCCCTGGGCAGGGTTAGCATCTGCTTCTCTCTCGTGGCTGGTAGCAGCAACCCTTGGAAATGACAGTGCAAAGAACTCTGGGTGCTGCGTTATACCTCTCTGTGGAGCAGGCATTTTGCGTAGCCCAGCTGAAATGGAACAGAGTAACACGAATATCTTGATCTCTAAACCAGCTGTTGTCCAGGGAGCATCCGTAAAAGCACTTTAAACAGTTTTGCCTCTTCCGTGCGTGCTGAAATTAATACCTTTTTCCAATAACAGTTCATTATTTTGTGTCTTTGGAGACCAGTGTGCTAACCCAGGGCACGTGGGACCAGAGCTCTTAAGACCTGGTAATTGTTGGGTAATTGTCTGTGTGTAAAGTGTCGGGATGCTGTCATGCTCACACTTAATCCTGTGCTTTGCTCCTGTCTTACTAAAACCACCTTTGTGACTGATCTCAGACGCCTTCTGAAATGTAGATCCCTAGCCAATATTTTCCTTTGCTGTTTGGCTTTCGTGTTTTCCCCTCCCTCCAGCTGTCGAAGAGATGAAGGCAGATTCCCTGCTGCTCTCAGCCTGGCTCCTGCGAGGGTCCTGCGACCACAGCCCTTCCTCCAAGCTCATGAACTTTGGCTACGTCTTAGAGCTCATTATTAAACCTCTGTGTGAAGACGTGGGGTTTGACACCAGGCCGTGTACTAGAACATTCACCAGAGAGTCGAAGAGTTTATTGCAAGGAGGAGGAATTCCTCCCTGGTGTAGTCACCAGTGCTTTGAACTATGGTGGAGAGCTCATTGCTCACGCAGCCCAGGGCTATCTGCAGTTGGAAGAGGCGGTCTCTAAAACCAGGCAAGCCATCTGGTGCAGACCTCCCGTTTCATATTTCAGGGGATGAACTCCTGCAGAGTTCACTTACGACTGCTTTTGCAAAAGCCTCTGACTCCACAGGATTGGGCGTCTGATACCCCTAAGTTAAACATGTGGTTTTTCCCTGCGCCCCTCCGCCGAGAGGCCTTTTTCCTCTGTATGGAGAGGAGCAGGACTGCACACCGAGCTGGAGAAATCGTGGGCAGATGCTCATTTGTCTGTGTCTTCCCTTTTTTGGTGTCCACCTTGAAATGTGTTGGATCTCTCTTTCTGGGATGCTGAATCTCTCCCGAATGAGTTTGGTGATAGGTGCAAATGCCGTAGCGACCAACGTGCTCACAATTAGTGCTTTCACAGAAAAGCTTTGCCAAATCTTGTTGCAGCCATTTAAAGCCTCGTCTGGACCTGTTCTTCTCTGGACCTCTTCTAGCAACACGATGCAGGAAGCAGCAGGGACTGTTCAGCTCTGTCTGCCATGGGGTGGTGCTCGGTTGTTCCTACTGAACCACTGAGGAAGGATGATTTGCACGTGGGTGCTGCGCTGTGGTTGTGCTGGCTGAGGCCTGAACATGTTCTCTTCTGCTGTGAGGGGCAGAGAATGCCAGCAGATGCTTAGGGTGGGCAACGAGGAGCAGTAGCTGTTGCAGGAATATTAGCAGCACTTGTCTGTCAGAGCAATTTAGAGAGCATTTAGATGTTCATCTTTGGTTGACTTGCTGGAAATTGTGGTATGAGTGCCACACTTGAGATTGATTGGAGCGTTCTTGGTGGCCAGCATGAGCCTAAGCCACAGGTCAAGGTTTTCTGTCTCTCCTAACCCCACGCCCACCCTGTGTCTCTTCATCTGCAAAGGGAGAAATGTGCATTTGGTTGAGGTCTTGGAATGGGACTTCGCCGGCTCCATCCTGCTGCTGCTTTTTGCTTTGTTGGTTTTTAACCAACATGTGCAGAATGCACAATCAGCATCTCGGAGAAGCAGCGGTAGGAAGGAGGAAGCTCACACGGAATATAAATAGCCAAATCTGAAAATGTACCAGTGTAGCAGCTCGCCTGGCTCTTGGCACGAGCCTGGCTGAAGACCGCTGGGAAGCTGCGTACTTCGTGTGTGGTTTGCAAAGGGGGAACTTCGGGGGGATATCGCACAAGTCAGCAAGACAAAAAAAATGAATGAATCTGACAGTCTTAAATATGGGAAGGAAATGAAATTTGCTTCTACGCACATCAGAATTGGGTGGATCCTCTGCACGTGTCACACAATGCGGAGTGACCCCCCTGCGTGGTTACGGCAATAATTTCCACTGTAGTTGCACAGCAGCTGCCAATGATTCATGGGCTGATCCTGGGACATTTTGTCCTCCTATATGATTCGATTTCTTTATTAATTTAATTGCATTTCAACAAGTATCTGATTTTTCTTGGTATTTGTGTCTGGGGTTTACAGCTGCCTGGCCAGATCTCTTTTCTGAGTTAGATTGTACTCAGGGGTCTGGTCCTGCTGGACCCAGAGCTTTCCTCCAGCTCTAAGGCAGCAGCTGGCTGTGGTTCTCTGTCTTGATTTCTTGCTAACGAACAAGCACTTGATTTGATTTTGAGCAGGCTGTGACAACAGTGCAGTGACCGCTGCTCCAGTGGTGATGATGAAGGGTGATGGTTAGAGAGTGCTAGGTGCACGTTCGATAAATCAGCTCAGGGTTGGGTTCAGCACTTTCTGCTCAGTGTCTCTTGGGCTGTGCAGCATCATCTGAAGCCAGGGCCCTGGGTGCAGCCGTTGCCACATTCATGGGGAGCAGTTTGGGAGGAGATTTTTTGCAGGGAGAATCATCTCTCCTGGGGCTCCATCCCGAGTAGCCCCACAGCAGCTTCTTCCCCAGTGAGCCCTGATTTGTTTCCATTGCTCAGGGGGATTTTTTGTGCATCTGAGAGGCAGACTGCAGGAAAGCTCTGACCCCTGGCACACACCCCAGTGTGATGTGCAGGGGCTGACTTGACCCTGAGCCTCTGCACCCCAGTGCATGGTCACCTCCCCCTGCTAAGTGGCTGACTGCTTTGGGGCATTTTCCCCATCTGCTGAGCAGTGGGTTTGCCATGTGTTACTCTGTGTCCCACCATTTGGTGTGGGGGATGGAGGGTGGGGGAGATCCCCGCAGTGTTTAAAAGGATCTGGATAAATCCTCTTAAGAGAGGCACTTACTCAGCAGAGCGTGGTGGGAGAGGAGGAGGGAACCAAATTGTCCTTGTGAGTCTGGAGCTGTTGCCAAGCTCTGTGCTGGCACATGGGGCTGGGGGAGCTGGGAGAGATGTGTGCCTGGGGACCTGCCCCAAGAAGCATCCTCTCTTTTCTCGACAAGTTTTCAGTGGTCTCTATCCCCCAGAGCAGAAATGTGAGCCTCGTAGCTGGGTCAGGCTGTGGCCCAGGGGTGCAGGGACCTGTCTGGGCTGTGCCTGAGTCCACACTGGCACCACATCCTGGGATTTCCCCCCAGCTTTGAGCTCCCCCCATGGTTTTCTGCCCTGTGTTTGTGGCCAGTGCTGCAGGAGGCTTGGTGTCACCAAGGTTCCTGCAGAGGCAGATTATTGAGATTACAGTTGGACCAGGTGACAATGTCACCGTACAGTGACAAAGGCTTGGGGAGGGGGAAGCAGCCGGGGCTGGGTGTGCTGCCACCTGCCCAGCACCAGCCTGGGTTTGTGGAAAGGCTGGGACATGGAGCCAGGGGACGTGGAGCAGATCAAGAACAGCTTCCCCAAGTCCTGGCTCTGCCTGTGTGCAGGGTTAAACTGGCCAGAAAGACCAGTATCTCCTGGTTTGCATTTGTGAGCAGGCCAGGGAGACTCTGCCTGCCTGCCGGCTGTTGCCTTTGGCTTGCCAGGGTGTCTCATATGAGCCCACAAAGCATCTCTGCCACGCTTTGCTCTCCTTATCTCATGGTGTATCGTGTCCTTCCTTGCAGAGCTCCACACAGGAGATTGGAGAAGAGCTGGAGGATGGTGTGATCTACAGCATATCGCTCCGGAAAGTGCAGCTCCATCACACGGCCAACAAAGGGCAGCGATGGCTGGGGGTAAGAGCTGGGGGCTCTGCCAGGCCCCTGCCACCGGGTGTTTTGAGCTGTTTCCCTGCCAGAGACCTGGTGACCTGATGTCAGGGCCTGGCAGGTTTGACACCAGCCTGTGTCTTGCCCTCTTCTTGCTCCTCTACATGTTCCTCTCCTGGGGGGTCCTTCCAAGCCTTATCTGGGAATCATGGCCGTATGTGGGAGGAGGGGCGTGGGAGCACATGCTGGCCTCTGCCCCGTGGGAAGGGACATGGGGTAAACAATCTGAAGCCCTATTTATCAGACACGGGCAACTCCGATTTGCATCTGGATTATGGCAACTTTTAGGCCTTTCCTGGGATTTCCCAAGTGCCCAAATCTCCTCAGCTGGGTTGCTGGTATTTGGTGTCTGTGGAGACCTGGCTTCCATTCCCCAGGCCCGTCATGAGAGCCCCAGGCAGTGGAGGGGATCCGCAGTCCCAGCGTAGACCTGAGCGGTGGCTTGTGAAGCTGGTGGGACTGAGTTGCACTTGAGTGTGTCTGTCTTCATCCAACCACTGACTTCTGCTCCTCTCCTGGCAGTTTGAGAACGAGTCAGCCTTAAACCTCTACGAGACGTGCAAGGTGCGGACGATAAAAGCCGGGACTTTGGAGAAGCTGGTGGAGTACCTGGTCTCGGCCTTTAAGGGCAATGACTCCACGTACGTCACCATCTTCCTGTGCACTTACCGGGCCTTCGCCACCACCAAGCAAGTGCTGGACCTGCTGCTTAACAGGTGAGGCTGCCCTGCCCTGAAAGGCAGCTGGTATCCGAGCCCCCTTGGTCAGCAAAGCCCCAGCATCTTTTGCTGCCATGCCTTGGAGGGCTGATGGGCTTCTCCCAACTCCATCAGTGTGAAGGTTTTGGGGCATGACAGGGAGGACGCAACTTCCCAGAGAGCTGGAGCCCTTCCAGCTGGTAACCCTGCTGTGAGGTGGCCAGTGCTGGCTGCTTCCCTCTTCCCATAATGTGGGGACTGTAGCAGAGTTGGGGGAGCAGGACAGTATGTGGGAGGTTCATCCCGACCCCCTGGAAGAGCTGGGGGTGATGTGGAGGGAGAAGAGGCAGGACTGAGACACAGCTGAGTCCAGGCTGCTCACTGCCTCCTCGCTGTGCCCCACCAGGTATGGCAAACTCCACGTGCAGGCGAATGGGGACCATGCCAGGCACTCTGTGGATGAGAGGACGGAGCTGAAGAAGTAAGTCTGACCACACTGCGGGTGAGCAAGATGGGTGGCTGTGGTGATAGCTCTTTGGTGCTGTACAAAGGCATGCGTTGTCCCAGAGGTGCTCCTGGGGCTCATAGAGATGCACGTGGGTTTCTCCTGGCCCCCAGTTCTCATGCAGACTTGCCTGTGTTTCCCCCTCTCCCCACAGCACCATCTCCTCCATCCTGGGCGCCTGGCTGGACCAGTACTCCGAGGACTTCCGCAAGCCCCCGGACTTCTCCTGCCTCAAGCAGCTCATCTCCTACGTGCGCCACAATATCCCTGGCTCAGACCTGGAGCGCAGAGCCCGCATCCTGCTGGCCCAGTTCCAGCAGCAAGAGCAGAGCGAGGCCGAAGCAGAAGGTGAGGTCATTTGGGGATGCGGGTGGAGAGTTTGCTACTGGTTGGCACCAAGGGTCTCCAAAACCTTGGGTCTTGCCACGTGGCTGAGCACCTATAAACCCCACCTGCATTTGTATGGAGGTGCACTGGGAAGCTAATCCAGCTGAACCAGAAGTGGGATTTCTATATGGATTAGCTAATATACCTTTAATCCTCTGCAGACACTTCCATCCGTGTTTAAAATGACTGTCCTTTTATCTGAGCCTTGTTTCTCAAGAAATTAAGCCAGATGGGAATTAAGAGTCCAGGGGGTGGGATGTGGGTGCCCGCAGGGGGCTGGTGTGGGTCTCTGCAGGCTCTGGCCCGTGGTGCTCAGCTTCATGCCTCTCTCACAGCTGTGGACCACGGCAGCTGCACCTTCCAGCTGGTGGAGGAGAATGGGGTTGGGGATGGGAAGCCGGATTTCCTCTCCTTCTCCCCAGAGATGGTGGCAGAGCAGTTCACGCTGATGGATGCTGTGAGTATTCATCTGACAGCTGGGTCGATGGTGCTGTGCCCACTGCTCCCTGCTGCTCTGGGCACAGGCCTGTCTCTTCCCTTCCATCTTTTCCTGCTGGCCTATTCCCTTCCCAGGGACTCCGAAGAGACCCATCTCCCCCTCTTTCTCTTCCAGGAGCTGTTTAAGAAAGTGGTGCCTTACCACTGCCTGGGCTGCATCTGGTCCCAGCGAGACAAGAAGGGCAAAGAGCACCTGGCACCCACCATCCGTGCCACCGTCTCACAGTTCAATAGTGTGGCCAACTGTGTCATCGCCACGTGTCTCGGAGACCGGTCCCTGAAGCCTCAGCAGAGGGCTAAAGTGGTGGAGCGCTGGATCGAAGTGGCTCGGGTAGGACAGGTCACCATCCTGCTCACGTCCTGCCTCGGTGCAGGGCTGAGGTTCTGCGGTGTGCACATCCCAGCAGATCCCTGGGCTTTCTTTAATGCTAAGTCCTTTTATCTCCTTGTCTGCTCCCAGGAGTGCCGCATCCTGAAGAACTTCTCCTCCCTCCGAGCCATCCTCTCAGCTCTGCAGTGCAACGCCGTTCACCGGCTGAAGAAGACCTGGGACGAGGTCCTACGGTAAGCAGTGTCTTCTGGGCTTCTGTGGCCGGGGGGAGGTTCCAAAGGGGAGGCTGTGCCCCTAAATGTGCAGATGGGATCATCTCAGCTCCAGCATTGCCTCTTGGAGTGTGCCCAAAACACACCTTTGGTAAGGTGTCAGGTATTTAAGGAGGGTGAGGAAATCACCTCCTCCACCTTTCTATGCAAAACACTCTGGAATAGCTCCCAAACAGCAGGGCTCTGCTAGAGCTGTGTGCATTGTGGGTGTCCTTTGGGTCAGCAGAACAGAGCTCAAGGAGAAGACCCCAGGGTGACACCATTGCTGACGTCTCCCCATTTTTCTCCCTGAGCAGGGAGAGCTTCCGCACTTTCCATGAGCTCTCAGAGATCTTCTCCGACGAGAACAACCACTCGCTGAGCCGGGAGCTCCTCATTAAGGTAGGAAGAAGTAGCACCCATGGCATCTGCTCGAGGGATCATCCGCAGGGAGCTCAGATGATGCTGGCAGAAGTTTCTGTGGTCTTCGAGCCACCAGGCTGGAGCACTGGCAGCACTGGCCAGGGTTACTGGGTGCAGACAGGGCGTGTTGAGTCTGGGAAGTAGACAGGGGGTTTGGACCAGGCTGAGCTTTCTGCTTCTCCACCCAAAAGTCGTCATTGCCTGAAGCTCACAGAGCAATTCAGCCAGCAGAGATAAGCAGTGAGATAGGATCCAGAGCTGCATTTTAACAGCTCCGTGCAAAGTCCTCTTGATTTCAGGTGGGGTTGTAGGATTTGTGAAAGGCTTCAGCAAAAATGTCCTTCCCTGTGGAGCTTCTCTGCGGCTTCCCAGCCTAGCTCCAGTTTGTGGGGGCTGAGAGGACAGAAAATGCAAAAGGGAACAAAACATCCCATTAAGGAGCTATTTATACAGAGCTGGAAACAAGAGCAGCAGTTCCTATTCATTCAGCCTCTCCTCCCTGTGAGCCATGCAAAGGCTCAGCTTTGATTTCCTCTTCCACTCCTCCCTCTTCCTCTCTACAAAGAAAGTTGTACCAATAAAAGCAGGGAGGAATTTTAGCTCCCCTGTTAGTGCAATTTCCCACCCGCTCTGATCCCCACCTCTCCCCACCATCCAGGAGGGCACTTCCAAATTTGCCACCTTGGAGATCAACCCAAAGAGGGCTCAGAAGCGGCAGCAACAGCAGCGGGAGATGGTGAGTCTGGTACAGCCCTCCCAGTGCCCCCTCCCTGCAGCTGCCCGGCCTGGTCCTGGCTCTCTGTTGACCCCACTGTCCCTTGCTGTCCCCACAGGGCGTGATGCAGGGCACCATCCCCTACCTTGGCACTTTCCTCACGGACCTGGTGATGCTCGACACCGCCATGAAGGATTTCCTGGATGTATGTACCTCCATCTCCATCCTCCCCTTCCTCTGCACAGCACCAGAGGGCTGATAAATGGAGGGTTGGTCCCCCACGCGTCCTGTAGCTGACACTGCACCCTGCAGCACGTCCCGTGACCAACACTGCACATCCCGTGGCCAACACTGCACCCTACACATCCTATACCCTGCACATCCCCCTCTGCCAGGCCATGCAATGGGCTGCTCTGGCTCTGCTCCTCGGCAGGGACACCCACGCTGCAGTGGCAGCGAGACTGGGGAGGCAGGGAGGGATGGGAGTAATATTTTTCTGCCTGCTCCCCACTGACATTTGGCTCTTTTCCAGGGTGGGCTGATCAACTTTGAGAAGAGAAGGAAGGTGAGAGCTTGGTCCTGGCAGCAGCACGGCAGGGTGGAAGAGGGAGGCTGACTTGGTGCAAGCCCAGGCTGTGCCAGTCACTTTAGGGTTGATTCCCCTCCTTTTTTGCTGTCATTTTCTTTGGTTTTGGGGAGGGGTATTTGCATCATTCACATCTGTCTCTGAGTGTGGCTGGGCTCTTCATGGAGGAGACTGGGGCTGGTGAACAGATCTGATCTCTCAGCTTCCATTTGCTGCAGGAGTTCGAAGTCATCGCCCAGATCAAGCTGCTTCAGTCTGCCTGCAACAACTACAGTTTCACACAGGAGGACCAATTTGTGGACTGGTTCCACAGCCTGGAGCGGCTCAGCGAGGCCGAGAGGTGGGTGTGAGCGGGGTCCAGGGCCGTGCTGCC
>VWZY01003167.1:5642-19336 GCA_013399075.1 Chloroceryle aenea
CAGCCTCAGCCCGTTCCGGCTCCTTCCTCCCCCGTACCGGGCCCGCCGCCTCAGCCGGTACCGCCCAGTGCCCCGGGCCTGGTGTCCCCTCTGCTGTGGCCGGTGCCTCTGCCCACGCCGCTGCTCCTCCTGGTGCAGCAGCCCTGGAGCCCTTCTGGGAGAGGCTCTGCCGGGGGCATGCTCTGTGCTCTCCCTGCCAGGACCTTGTCCCAGGCTCCCGCGGGACCTGTTGTGGTGAAGGCAGCCAGGGTGGGGGTCAGGTGCTCTGCTGGGTGATGCTGTGGGGAGCTGCCGTGTAGACACAGCCCAGCGTGTTATTGATAAGGCCCTAAACAGTTACCCCAAAGTAAGTAGTAGCCTGGTAATCCATTCCCTGGCTTTATAAGCCATAGTGCCTTAGATCTTCCCTAATTTTGGCTTTGCTCCCCATGTTCATAAGCAGCTGTATGTGCATTTGATTCCCCTGATGTTTAATCCCTTGATGATTTTCCTTCTGATTGTTTGTTTGCAGACAATCCTGGGAGAAACTCATGAAGAGGAAGATGAGATCCTTCCACGCAAAGACTATGAGGTAGGAAATTAACTGGTAGCTGCTGGGAAAAATTAACCTGAAAAGACCGGCAGACAAGTTTTGATTAATTTCAGTTTGTCACCAGACAGTACTCGAAATGCATCACTGGTCAGATTGGGTTTGCACCAGCAGAAATACCGAGTTGCTGCACTTGCAGAGAACTGCTCCTTGTGGTTACACGTTTCTGGGTTAAAGCTCTGCGAGCAGAGCTCGAACATCACTGCTCAAGTCAGACTCTTGCTGAGAAAATTTATTTTCAGAGTGTGCTGCGTTGTTGTTGTTTGTTAAAGATTTACAGGTTGTAGTGCTCTCGTTTCCTCACGAGTGTAGAAAGCATCTGTAGCAACTTGGTTGCTGTTGCCTTACTGCTGTCTCTGGCTCACAGCGGATCTTCCCATCTATCAGATCCTGTTTCTTACAGGAGATGTTATTTTTTTCATGTCCTTATGATGGCTCTGAGCTATTTAGAGCAATTGCTGTCAGCATGGGTGTCACTGGCTCAGCCTGTTCCTGCTTTGCTTGGAAAGGTGGAGCTGATGTAGACAGAAGCTGGTGGTACTTTGGAAGTACAACTGGGTGACTCTATTGCTTTTAACTCCCTGGTAGGGGGGGTAAGCTTGAGAATTGATGCTCCTCATCTGGAGAGGAGTTCTTGTCTGGTGTTCCTCTTGTAGCAAGAAATTAAACATAAAGATCTGATGCTGTCTGGTCTGTCAAATTGGAGGCATTTAAAGAGGTCAAGGCTAAATCTGTATAGTGTGACTTCTTTGAATGAAAGTTGTATTAATCTGTCCTGTTCCTCTTTGGGCACTGAAATTGGTCAGTTCTTTCACTTCCTATTTCTCGGGTTCTGACTCTGCTGGAAATATCTAAATGAAGTTGTTTCCAGCAGTTTTTCTGCTACCATTTGCAGAAACTACCGTGTGGGGCAGCAATGACTTCTGTAATCTTTAGCAAGGTCTTCTGCCCATAGGTTTTTGCACAATCTATTGCAGCTGATTCTCTTAAATTGACCTTTTGACATTCTTTCAGAGCTTGGATTATGATCGCTGTATCAATGACCCCTACCTGGAAGTTTTGGAGAGTATGGACAACAAGGTAGGACCTTGTTCTTTCTTTTTCATCAGCCTGAGAGCTAAAACTGTGGCAATGGCCCAGAGAAATTTGCCCAGGGGAGCTGTGGATGCCCCATCACTGGAGGTGTTCAAGGTCAGGTTGGCTGGGGCTGCTCTAGTTGCAGATGTCCCTGCTTCCTTCAGGGGGGTTGGACTAGATGACCTTGAAAGGGCCCTCCCAGCCATTTTTCTGATCCCCATTTCTGTGTTGTTTTGACCTGGCTTTTTCTCATTTATTTTTTTTTCCCTTTCTTTTATCCTCTTCCTAAGCAGAAAGCCCAGAGATACGAAGCAGTGAAGTGGGTGATGGTTTTCGCTATTGGAGTCTGCACAGGACTGGTAAGGCCCATGCAGTTTGGGGAATGAGGAAAATTCAGGAGGCTAAGCAGGACTAATTTAGAAGTCAATGGTTGAGGAGTAGAAAGGAGGAAACATTCTCCTTCATGGAGAGCTTAGCAGCTTGAGTTGTCTTTTGGGACATGTTATTGCCTGATTATTTTCTAAGAAGCCTTCCTTTTCTTTCTAGAACTTGCTGTGTTTTCTTGGCAAAGTATTCTGGTAATTCCTTTAATTCTACAGAGAGTAAAACTTGTCCAAAGGGAGCACTCAATCAAAAAGGATGCCAAGTGACAGCTGAACTGTTGGGTTTCTCTTCGGCAGTACTAGTGACTTTGCACGTGATTGAAAACTAGCTCTGCTGACTGTCTGCCTCTGCTAAACACCAGCTTTCTTCTGTACCCACAAGTATGTTGTGGGTGTTAAAAATACTGCCAGATCAGTACTTTGGCACGCCTCTCCTCGGGGATAATTCTAGCATGGAGCTGTCCCAGGGAGAACAAGTGAGGCAGCAAATCTGAGCTTCTGCAGTTAACTTTGAATGCTTCTTTTGCCTTCTTCATTCTCTGTCCCTGTGTGTGTGCTTCTGGCAGGATTTACTAGAGGGTGGTCTATGTTACCTGTGTCATAATTTTGGATGGCAAATCTATTTTCTTTTCCCTAGGTGGGCCTCTTTGTGGATTTCTTCGTACGGCTCTTTACCCAGCTCAAGTTCCGGGTGGTACAAAGCTGTATCTTTTACCTAGCATAGGAGTTCCTGTTGGACTCGGGTGACCTTTCCCTTTCTGTTGCCATGTTTTGCTCAAAAGAGCTGACTCTCAGTCTTCTGCCATCAGTCATGTTGTTGATTAATCAAGTTTTCAGCTTGCCCATGTAATTCAGCCCTCAAAACCAAGAAGCATTTCCAGCATCACATACGTAGGCAAAGGCTAATCCCTGAGAGAACGCTGCGGTTTCCCTTCCTTGCAGCTCAGTCCTGAGCTCTGAATAGGAAGCCTGGCTTCCAGATGGGTTGTGCCAGCTGCTTTGGCTGGATGAGGAAGCTCAGGCTTGGCTCCTGATGCCCGGGACCCCCAGGCAGTACAGAATGGGTGGGTGTTGGCGGGGGGAGCGTTGTTGTTTTCCTTGACCGTCGCTGCAGCGGTGGAAGAATGCACTGAGAAAGGCTGCCTGGCGTTGTCCTTGCTGGAGCTGCTGGGCTTCAACCTGACCTTTGTTTTTCTTGCCAGTCTTCTAGTCCTGATCCAAGTAAGACTTAAGTCCACTTAGGTCCTCAACACAGCCTCCCTTGCCTCTCACACAGGTCCTGAGTGTGGAGTATTCCTCTTGAGGGAAACACTTTCTGCCCCATGGCATCAAACTGGCTTCACAGTGCTAATTGATTTAGCTAAGCAGGGACTCTTGGTCCCTTGCTGTGTTCTTTGATCAGATATTGTTGGTCAGCTATGAAATCGATGCAGTACAGCCTCAGTGTTTCTTTTCTGCAGCCTGTAGCAGCTGGATCAGGAATTCCTGAAATTAAGTGCTACCTCAACGGGGTGAAGGTTCCGGGGGTTGTGCGTCTCCGGACGGTGGTGTGCAAAGCTCTGGGAGTGCTCTTCAGTGTGGCAGGAGGTAAGAGGGACTGTGTGGTGTTGGGTTTTTTTGGCATCAAGAGTCACTGAAAGAGGGAAGGATGCTATTCTTTCTGTATGTGGGGCACAAAAATCATCTCTTGCCTTTCCAGTAGAATGATGTTGATGGGCTGGAGCAGCCATGAGCCCTGAATGCATACATAGAGTAGAAGACAGGAGGAAAGATCAGGACTATTGGGGGACCAAGTGCTTTTCTGGGTGAGCTACTCAGAAGTGGCTTCCTGTGGCTCAATCCAAGAGGGACACCTGAGAATTCTCCAGAACACATGTCTAGAGCAGCCCTAAGGAGGCTGTGTTCTGGGCAGCGGGGCAGAGTGACTTGGAGAGTTCAGAGTCCTTGTAGCAGCTCATCTCTGAATGGTTCTACCCCCTTGGAATGTGAAGTCTGTGCAAGTCTTCACAAATATTTTGGGGGCTGAGGGGGTCAGCACTTTCCTTCCAGCTGAGGGGAGGGGGAGGAGCTGCAGACTTGGCACAGGGGATCTCCGGTGCCGTGTCACGGGACTGGCGAGCTGACCTGGCCTTGTCAGTAAGGAAGGGCAGCAGGGAGCTTCTTGCCTCATCGGTCCTGTTTTTTCCAGGTCTTTTTGTTGGGAAGGAGGGTCCAATGATTCACAGCGGCGCTGTCGTGGGTGCGGGTTTGCCACAGGTTAGTGCTGGCCTGGTCACACTGCTGCTTTGTAAGGGGACTGTGAGGAGTCAGTTTCCATCTCCTACGTTTCTAACTCTTTACTTTGTTTAGTTCCAGAGCATCTCTTTGAGGAAGATCCAGTTTAACTTTCCCTATTTCCGCAGTGACAGGTACTGTGCCCGGGGTGTGAGGAGGGGAGAGGAGGATGAGTGAGCAGACTGGGATCAGTCAGTCAGATGTTTGTTCAGTTTCTCCCTAGTGTCCTGCAGTTTCACTGTGCAGTGAGGCAGCACCAGGGCATGACTCTCCCATGCTGCTCTGCTCTGGTCTCCATGTTCATTGATGTTCTCTTGCTCTACTCAGCACATCTCTACCCATTTAAAAGCTTTCTTCTGAATGGTTAAATGACTTTAATGGAGCTCGTTCCCAACAATACTCACCCCTTAGGACCAAGATACACGACAGAGAAGTCTTGTTCACCTGAATGTGAACGAAATCTTGCCCTTCCCTCTCTGATTCTTCCAAGTGATGCTGGAATCCCACAGTTTGGGATGATTCCTCATATACTGGGCAGTTGTGTAGTGCCAGAGTTCTGCTCTCTGTTGGTGCTCTAGAGAAAGAGCACGATACTGCCACCACTTACTGAAGAAATGGCATCACTTGCCATGGCCAGCACTTGTCCCAGCTGTCACCCCTTTATCTCTAGAATATATCTCTAAATGGGAATGGTGTCTTACTTTGCAGAACCTGAGCACCTCCACAGCTCTGTTTTGCTAAGCTGAGATTGCTTTTCATTTCAGGGATAAGAGGGATTTTGTGTCTGCCGGAGCTGCCGCGGGGGTTGCGGCTGCCTTTGGAGCCCCAATCGGGGGCACTCTTTTCAGCCTGGAAGAAGGTTCTTCTTTCTGGAACCAGGGGCTTACATGGAAAGTGGTGAGTAATGACTCTGGCTCTTCCTGTGTCCCTTCCTTGAGCTGGACCTTTGGGAGGGCTGGTCTGTGAGGGCACTCAGATTATCCTGTCCTCTTGGAGGAGAGAGGTTGCCTGCTCTCTGTGCTCCACAGTTCCTGCAGATCAAGAGCAGAGATGAGTTGGGTACTGTCTGGAACTATGGGACAGCTCTGCAGGCAGCAGATTCAGTGTTCCTGGGAGGAAGTACTTTTGTGCCTGGGCTATTTGCCATCCCATTTTTTGGGAGCAGACAGAGGCAGGTGCTGGATTTCATTCTGCTTTTCTGCAAGAATTGCTCAGTGAAATTCTGAACTTCTTGGGTGGGAAACCAAACCAGATGGTTATAGAAGTCCCTTCTAGCCCTGCTCTCTTTTGCACTAAGGAAGGGTGTTAAACCTCTAGTGGATTAATTTCCTAAAGCCTGAGAAGGCTCTGAAGTTCCCTTCCCCAGGCTTCCTAAGTCTCAAGGAAGAGCTGACTGTGCTAATCTTAATTTAGGAGTCTTTACTTCTTCCTTTTTTTTTAACCTCCCCAGCTTTTCTGTTCCATGGCTGCCACCTTCACCCTGAATTTTTTCCGCTCTGGGATTCAGTTTGGAAGTTGGGGGTCTTTCCAGCTCCCTGGGCTGCTGAACTTTGGAGAGTTTAAGGTGAGATTTAATGCTTTATTCCTCCCCTCTCCAGTCTCTAGTCAGTTTGGTGTGTGTTGCTGTAAAAACAGAAGCATTGGTAGGAAATTGCAGCAACTAATTGAATATTTTTCTAATTAATTTTATTTATTCTTTTCTGCACATAGTGCTCTGAGTCTGATAAGAAATGCCACCTCTGGACAGCTGTGGACTTGGGCTTCTTCATCCTGATGGGAATTGTAGGAGGCCTCCTTGGAGCCACCTTCAACTGCCTGAACAAGAGACTTGCCAAGTACCGCATGCGGAACGTGCATCCCAAGCCAAAGCTGGTCAGGTATTTCTGCTCTCTTGAGTTTGTGCAGGCATCTCTGATCTGTGTTCAGTGTCCCAAAGCAAAAACTTGAGTCTGGAAGGCCCAGTGGACTGGAGGAAACCCCAGAGCTATTCTTTTGAAATCACAAAATGAAGCCTCTGTAGAACTTAAAGCGAACAGTAGAAACCAGATTTGACATCATTCCCTGAACACGTGCAGATTTGGAACTGGGTTACAGGGCTGAGTGTGGCTTCAGTGTATGGTTCCTGTTGTGTACTTGCAGAGTCTTGGAGAGCCTGCTGGTGTCGTTGACTACCACAGTCGTGGTCTTCATAGCCTCCATGGTTCTTGGGGAATGCCGGCAGATGTCTTCCACCAGTCAGAGTGGCAATGACACTCTGAGTCTGCAGGTGAGGGGTTTTATGTGAAGATCTTATCTCCCCATGATACTGTTCACCCTCCAGAGAAGCACAGGCATGTACTGAGCTTTCAAGAGTGTGCAGTATGTAACAGAACTGCTGTGAAAGCCTGTGGACAGTTGCAGAAATTCAGGGTAATAACAAAAGCTACCCTTTGTGCTTTGGCACTGGGGCAAAGTGGGCAGCCCATTTATGTTGCTGGCCCCATCTCTGCTACTGATGTTTGGTGTGAGCTTCCCAAAGTGTGGGCTGACGTATGGAAGGGTTACTCCCGTTCTGCCCAAAGGCTGATGTAGGAGAGATTGGGTTTGAACTGTTCCTGTCTTTTCTGTCCTGCATTAGGGTATGTCAGAGGATGTGAATTCAAGCATCAAAACATTTTTCTGCCCGAATGAAACCTACAATGACATGGCCACACTCTTCTTCAACCCTCAGGAATCAGCTATCTTGCAGCTCTTCCACCAGGACGGTGAGTAGCTGGGAGATGGTGCCCCATCCCATGATTTGGCTTCAGAGCTTCATCTTGCTTCAAAGAGCCTTGTCATAACCACAAAGCTAAGAGCCTCTTCAGGCCTTCACGGCTCTGGGGGGCTGCTAGTACAACAGCTGCAAGCCCCACACGCTTTTCCTCTCTTCTTCACTCACTCATTGTCTTCATGTGTGTTTGGACTGGGAGTGTAAGTAGCTGTTGTGAGATGAGCCTGCTGTGAGCTGAGGGGTGGATGGTGCAAGACTTTGAGACCTGTGCCCCTTTTAGCCATGATTCTTCTTGTGTTGCAGGTACTTTCAGCCCAGTCACACTGTCCTTGTTCTTCCTTCTCTATTTCTTACTCTCCTGCTGGACATACGGGATCTCTGTGCCCAGTGGTCTTTTTGTGCCATCACTGCTTTGTGGGGCTGCCTTCGGACGCCTGGTCGCCAACCTCCTCAAAAGGTGCCTTGCGTGCGCGTACGCGTGCGAGAGCCGAGCTCTGGGGCAGGTGGTTCTGACCTCTGCGCTCTGTTTCGCCCCAGCTACATCGGCCTGGATCACATCTACTCGGGAACCTTTGCACTGATCGGGGCGGCGGCGTTCCTGGGAGGCGTGGTCCGTATGACAATCAGCCTGACTGTCATCCTGATTGAATCCACCAACGAGATCACCTACGGGCTCCCAATAATGATCACCCTCATGGTGAGTGCTCTGCCTTCTTGCAGACTGCTCGAAACTGTCCTGGCCCTGCAGCTCTGTTCCTTCCAGGGCTATGATAAGCCAAGGAGTTTTGTCCTTGAAGCAACAACTCAGTAAACCTTCTGTTTGCTCTGCAGGTAGCCAAATGGACAGGAGACTTTTTCAACAAAGGCATCTATGACATCCATGTAAACTTGAGAGGAGTGCCTCTCCTGGAGTGGGAAACAGAGGTGGAGATGGATAAGTAAGGCTGCTCCTCTTGGCAGGGCTGTGGGTTAGTTTGTGGTGGGGTCCTTGCTCAGACAGGAAGGATGTAATGCAGGGGGCTGATGCTTCATCTCCAATGAACCTGGCTGCTCTGAGAGCAGCTGTGAGGAGGGCTGTTGGGAGAGCAGCTGGAAGATGTGCAGAAGTTCTGCAGCAGGAAACGGGTGCTGGAGCCCTTTCTGAGGAGCAGCTTTCTTAGCTTCCACAAGAACTCTGCAAAGATGTTCCACTGGACTCGGCTTCTTACAAAATTTCTTCTTCTTCCCACCTGTTACCCATGCCCAGTAGTTTCTGTGTTACAAAGATGAAACCTTTTTCCTTGCTTGTGGCACATCATTGATGCAGTGTTACATTAAAAGCAAAGATCAGTTGTCCTGGCACCTCTAATAACACAGTGAAGCTGGGCACACAGGTAAAGGGAGCTGCCAGAACTAAACGGCAGCAGACTCCTTCAGGAGCTCATTTTTGGGACTGGTTTGTTTCCTCGTTGTCCATCATCAACTCTCTGTCACTGCTGTGACTCATGGACTTGGCTTTCTGTTTCCTCAGACTACGAGCCAGCGACATCATGGAACCCAACCTGACGTACGTCTACCCACACACCAGGATCCAGTCCCTTGTGAGCATCCTGCGCACAACCGTCCACCACGCCTTCCCCGTGGTGACCGAGAACCGCGGCAACGAGAGGGAGTTCATGAAGGGAAATCAACTGATAAGCAACAACATTAAATTCAAGGTAAAAAGTTGATCGAGGAGCTGAAGGGTAAAGAGCTTTGCTGTGCAGGTGGAAGGCCCTTCCTTTTGTGGTGTCAGATCTTGTCAGTGCAGAGTTAGGTCAGAGATGAGCACTTGCTGTGATACAAGCTTTTCAAGGACTCGGTTCCATTCTGTTCTCTGGGGCATGTTAAAGGCAGAAGAGTTATCTGCCTTCCTAGAGGCAAAAGTCAAGAGGACTAAGTAACCTGTTCAGAGTAGACATGGAAAACATTGGGATTTGGCACTGAGGCTGCCATCGAGATCAGCAGTGGGTGCCTAAATGCTTTTATTTTTTGTAGGAGGGGTAGTGGGGCAAATGCTTTAAACCCTTTAAGGTCAGGATGAGTAATGAGCATGCTCCTGGCACACTTTTGTTCTAGCAAAAAAGGGTTCCTGTGTTCCTAAACTCCAGGCTCTCTGTCCAAGGAGAGGACAGTCCTCTTACAAGTTCTGCAGCAACACTGACTAAGGAACATCTTACCTTTTGACATAAAGCTACGATCAAATAGTTCCCAGTTGCTCTTGGATCACTGCTGACCTTGCTTAGGGTGTATCTGAAAGCTGTTTGTCGTCTCCAGAAGTCCAGCATCCTCACGCGAGCCGGGGAGCAGCGCAAGCGCAGTCAGTCCATGAAGTCCTACCCTTCGAGCGAGCTGCGGAACATGTGTGATGAGCACATAGCAACTGAGGAGCCTCCAGAGAAGGAGGATCTGCTGCAGCAGATGCTGGAGAGAAGGTGAGATCCTGATGGATGGATGGAAACAGGGTGCTTCTAACCACCTGTTTGTGACTTTTATGAGTAGAGTCCTAAATGTGACCTTTAATCAGATGCTTCAGCTTTTAGCAGAATCTGAATAATTTGGCACTGAAAAGTGTGTTAGTAGGAAGCTGAGAGTTAGGAGGGTGTCTCCATTCTGCTGCTGTTGTTGTGCTCTGCCCATGGAAATGGCTCTCGAGCCCTTTCTGCTATTTTGCTTGGTGGAGAAAAGACTCATTTGTCTCCAACAAGCCTGAAATGTTCAGGAGAAGGTTGTAAAGAGCTGAAACAGCTGTTGTTGTTCTGGAGGTGGGTGTGTGCATGTCTGTTCTTCAGCTTTTGTGACTTAAGACGTGTCCATTCTGTCACAGATACACTCCCTACCCCAACCTGTACCCCGACCAGTCTCCCAGTGAGGAGTGGACCATGGAGGAACGCTTCAGACCTCTGACCTTCCATGGCTTGATCTTGCGCTCCCAGCTGGTCACCCTCCTCATCAGGGGTATTTGTTACTCCGAGAGCCAGTCGGTGAGTGGTCCTCATCGGGAATCGTAGCAGAGTCCTCCCTGCCCTCCGGGCTGGGGAGATTGGGAACAGTATTTATGGGCTGCCAAAAAGAATTGGATTGTTTTTATACCTTAAGGGATGTATCTGTAGTTTAAAAGCTGCAGACGAGTAATGTGAATTCTCCCTTGCAGCTCTAGAATAAAGAGAATTAAATTTCTGCTTGAGTATCCCCAGGAAAAGAGAACAACCACTGTTTAAAAAATAAACCAGCAGATCCCTTTGTTGCATAAAGGCACAGCCTGGTCAGAACTGGAGAAGAGAGGGCAGATAGTAAATGCAGATGGAGCAGCCAGCAGCATATGCTCTGTGTCTTTACTGCTGCGTGCTGAGGTCTTGCCAGAAAGATGTCAGCTGTGTCACAGAGATCAGTGTGAGCGAGTGTGTTGGAGGCCCCTCTTCCCCAAGGCTGGTTTGTTGCTGCCCTCCAGCGTTGAGCGTAGATCTGAGGGGGATTGGAGAGCAGATCCTCTGCCCTCAGCTAAGTGCCTGTGTCGGTTTGGCCTCACCCTGCTGCTCCCTTCTGAGATGAGCTGCCAGGAGCACCCCTGCCTGTGGCCTTGGGAGGAGGAGGAGATCTGGGGCAGTGACTGGGAGGCATGGTTTGCTGGGCTGCTTGCAGCTCATGTGCTGACTGGGGTGGCAACACGTGGGTCCAGTGAGATTTGTTTTACCTGCAGAGTGCGAGTCAGCCCCGTCTGTCCCACGCAGAGATGTCGGAGGATTACCCCCGCTACCCAGATATCCACGACCTGGACCTCACGCTGCTCAACCCTCGCATGATAGTGGTAAGAGATGCACTGCAGTGTGACCAGAGGGTTTCCTGAGATACGTTTAGGACTGTCCTAAGCCTTAAAAAAAAGAGCTGAGAGCCTGTTTAAGTCCACCCTTGGGGGCAGTGACCAGCATCCTTTGCTTCTCTCCCATTCCATCAACCTTACCTGCATGTGGAAGTCAATCCTCATCCCTGCTATGAGGTAATGTCCCACACGAGTGTTTTACTTTCAGAATAAGATGTTGCCCATCTAGTTTAACTTCCTCCTAAGTTAGGCTCCTGCCTGAGATTGGACAGGCAAGCTGCTGGCATCTGTTTGGGATTCCATGTGCCAGCAGCTCAGTCAGTCACGGGCCTGTCATTGTCTTGGTGACAGGAAGGCTGCTCTGCAGGCCAGAGTGCTTTTTTATATATGTTCTTATTTCCCTGGAGCTGCTTTCTACAGCATTGGACTCTTAAGATGATGGGTTACAGTGGTCAAACAAGTGGTGACAAATTCAGGTTCCTGAAATAATGTTATGTTTGTGGAGAAACAGCAGAAATCCACAGTGCAATGCTCTGTCCAGACTTCAGTGCATTGAAGACTTGTAGTAATCGTTGTAAACGATTCTCAGAGATGGTGAAAATGCCTCTTGTAAATAACCTGATTGTTTTAATTTCCTAGGATGTCACCCCCTACATGAACCCATCACCCTTTGCTGTCTCTCCAAATACTCACGTGTCACAAGTCTTCAACCTGTTTAGGACAATGGGCCTCAGACATCTACCGGTCGTGAACGCAGTTGGAGAGGTGAGTCCTTGTATCTGTTTTTGTCTTGGCTGAGCACCTGGTTTTCCATTAAAATTAAGATCTCCTAATACCAAACAGAAATGCTTTGAAGAGATCAGAATGTGATCTTCTTAAGGTCCTGAAGCATTGTTGGTTACTGTGGCTTTGTTACTGTCTTTGGTGTCCGAGCCCCCTTCCAGCTTTCCTCACAAAGGGCAGGACCCACAGTCTCTGCCCTGTCTCAAGCTGGCAGCAGATGGAAGCTCTTAAATCTTCTACCTGTTGAGAGGCCTTGAGCTCATCAGAGGCCACTAATTTGCCTTCCTCTTTGGCAGCTCTAGTCAATGCCAAGGGCAGAATTTCCTCTGTGTTGGGGCAGGAGGGTTTGCTGCTGGAAGGGAACTTGTATTCTGTTCCTGCTCATAGGAGCAGCACAAGAAAGGAGTCTTTGGCTTGTGCTTGATGAGCTGTGCTTGTCTTTACCATCTGCGGTGCTCAGGAGCAGTCAGTAGGTGTCAGTAAATTCCTGTAAGCATAAGGGGAATCTCTGTCCCTTAAGCCTGGACTGCTCTGTCCCTGTGAGACAGCAAGTGCTTTTCTACCTCTTGGGCTTCCTAACAGCTACTCTGCAGAGCCTGTTGGTTGAAAACAAGAGATACTGACTTGTTCCACGTTTAGTACAAGATGCTTTTGCAGTACTAGAGAGCAGCCTAGTGCTAAACTTTCCATGTGTAAAATCACTGAGTTGTTTCACCAGCTGAAATGTGTTTTGACCATTTCCTCAGCAGGCTGGGAGAGAATCCCTTTTGCAGCCTGCCAGCTATTGATGGCCAGAGCGCAGTCACTGCTGAGCTGCTCTTTAGAGCTTCCTCAAGTGTATCTGATATGAGCTATCTGCTGTCATGTGGGATACCAGAAACACCTCTAATGAAGCTGTAAGAGACAGCTTTGTTACCTCCAATTACAGTTTTCACTTTCCAAAGGATTTAATTACATCTGTTTGCTGTCTAACATGGACAGGATTTCCCTTCCTCGGCTACTGCTGTGTCCAGGCACAACAGCAGCAGTTAAACTGTGCATTTTGGTGTAGTTAAAACAATGTCTTGCCTGTAGATAAGTGCTGGGAGAGGGAGGGATGTTGTTTTGGTGGGATTTGAACATGAACCCGCTCTGACTCCACATTGATCAGGAACTGCTTGCAGGTTCCCTCTCTTTTTGGGGAGGGTTGGAAAGAACAGCTCTACCATGCACAGCTCTTAGTAGCACATCCCTGATACTGACTTGTATTTTTTTTTCCCCCCCTCTTTTCTTCCTCTTTAAGATTGTTGGGATAATCACTCGGCACAACCTGACCCACGAATTCCTGCAGGCGAGGCTGAGACAACACTACCAGACCATTTGATGCCCCTGCCCCACTGTCAGTGTGGCTGCCTTCCTCTTCCAAGCCTGCACAAGCGCTCGCATTCTGCTTGGACCCCACAAGGCCCAAGACTTGCTGTCTGGCTTCTCACATGCATATCACGCCTGGGGAGCTGGAAAACATCTTGCTAGCCAGAGAATTAGAGGAGCTGCCTGAGCCCACAGCTGTTGATTGGTCTCAGGCACTTGGTTTGACCACTCTTGATCCAGGTTTTTTCTTTCCCCGTGTGCCCCACTTATCTCCTTTCATCAGATGTTGTCCTGACACTGTATGTCCTGCTATTTGGTTTTGTTTGGGATTTTATAAGGGTTGGAAAAAAGAGCCATCTAGCTCTGGTGTGTCCTGTGCAGAGAACTGCAGCATCTTTTCCCTATCCTCCTGTATGTCTCCCTTTTTTTCCCTCTTCCTCCCCTCTTCCTTGTTGCCTTATTTGTGTGAGAAGGGGGCTGTGAGGAGCTACTGCAGTTATTGAATAGCTGCTCTGGAGAGTGGCTTTCCTCAAAAGCAGTATTCAAAAAGCCACCTCTGGAAATGCACCTCTCTTTGCAGGTGCTCCCAGTTGCCTGTGTTTTTCCACTCTGGCTTTATTTGTTCCTAATTTCTCCCTTTTTTTTTTT
>VWZY01003167.1:35396-65847 GCA_013399075.1 Chloroceryle aenea
TGGCCCCACAGGTGACCCTCCAGGAGAGGGGGCTCTCCTGAGTGCAGCAACTCCTCCAGAGCAAGAGAACTGCCCGAAGTCATCTCCCCCCCTCCTGGCAACAATCATTTTCCCACTGATTTCCTCCCTCTCTGCTCTTCATCGCTGTTAGGGAGGAGTTGATGCAGTGAAAGGATCTTGCACTTTCTGCCCGTTTGCTCTGCCTCCCGTCCGCAGGCACGCTGGAGCTCTGAGCTTGCTCAAGCAGGGGGTTGATGTCCCCTCCAAGGGCATGAGGGATGGATCATTTCTCTCCACAGGGGAAAGAAGTGGGGAGTATGGTAATTTTCTCCTCTGTCTGCAGCACCTCCTAACAGCTTTTTCTTCTCTGTATGTGTACTTTTTTGTGCTACGTGGATAGAGTATGTCCTGAGAGTTGGGTCTAGGAGATTTTTCCTTGCTTGCAAGTTCATGTGATAATGATTCTTGACTTCCTCTGGTGCTGTCTGCAAACCCTTCCCTGTGTAGGTAACAGGCACTAGCCTCTGAGTGGCCTAAGTCTGCCTCGAGCAATGGTGTAGCTGCCCACTTTCCACGTTCCTCCCTCTCCAGCCATGCCTTGGCTGCAGCAGGGGATCAGTCACCACCCTCTCCTCATATCCCACCGTGTTTCTCTTAAATGATGGTGTGTTCTGTCTCCCACAGCTTGGGTTGGAGTGACAAATTCCTGTGGAAAAAATGTTCTTTCCAGAAAGCCCAGGGGCCTGACCCAAAGAAAGAGGTTTTGTAGATCTTTGGATTTAGGCTCCCCAGATAAAAGTCTCAGAATTACTGATCTGGTGGCTGTTCCTGTCAGCCTGTTTGTATGAAACTCTCTTATTTTGCCTCAGAGCTTTTTACAGCAGTTTCTTATTAACTTGCAGTAAAACTTTCAGCATCTCCCCTCTGTGAGTGGTGGATTTCAACTAGAAATGAGTACAATTTCCACTGGTCCTGGGGTGCAAATCAAGATGACCCTGTTAGATCCTGACCAAATGAAAGGCAGAACCATGATATCGAGTGGGCAGAGCAGCAGACAGGCTCCTTTCAGTCGCCGCCTGGGGAATATTAAAGCAATTACACAAAGTCTTTGCCTTCTGCCCTCCTCGTTTACTTAGCCAGTACACTCATAAATCTCTCTGATTTCACTTGATACACAGTGATTTCTGCTTGGGCCCTTATTTCAGAGATTGTCCTAAAGCTCAGCAAAGCCAAACCCTTTCCTCTGAGTTTAAAGGGTTTGCAACCAAGCTTTTGTGGACTTATCACTGCTACCTGCCGTATGAACAAGCAACAACACACATTATGTTTTTCCACCTCCTTTCTCCCATCTCCTTACCTGCCTGTTCCCCAAATCAATCTAAACTGACATCATTTATCTTTGACTGGAAGCACTGGCAGTGTCACCTGGTGGGGGACCACGATCTCTGCTTCCAGCAGTCTTAGCACTCGGCAAAGGGGTTTTCTTGGAAGCATCACAGCAAAGAGGAATCTGGCAGAGGACTGAGGTGTGTGTTTTGAGAAGGGAGCTCACACTGGGGGAGAGTGTTGTGTTGGCACAGAATGAGAGCTGAGGTAAGGAGGTGTGTCATCCTTGGGTTTGTGTGCAGAAAGGACAGACAGGAAAGGGGATAAAGCAGCAGGAGTGGGTAGGATCTGTGTGAGGACCAAAGGAATTAAATACAGCTTAGTCCTCTAATAATAAACTAGGCAGACTTGAGTCTTGGATGAGACTGAGTCTTGATTGCTACCTAACAGCACTTATAAACAGATACCCCAAAAGCAGACACATTTCAGAAGGTATCTGTGTGTTTCTGTCCGTGTAGGACTAATTTTATTGCAGGCTTTTCTCCTCAGCAACTTCTCTAATCCCAGTCTGTAAATTCATGCCCTGCTGCTTAGTGAAGATGGAAATGACACAGCTAGAGATGAGCTTCCCCATCTCACTGCCATGCCAGCTTCAAAGGGGACCTTTGATTATTTAAATGCTAATAGAACTCAGCAAATTACCTCAAGTACAAACACACCTGGCTTCAGTCCTAGGGATCTAATTATGGAGCCTTTTATGTGAAAGAAACTGTTCTTGCTTTCGGAAAAATGGCTTTTTAAAATGTTCACACAAAATGCCAGATGATGGGATGGCACATTACCGGCCCAGCCTCTGGGGGACTGGAGCTCTTATCTGGTTCTTATTCATCTTCTGTAGGATTCTGTTCACAAGGGCTCACAGCTCAGTCTTCAACTTCCTTTGACCTCTATTATTTCATCTGCCAATAATTTCAGTGACCTACAGTTCACATCAGTGTGGCTGAGTTTGGAAACAGGCTGGAGGATGTTCTGGAAAGAAACTCCAGGAGCACTTACCCTTCATTGGATTTCCAGTGAAATTTCAACATGCCTGCTCCTGGAGTTACTGGGAACAAGCTCTCAGAGCCAGTGTTCTTAGGGAGGAGGCTGTAACCCTCCCATTAGCACTGTCAGGAGATGCTGGCCCTTCACTGTTTGACTCCACAATGTCCATGGGCTGTGTGGATTAACCTTTCCACGGGGTAGGCTGCCCCTGGGCTAAGATACCTGATGAGGGGCTCTATTTACCAAAGCTTCCTGTCATGTTCCCACAAATAAGCATGTCTGCTGCTTCTTAGCATAAGTAACTGTTGTGTTTTGGGGGAAAAGAAGGGAAAATCTCTTCCTGGCTGCACAAAGGGGTGCTAAGGGAGAACAGTGAACCAGAAATCTCTTTGCTCATGTTTGTACAGGGCAGAGGTCTTTGTACTGATATATAAATTATGCTGAGGATAGAATTTATTCTTTCATTTTCCATTCCTCGCTTTAATTCTTCATCTGACTGGTGAAATGCTTTGGTTGTTTTGCTTAGGAAAGGCAACACAGAGTATAATTAATTCATTATGTGGACTATTCCACTGTCCAATAGCTTGTGCTGTGGTGGTCAAAGACTTGGGGCTTTGTGTCCTGGTTTCTGGTAACTCTTTTGTGCAGGTGTCCATGTCAGTCTTGTGTTTATGCTTAGATAATAATCTCTGAACTTCAGGAAGGTTCTTTAGGTAAATAGAAGGGCTTGTTTGGTTGTGTGTTTTATTTTTTTCCTTTTAAGAGCAGCTAAAAAGTCCCTTTTACCAGAAAGTAGCCCCCTGAACTGCTCCTGAATTCTAGTGGGTGGTGTCTGGCTGCAGACTGGGGCACTCTCAGTTTCAGCAATGACACCTGAAAGAATCCCAGCAAAGGCTTGAAGCAAATTCCCCCAATTACAGACAACAATTTATAACCTGTGACATAATGAGACTCATTTATTGACACATTTAGTGCACAAACAGTACAGACGTTGGGTTTTTTAATTAAATTTCAGATAGACATTCACAAATTATTAGTGTGATACAAACAGGCTGCACAGCAAAGATGTGTTCTGCTGGCCAAGTAATTCAGGGGAGAGCTGGGGTGCAATCTGCTCAGCACATCACGTAGTAGATGGAGCCAATGTGAGTAACAGGCTGAATATCTCACTGAAAGGCAACAGGTCCTTTGAAACTTCAAAGTCAGCCCTGTCAAGAAAGCAGAGGAATAAGTAAAAGAAAGAGAAGTGGACAGGATTTCACGCATGGAAATTAGCTGGTTTCTTACTGTTCTAGGGCCAGCTTCAGTTCCACTGCTTTGCTCAGTTTCTTTGGATTGACTCAAACATCCCTGGGGAGCTGGTGAAAACCTCTCTGATCTGGCCTCTGTGACAAGATGCAATGCATACAGCTGGCGTGGAGAAGGGAAGGAGCTGATGCAGAGATGTGGCATTTGCAGGCTTTAAGTACACAGCTGATGGCAGTGAACCCTGAGGAGGCTAAATTCAGTAAACTGGGTTTGCAATAGGAGGGTAAAATTCACTTTAAGGTACCATTTCCTTAAAGAGGAATTAAATCTGCTCTTTTACACATCTGTGCAAGTTACACATGAACATACAGCCCACCTGCCTCTGCTTTCTCTTACCATAGTGAGCAGTCAGCATCCCAGGCCACTCAATGCCCCAATTCTGTCCAGCTTGACCCCAAAACAACCCCGGGAGAGGCCCTTTTTGCTTCTGCCCCTGTATCTCCGGGATAAACTGAGGAGGTCGCTGAAGAGCCTCTGGACAGCACTATCCCCCATGGACATGCTCTCAGGCTGGTCCCTGGTGTTCCGGGTCCACTGGAATTCAGCATCTTGCTGCTCAAAGGCACCCGTTGGGACCATGTTGTCTTGTTCATGGTCCCTCTCTTCTGAGACCGGGGGATGCTCCAGGTCCTCATCTAACAGCTTGGACAGGCTCTGGAAAAAAGGAAAGGTAGATGGTGGAGAGGGAGGAGAGGAGAAATAGGAGTTCTTGGAACTCTTTCCCTAAGCTGTGCTCAGTGCTAGGTTTGGAGAAGCTTATCAAAAGGTGAAAGTGCCAAAGTGATTTCTGAAGCTGATGATGGTTATATTTAATTTCTTCTGGCTCACCAAGCCGCTCTGAGCTAACACTGTATGGCAGAAAACATGCTGAAATTAGTGCTGGAAGGATATTTCTTTACAGATCAGGAGCTTACTTCCATTCGGGAATACCAGATCCCTAGTCAGACAGCTGAAATGTGTTTTCCTAACGACTCGGAATTCCTGTGCACACCAATATGCACAGGCACACGCACACACACTTTCTTTATTCTCGTGTTCTGCCTCTGGGACTTGCAAGCAGGAGCTGCATTGCTGCTGAGCTGAGCTGAGGAGGAGACCGTGCAGGCACAACCCACTAATGCCTCTTTCAGTTCAAGCCAGGGGCTTCAGGGAGAAGCATGCAGGTGACTGCTCTTGAGCTCTAGATCAGAGTCCTTCCAGAAAAATTCCTTTTGCTCCAAAATTTTATTACTTCACTTAGTCACAAGGTGATCCTGCAGTCCCTAAGTTGACCCCACAGGAAAAAAAAGAAAAACACCAAACATTTTCCTTTCAGTAGCCTCACGTGGTCAGAAATTTAAATGCAATAATCAGTTAACTGATTACTCCACTTAATAACTTCGTGTCTGCCCACCTCATGGCTCCTGCTCTCAGGCTGCCTTTTGAGTGTCTCCTACTGCTTCAGCTGGGGTTGGAAGGAGTTGAGCTTACCTGAAATGTCTCAGTCCTAAAGAAGCATCAGCTCCTTTTGGGTCTGTTGAGCAGCCAGTCACTTACCTGTAAGCTGGAAATGGGCCTGGCCCTTGCCTGGTTTTGACTGGCAATAAGCAGCAGAAGGAATCCAGGGCAAAAAAGAAGTTTCAGGTTCATCTTCATGTTCTGCTGTCTGATTTCTCCTCCCCTTGAGTCTCTCCAGTTCAGTGTTGCTCTGTGTCTCCAGCTACCAGTCTTTATATCCTCCTTCAACCCCTCCCAAGTCTACCTTTTGAGTTCCTGCCAGTGCAAGGATTGGTTTGAGGTTCTGATCTGTTTCATCCTCCCAGGAGGAGGAGGGAGGAAATAGTTCTCTCTTCTGATGGCCAATAAAAGGAGCACTCTACACTTAGGCAGCGCAGCATCGTTCTGTTGCCGTGACTCTGCAGGTCTCCACAGCCTGCTGCCTTGGTGCCACTCATGGGTGTCAGTCTGCTTAGCTCCGTGTTCCTTGGGTCGACTGCTAAACCGCTTCTTTCCATCCAGAAAGGACTGAGAGTGAAATATGAAGTGAGATGGAAAGCTGATTGTATCCACTACACATTCACCTGGCTCCTTTGTCAGCGTGAAGTACCGAATCCGAGGGATGGAGTCTCATAAAACAAGAGCTGAGTGTTATTGCCTGATGTAATAACATGGCACTAGTGTCCTGTGAGACAGAGTGTGATCTGGAGAAGGGGAGAAATCCAAGTCCTAAAACTATGGCAAGCAAGATGTATTAGTTACTGGCCTGAGTGACAGGGAGTGTGGCTGAAACCAGTCTGATGTGCACACAAAGCTTAAGCTGAGGAAGGAATTCCTCTTTTCCCCTGGATCCAGCCTAAACCGTTTCCTCTATGTGTTCCTTCTCAGTTTATCATACACAATTTGTATTAAAAACAAGCCTGGAAGGAAGTGCAGCTCCAACATCTTATCCCAGGGACAGTAAAAAGCTGCAGGATCAGAATGTATGCTGGAGGGGGGGTTGGTTCTGTGTGGTTTTGTTTGGTTGGTTTGTGGGTTTGTTTATTTTTTTTAATGACTTCAAGCTTTGAACAGAATGAATTCTGTGAAATGTTAGAGGGAACAGAAGAAACTCAATCAGCCAGGGTCTTGGAGGTATTGAAATCACTGCCTTTGGCCAGACCATCTACTGCAAAAGCACCTGGGAGACATGTGGGTGCCCTGATAAAAACTGTACATAGATAACTGGTTCTCCAGCCCCTCCTCTGTTCTAGTGAGTTTTTAACCAGGTTCCATACCAAGAAATGACCCCTTTTCTCCTCTGGGGCCAGTGGGGAAAGCAGCAATGATATCTGTTAAGTTGCCTGTTTTGTAGGGCCTTGAAGTTTGGCCCCACTGAAGAGTGGAAATGTTCTTGAGTGGGCAATAATCCATCCTGATCTTTCCCTGCATTTCTGCACACACGGGACGCAGGAAGTTAAAGGCCAGCAAGCTGGATCCGTATGAAGGAACTGGAAACAAAGGACCATCTGGCACTTTTCAGCTGATCTTTGAGGTTGAGAGTGCTGTTGGTTCTGAAAGCTTGGTAAAAAGGCTGTGGTGTGGCAGTGGGCTTAATGTTTTTGGCGTTATGTGTCTCCACACTGTTATGTGCCTCTAGAAATGGGTGTTCTAAGGACACGGCTTCTGAACATCCCTCCAGAACAGAAAGGGAGGTCTCCTGTTATTACCTTGAATCTTCTTGACCTCAAGATCTCTGAACTTGTTTTGGGGGACTTCCAGATTGTCTCTGGTAACTTTTGGAAATGTATAGTATTATCTGTGACAGTAAAATCAGAATAATTAAGGTTGGAGAGGACATCCGAAGGTCTGCAGAGCCAGCTTAGATCAAATTGCTCAGTGCCTTGTCAAGCTGAGTTTTGAAAACCTTCAAGAAACACGGATTTCATAATATCTCGTTGGAATTTTCCCTGTTGCAACTCCTGTCCTTGCCTCTCATCCTAATGCATTGCAGCTGGATGCTGAACAAAAGGATGTTCCATCTTCCAAAACAACGTGAGTGCATTTTGCAGGGTACTGCATGACCTAGACAGTGAGGACAGCTTCAGCTACCCACTCAACAGCGGGCTTCAAATCAGATTTAGTCAGTGGAAAGTTCTTAGAACCAGAAACTCATCCAGCAAAAGTCTCTGCTCTACCTTCTGGGTCTTTTCAGGGCTCAGAGTAGCATCAAAATTTGATGTCTGAATATTCACATCCATTCCAAAGATTGCCATTGGGATGGGGCAGTTACAATAGAGACTTCAACAACAAACTTCAGTCTACGAGAAGGGAGGGACCCCTGAAGACAGCAGAAAATATTCAGGAGACAGAAAATGGCTTCATGCCCATTTCTGAAGTGATTTGAGGTTTCTTTGTCTGGCAAATCCTCCATATAGGGTGGAAGGAAGTATCCAGAAGCTGCAGGTTGGTGTGTGTTGCTCACGTCCAGCAGTGAATTATTTCCCATCTGACTGAGATATTTCTCCAGTACCAGCAGAGATTGTATTTCTTATTAAAATAGAAGAGTTACAGAAAAGGGACTCAGCATGGAGACTGCTGAGGTCACTTGCTTGGTGTAAAGCTGGTGTGTATCTGATGGATCTATGCCGGCACAATCCAGAGGAGAATTGGGTCCCTACCTAAGGGATGGCTGGGACTGTGTGTTGGGAAGAATTCCGAGCTCCTAGGGCCCATCTTTGGAGAGAAACAAACCCTTGCTATCAGGTGACTCAGAAGAAGCTTCCCCTGCGGGCTGGTCATCCCTCAATGGCCCACTGGACACCTTCCCTCTCTCCCCTTCCTGTCCAGCAGCACCTTCTGTGGGACCATAAAAGAGAGGAAGAGAATGGAGTCAGTGCTGTCACCGCTCCTCCTTGGGGTCCCACAGGCATTTTGCCTTTGCCTGATCTGTTCTGCTCTCCCAAATGCTCACTGATCTCTGCGATGGGGTGAGGAGCAGGTGCCCTTTGGGACAAGAAGGGGCCCGGGCCACCTGAGGACAAGGAGGGCAGCAGGCTGGCATTCCCTACCAGGTCATAGGTGGTTCTGGAGCGCTGGAGTTTGCTGGTGACATTTGAAGATGGGGTTTGTCAGGTACATTTATCATGTTCTGCTGATGCTAATGAAGCCCAGCAGGGAGACAGCAGTGAGGGGGGGATGAAACAGCTGGAGATCCTGCTCAGTTCTCTATGGCTGAAAAAACAGGAGACAAGCTGAGGTGTTCGGAGCAATAGCACAGGACTTCTGGTGTGTGCCTGGTGAGGCAGAGACTACAGAAGTGCTCATATCCCACAGATACTCACCTGAAACTATTTTTGGCTAAACTTCATCTCTAACGAGATAAACAGCATCTTGCTGGCCAGTTGTTGGGGAAAGGTGGGGGTGTCTGCACAGACCAGTTATAGGTGCTCATGCTGCAGCTGAAAACATGGATTAGCTGTGCATGGGTTTAAACCAAGTAGGTCTTTGTAGCCCTGGGGCAGCCAGCCTTGCTTCCCCAGATCTTTAAGTTGGTCCTCAGAAGTTCTTGCACCGAATCCAAGTCTTTCATTCTCTGTGCTGTATTAAATACCTTTGGGATTTGAACTGAGGTCTAATTGGTCTACTTATTGTTGGCCTACTATAGAAAGCTTGGGCTTGTGGTGGGAGCTGGGTCAGGCCTAAAATTATTTATGTAGTGAAGCATACAGCTGATTAGCAGCTGAGGGCAGAGGCTGCTGCATCAGTCTGTAGTTCCTAACCTAGGGCAGGAGGAGGAAGCAGACCCATCCTGGGCAGGAGGTTACATATCCCCAGCTCTTTTCTGCTGAGAGAGATTTTCCCCAGCAAAAACCAGAAGGTCATCCCTGTGAGATCCCACCAAGCCTTGGCTTGGCTGCCTTTGCCGTTAGTGAGGTGTCTGGTGACCTCTTCTGGTGGAGAGAGAAGGTGCCCCCAAGTTCTGGATAAAAAAAAAACAGAAAAGAGATCAGATGCTGAGAGAGGTTTTGGTACAATGAGTGCTTTGGTCTTTGCTTCAGGAAGGTGGAACGTACCGTACGGGAAGGGGCTGAGGGGCTCCTCTGCAGGTTCAGAAGCCCCCTGGGGATGCGTGCGAGGTTATGTCACGGGAAGGCAGATGTGTGTGACACACCAACAGCCGTGTGCACGGTGTTTGAAAGTTTGTGTGTACAGCAGAGGTCATGTTCTGGTGGTGGTGTGTGGCTAAGTTTAGCTCCATCACTAGATGTGTCGATCTGGACTCTTCTAAAGGATTTTGCAGTTTCTGTAGGAAGAGATGGGAGTGGAGAGGACGTTTCTCCAGCGTTTGGTCTGGGGGACCCTTTGCCAGGTTTTTCCTTGCAGCCACCCTGGACCGGCTCGGGGCAGTGTCGACAGTGCCCACTGACCTGGCAGGTTTGCTGGCTGAGAAGCCCAGTGAAGGNGGTTTAAACCAAGTAGGTCTTTGTAGCCCTGGGGCAGCCAGCCTTGCTTCCCCCAATCTTTAAGTTGGTCCTCAGAAGTTCTTGCACCGAATCCAAGTCTTTCATTCTCTGTGCTGTATTAAATACCTTTGGGATTTGAACTGAGGTCTAATTGGTCTACTTATTGTTGGCCTACTATAGAAAGCTTGGGCTTGTGGTGGGAGCTGGGTCAGGCCTAAAATTATTTATGTAGTGAAGCATACAGCTGATTAGCAGCTGAGGGCAGAGGCTGCTGCATCAGTCTGTAGTTCCTAACCTAGGGCAGGAGGAGGAAGCAGACCCATCCTGGGCAGGAGGTTACATATCCCCAGCTCTTTTCTGCTGAGAGAGATTTTCCCCAGCAAAAACCAGAAGGTCATCCCTGTGAGATCCCACCAAGCCTTGGCTTGGCTGCCTTTGCCGTTAGTGAGGTGTCTGGTGACCTCTTCTGGTGGAGAGAGAAGGTGCCCCCAAGTTCTGGATAAAAAAAAAACAGAAAAGAGATCAGATGCTGAGAGAGGTTTTGGTACAATGAGTGCTTTGGTCTTTGCTTCAGGAAGGTGGAACGTACCGTACGGGAAGGGGCTGAGGGGCTCCTCTGCAGGTTCAGAAGCCCCCTGGGGATGCGTGCGAGGTTATGTCACGGGAAGGCAGATGTGTGTGACACACCAACAGCCGTGTGCACGGTGTTTGAAAGTTTGTGTGTACAGCAGAGGTCATGTTCTGGTGGTGGTGTGTGGCTAAGTTTAGCTCCATCACTAGATGTGTCGATCTGGACTCTTCTAAAGGATTTTGCAGTTTCTGTAGGAAGAGATGGGAGTGGAGAGGACGGTTCTCCAGCGTTTGGTCTGGGGGACCCTTTGCCAGGTTTTTCCTTGCAGCCACCCTGGACCGGCTCGGGGCAGTGTCGACAGTGCCCACTGACCTGGCAGGTTTGCTGGCTGAGAAGCCCAGTGAAGGTCCAAGAGGTGGCTCCATCCCGTTGTGCTATTTATTGCTGCGTGCCATTTGTCGAGGGCAGAGAGGTGCAGAAGGAGAAGCCATTTCTAGAAATGGCGAAACAGCTACAGGAATGAAATGGCACCTGGCCGAGAAGTGCTGTGTTTACTTCCCCTCTCCCTCCCCTAACGGGCTGGTAATGAACCTAAGAATAACTCGACTAACTAAAAATGTAGCCATTACATAAAGCCTGTCCTCCACTAATCGCTGTGTCGATTTTCTGCAGCCTGGGAGAGAGTGGCACGGTGCAGAACCTCAGCTTTGCCTTCCCAGAGCAGGATCCAAAGCGACCGTTAGTTTGATGCATCTCAGACCCGTGGACTGGACTAGAGGGTTGTGTGGGTAGGTCCCTGCTTACTGAGGACAGGGAGGTGAACTGTCATGACAGGCAGAGAATTCGTGTGTGTGTTACTCTTCCTCCTGCTAAGTCCTCTTCGTCGATGCTTCTCATCAGCTCAGGCACAGCCGGACACCTGCACGTGCCCACACTGGCACACCAGGAGTAGAAGGCAAATTCTTTATGTCACAGCATTGCAAACAGTGGGTTGGGCTAGGGAGCCCATCCTGGAAGTCAGTGGATGCACACTGGGCCATGTGCGAGCAGAGAACCCCTTCCTGCCTCGGGTGGGCAAACCACGGTGGGAGGAACGCGGCCTCGGCCAGCGCTTAGCTAAGCTGCTCTTTCCTGGTAACCCTGCGTAGCTCTGGTGACTCTTATCACCCACTGTTCTTGATTTGACAGCCCTTCTTTGTTTTCCCAGAAAATACTCAGCCAAGCTTCTGGAAATAGCTGCATCCTTTTGTGGTGGAGGTGGCACGGCCGAGGGCTGGGGAGGCAGGATATTTTAGCTGCTGCTTGTCAGCGCGATGGGCGAGTAGTGTTTCAGAAACCAACACTTCTGGAGGTGTGATAAGGTGCTCAGGCTACAGGGCTGGAGCCTGTGTTCGTGCTTGAGATAAACGCCACTGTCAGCGCCGCGTTCACACCTCCCCTGTCACATCAGGCACCCCATGGTCCTGCCTTTCCCACTAGTCACTTGCTTCAGCTCAGGGGCATCAGGTCCTGTACCTTCGTCTACATAGTCCCCAGGGGCTGCACTGCTCCCTGTGCCCTTCTGGTGACATTGAGGTGGCCAGAGGAGATACTGTGGGTTGGGATGGCTTTGTCACCAAGGATTGTCACCCTGAAGTTTGGACTCGGCCGCTTCCCCTGGTCTAACCACTGCTGTCTGGACAAAAGAGAAGTGGGGGGACTGGCTCTGTGTCAGGGCTCGGGGTGAGTTCAGGATGTCCAGTAGCAGGGCTGCTGCCTCCTGTGAATGCAAGCACCAGATGCTCTGTCTGAAAGGACAGAGATCGAGGGAAGGGAGTTAAATCTGGTGGGTGCTGAGGAGAGCAGTCCTTCCCTCCAATTACTTACTGTCCCTTTATCTTGCACAAGAGAACTGCTGGACAGAATGGAACAGCTGGAACAGGATTTAATGCAATTAATTTGCAGGGACAAAGGAATGCTGCTAGAGAGCTGAACCCCTCCGGGCTGTGCCAGTGGGTGGAAGAATCATTCTTCTAACCACAGCAGTTTCATCACTGAATAAACAGGGGTTAGCTTCAGGATGAGGACAAGGGGGAGCTGAAAGTTTTCCTCCTGCGTGTGTTGTCAGCTTCAGCTCCCCAAAGAGTGCCCCTTGTAAAGGCAGTTGTAGCATACCCACACTTCCAGGGGGCTTATACAGACTGGGGAATGAATGGGATTCTTCACCAAGCTGGCAGAGTTGTCAACTCACCAAGTGATTGGAGAGTTACGGTTACAATTTAGGTCAACCAGACGAGAATCCAGGAGACTGGTTGTTATGGAACAGCTGGACACATACAGCTTCATCTCTCTCTCCCTTTAGGTGTTTTGGTCCAGACCTTGAAGGTTTTTCACCTGTATGGGCCTAAACTCTGTAGTCTCACAGACAATACAGCTCTATGAATGTAGGGAAGGTTTTGACCATTTGCACAAATCAAAAACCCATTTGCTTCACAGCTCTGGGTGTGCAAGTCAGCAAGCAGCAATTCACACACGGTTTGCTTGCACGCAGTGGAGTGGTCAGGCTTGAGGAGCAGCTGGACGTGGAGGGGTTGTGAGCTATGTCTGTGCACACCTGATAGGAAATGTTGGGCTCCTTTTCCTGTCAGTGATTTGGCTCCACAGCCCATTAAAAGGGGGCTCTCTATGCCACCTTTAAACCCGAATGCCCTGGTTACATTGCTGCGCCCCAGGATGTCCTGCAATGAGCAGGATGTCCCAAGAGATGGTCCATGTCGTCTGAACTTCTTGATCCATGTCTGAACAATTTCCCCCGTGCACCCACCCACTCTCTGCCCCAAGACTGGTCCGTGTCTGCTCTGGAAGCTGGATGGGAGAGCTGTGCCTTAGGAAGCAGGGATGGACAGGTAGGTTAAGAATGCTGCCACCCAGGTCTGACACATCCCATTGGACTCATTACCAGTCCTCTTTACAGGACACAGTGCCTCAGTGCTTTCTGAAATGTGAGAGAACCCTCCAGGGGGTCTTCATCTGAGTGCTCGAGCCCATCTTGAAACCCCCCCTCACATTGTGAGCAGGTGCCTGTGCTGTAAACCTGTAACTGTGTTAAGACCAACACGCCAGGACAGCTCCACTTTGCACAGCTGACAGACACCCCAAAGCTTCGGAGGCAGAGAATGCTTTTAGTGTCCCTTGCCCACTGGAGATTCTCCACATAACTTCTGCATTGGTTGCCCAAGAGGATTTGTTTTACCATGTCACCTCCCCGAGGATAACAGCACATTTTTTTGCCTAGTGTTGAAGTGTGAAGAGCATTGTGAGCCATGACATCATATCTCAGGCCAGAGCAGATCAGGAAGCGACCAAGAAGGCCTAAAATATTGGCCATGGGAAGAATGAATGGAGGAGAGAAGGGATATGATACAGCAACATTCTTCAGCCTTGATAGGTCGGATGCACCTGACAAGTGGAATAGGACCGGCAGATCTTTCACACTTTAGCACATGGAGATATTTTAGTGAAGAGAGGTGGCTTGTGAGAGGTAGAGGTGAACTAGGGTGCAATTCCACTAAATGACATGCTAATAAATCAGAGCTGCCCTTAGACAGTAAGGAGCAGGGGGGATAGGGCCCTGAACAGCTAAGCTGCTCTGAATCTGACCTTTCTTTAACTCTGGGAGCCTTAAAATCCCAATCTCTAACCACAGCTAGGGCAGTAATTCCCAGACACATCAAGACTACCAGGGAGGAAAGACACCCGCCCTATGTATTTAAATGGATAAGGCTGTTTTGGGGGTGGAAGGGAAGGAAAATAAAGGGGGGGGGGCAGGTTTGTAAGGTAAATCATCTCTGTCTGAAGTTACAAAGCCAAGGGCTTGTTTTGGACCAAGGTTCCAACAACCGTGGGGCTCGTCACTGAAGTCAGAGCCAAGAAGAACCCGGGTCACGTCAGTCTCGTTTTGCCCACAGCACAGGAGGCCTCATTTAAGCCCAAACAGCCCTGGTCTGCAGACAGATCTCGTGCTCTCTTGCTGCTGGTCTTGTAAATAATCTGCTCGCTCGGTTGCTGGAGCGCGTTGCTTGCTCTCTGTGCTCCTCTCCTTGTTTCCATCTGTCAGGCGTTGAGAGCAGGATGAGTTAACTGAGACTTAGCTGCCTTTAGGCTTTTTATTCTGTAATTATACAGGGGACAGGAGCAGCCAGTGATTCAAGTGATTGCTTTGAGAAGCAGAAAGGTGCATCGCTTTCATGATCCTGTCTGCAGGCTGAGCAACTGTTCAGCTCTATTCCCCCCACCTGAAGTGTGTGTGATGCTCCCCTGTCTCAGTGGGTGTTGGGAAGGTAGGTTATTGTCTGCAGCTTTGCAGTCCCAGGGGCAAGAAGGAATGAGAGCTTCTGCAGATACTCAGCAATTGCCTGGTGACCAGGAAGCTTCTACTGCAGGAGAGAGGCTGCATTTAAAACTTCTATACCTCCCAACTGTAACACCCTTGGCTTTCCACAGCTATTTTTTTGCACATCCCTAATCGTTACACTAGTGTGCTTCAAACCTCCGGACAGACCCCTCCTTGTGCAGGTCTGAGAGGTTGATTTGCTACCCTTGCTTCAAAGCAAGTACCTCCATTCAGACAACAAACCTCCCGTCCCCCCTCGGCCGAGCTTCTGGGCCCAGTGCCCACTGCTTTGCTCCCTAATGATCCTGCCAGCTCGAGGCTGCGAAGAACAAGGGCTGGCGAGCCCCGTGCGGAAGGCAGAGGCTCGGGAAGGCAGGAATTCCTGGAGCAGCAAGAGGAGAGGGGGCATGACAGGAAGAGGAGCCCGATACTGGCACATAGTGCGAGAACAGCAGCTCCGTGCCAGGGCTGCAGATCCCCTTATCGGGGGGCAGGGAGCGGCGGAGCCTGTCGACACTCCCGCCTCGCCCCGCACCCCCAGACGCGGAGTGGCTTGAACAAGTTCCAGGGCTCGCTCTCGGAGCTTCCCAGGACCCCGTGGCGCAGGGCAGCCGGGTGACATCACTGCCAACAGCCGTGGAGGAGCTTCCCGTGTCACATTCCCCGCTGAAGAGCCTCTTGCCAAATCCCGCTTCTTCGACGCCGTCTTTTTAGGGACAAAAGGTCTAATTTTAGCTCGACCGCCACCGACACCTCCCCGAAATAGCCTCTGACTCTCTCCTGCCTTGTGCGTGTTCTTGAGAGTTTAAAAACAAAACCACTGGTCCTTAGGGTCCACAGCTCAGGCTTCTGCCAGCCTAAATTTGGGCAGTGAGGAACACTGAGCAGCGCAGCGGGGCAACTGCTGTCACTGTCAGACCCATCCCCAGCTGAATGAGGAGAGGAACGTTCCAGAGAGGCAGAAACTCAGGTGCACATCGCAAAGCTGGGTGATCTGGTCCCATCCAGATGAGTTATCCTCTTTTTCCAGGACTTTGCAATAGAAGAAACCTGGTGGTTTTCTGGACTGGCTGAAGCCAGATAGGAGTGTTAGAAGTACAGTGGATGGCCGTACGCAGTGGCCCCTGTGGCTTGCCTGGGACAATTGCCTTTCTCTTGGGAGCTTAACTTGGTGAGCACTGGTCTAGGAGTCAATAAACGGTGGTTCTGATCCCATAGCAAAGTCAGTTTGCATCTGCCCGTGCTGTGCTTGAAGGCGAGACAAAGCAGTGGCTTGCTCTGAGAACACCAGGAAAGCACTTCTGGAAGAATTAGGAATTCCTGCGAGATGAGGACAAGGAGAACAAACTCCACAAAATCACTGGGCTTTTATCCTCCTGCCTTTTGCTGTTTCTTTGAGCTCTTGTAGTGATGGATCAATGCAAGTCTGAACTGCTGATTTTAATTAGCAGATAGTAAAAAGCCACATCTTTAAAGAACTCTCTAAATAGGCAAGGAAAAAACTGGTTTCAGGCAGCTGTTGTCTTTCTGCTGCTCTCTTGGGAGTGACACACACACACAGAATGTTCCCTTAGACGTGCTCATTAAGCAGCTCCTTGTATCTGCAGGTCAGTTGATCAGCTAATGGACTCCCTGCAGTCTCCAACACACCATGTCCTGAAAGATAAATAGGAAAAGGCAAAAAAACCCTTGAGGATCCATCTGGATCCCAGGTGGACTTATCCGAGGGCCTTTTTCTGAGCAGGCACACGAGACAAAAAAGAAAACATAACCCCTGGGGTTGTTAAGCTGGGGTTTGCCAAGGTCATTGGGTATATGGCCTAACCTCTGCCTGTGGGAGACTATTAGCCAGGGGAGCTTCCCAGCTTGCCATTGTTCAGCCTGAGCACTAAAAACACCTTTGGCTCACATAAGGTGAGTGCAAAGTGGCTGCTGTTACAAAGGCTACAGACCTGGCACCTGGCTCCAGCTGGGCTTTAAGGGGTGAGAACAACAGTAGCAGGAGAGCTCTGCATGGGGAGGGTTGCAGCAGGAGCTGGGAGTACACCTGCAAGATAATGGAAGGTCAGAAGGGACTGGCCAAGAGGACTTCACTCACTGTGAACGAGCACCTGAATGAGCCCAGCTGCTGTACAGGCTGGGGTAGCTTTTGTTTTCTTTCTCTAGTGGCAGCATCCAGGATCTTTGAAATCTCCCCGTCAAGAACTTGGTCAAACTGCTTCATTTCAATGAACTGGTTTTGTTTCCAGCTTCCCACTGCCCACTCACATGCACATTTAATAATAAACTTCTTAGCTCCTCGGAAAGCAGTGGAGAGCCTGCAGGTTAGGTCAGAGAACGAGTTATTAGCAGAGTCAAGTGCTCAGCCTTGATATTTTGGGCTTCCATTTTTTCACCTGGGCAATAGAGATCCAATCCAACTGTCCTGGAATACGTGAGAGGAGGGAACAGTCACTGCCAGAGCAGGTTTGGGAATCAGAACCACCTAGAAGCTGACAAATACTCCAGGATAGGTGCTCTTTTCTATTTCATCTGTTTAATCTCCCTCCCCTCTTGCCTTCTCTCTGCTTTCAAGGGCATTTTCCATTTAATTCCTTGTCATCAAAGACTTGTTTGGCCCTTTTAGCTTCTCTCTTTCCCCAGCTCAGGAGAGGAACTCGCTGTGGGAACTCGGTGACATTCCCTTCTCCTTTCACCGCTTTGCCAAAGCGTGCGCGGGATGAGAGTCCGGTCCCTGGAGCCCCGCGGGATGCTGAAGGACGCTGAGCGCAGGGTTTCTCAGGCAGGTTTGTGATGACACCTGGCGTCCAGCCTGGAAAATGCGGATCGTTGTGCAGCCCTGCTCCGGCCTCTGGAGAATTCCGAGGGGAACAGGTTGGCTGGAGGGGGAAGCAGAGAATCTTGTTTGTAGATCTGCTGAGAGGCAGGGGAGGGTTTATAATCCAGCTTCTGCATCCCGTGTGGTTCAGAGGTAGTGTGGCTGGTGCAGGATGGCTGAAATCATAGAGTCAGTTTAGCTGGAAAAGACCTTCAAGGTCATCGGGTCCACCCATTAAAATAAGCCACATTATCTATGGGAATGAGGTGTAAACTTTGAGTAATACTCGAGGGATGCTTTGGAGAAACTGGCTTTGTATGTCGAACTCAAAAATGGAAGCTGCTCTTATCCCTGCAGGAATTGCCTGGTTGAAGGCATCCACTGCCCTGTCACGGGGTCAGCCTGGAACTTTGTGTGAGTCTGATTCAAACCCAGGTTTTCAACCCAGAAGGTTTCATTTCACCAGAAGTCAGTCTCAGAGTTAGGCCAGCCAACCTGGTACAGCCTCAGCCGTCATCCACTCCAAGGCTTGGTGTGTGTTACACACAGACCACCCGAAAACTCTTTTGAAACCAAGCCAAGGTATCAAAGCATCATCCCTGTGCATAGAAAGCAGCTCATCTCTCCCCCCTTCCCCCCTGGAGAGGGACTGTTCAGAGCTGAACCCAAGCATGTTTTGCTAATAGCACTAATTGCCTCCTATCATCAAGCACACAGGGCTATTTTCCACTATTTCCTCAATTAAAAAATCCACGCCGAAGCCTCTAAAGAGACGAAGATCAGAACAGCCTCCATTTTCCATGCAAATCATTTGCCTCTGATCTTGACCCAGGATTTTCATAACAATCCCAGCCAGCGTGGGGCTGCGTGGCTCTGAGCTGCCCTGCGGTCCCCAGCTGTCCCTCCTCCCGTGGGCTGTGTGCCTTTCATGCCCTGCTTGTGGGGGATGTGTGCACCTCAGGTATTTTCCTTCTCTTTGACAATATTTAGCTCTGTCCCCCTTTTTCCTGTTCTGTGGGGTTTTTTCTTCACATTTGATCCCACTTGCTGAGTGCTGACAGGAACCAGATGAAAGGATGCCAGGCTTTTGGTATCAGTAGGGGCACCCACCTGGATTTATATGCGTGGGTTTTGGAGCCCGTGCAGTTGTGTGTTTGTCATGAGCACTTCTGTGCAGCTTCCACACATCTCCAGTAATACCAGCATCAAGCATGTAAAACAAACAAAAACCAACCAACCCACCATCACCCCCTGGGATGCAAGAGGCTGATTTTTAAGAGTGGGGTGTTTGGGTTTTAAGTGTTTCATTTGTATTCCTCGTGGCTTCCTGGGTTACAGCCTGCTGTAATATATTGACAGTTGTTTTCCTTGGTGTGAAAGTATTGGAGCAACTTCCCAGCTACCTTAGTGGGAAATCTTAACCCTGTGCTTTGCAGGTATCTTCTAAGAGAACTGGAAAGGCCATAGCACCCATGTAACTGTTCTGTGTAAAGTTCTGAGGCTGGGGGAGGTGGGAAAGGAAGTGGTGCTTGAGATGGGCAAAGTGGCATTTTAGGTGTTTCCTAAGTTGTGAGGGTGGAGTGACCGTTGTGATGATTGAAGCAAAGTCCTGCATGAGTTGAAACACTGCATTGGGGTGAAATAATTCTTGCTTGAACCAGTGGATGTGTTTTAAGAGCACCACCTGGTCTTGATTCATAAGATCCTAGTGATAAGTTCATTTGGTCATTCATTCGGTTCCAGGTGGAAACATGGATATATTACATTTATGGGATATATTACAATTGGATATATTACATTTATTACATTTATTACATTATAGCCTCCAGTTTTGGTTTACTGACCTGCAAGACCCAATAGTTCTTCAGCTGACCCCCAGCCCTTGCGAGCAAGTCAACCTCATCACCTCAGGCCATGCTTGCTGTGCACAGAGCCCCAGACACTGCTACAGTGACTTTCCCTCTTCTGACTGAAAAGAGCAGCTCTTGGCTTTCATTCTCTCAGGTGACAACTTCCATGAGGCTTTTCAGTTGTTCTTATCAGCCGAGTCAATGACAAAGAGATAGCCTGACCACCTTCCTTAGAAGTTCATAAAGCTATTTTTATTTTAGGAAAAAAAATAAAATAGACAAAACTCAAAAACAAATTGCAGCTTCCAAAGCTTTACTTCTTCCTCTTAAATACATCCCTTTAATTGGGTTGGCTCTTGCAACTGTCTAGCACTGCCTTGCCTCCCTTAAAAGAAACCTTGACCTGCTATACTCTTTCTCTCATGCAGTGGTAATGAACCTGTCAAGTGGGAGAGCAGACAGGCCAAGCCCTGTCCCCCAGACTTGGGCTTCTGTTCCCATTAGAATGGTTCCCAGGCTCTGGAATCGCTCAAGGGCAGTGGCTATCAGGATAGGGCTAATGGCAACTAACGTGTGCAGCCCACTAACAAGTGCAGAGTTACTAATTGTTGGGATCAGGAAGTAATTCAGTTTGCTTTGATTTCTCTGAGCCCTACACAGAAGAGGAATTTACTGTGTTCTGATCATCACTGCAGAGGCCTGTTCTCCTCCCACAAGGAAAGCAATTACAGTTTGGAGGGAGAAATTGCTCATCCTTCTGTTGTCTCCCCTACATTTGGCACCTTTGTCTCACCCTCGGTGACTGGCTCAGGGAAAAAAATACATGCATGGAGAGGGGGCTCCTCTGTAGTGGAGGAGAGCTGGAAAGACAAAGCCCTGCAGAGACTTAATAGAAGTAATTTAATAATGTTCCCACTTCATTCGTATCCCTGAAACAATGATCCAAAGAGTTAACATCCTCTTCTCCATCACGGGCTTGCTGCTCCCTCTCATATTATCTACATCTCTGCAAGCCTTGCAGGGGATAGTTTACTGGAGAGCTGTTTACTGGAGAGCTGTATGGGCCAGCTTGAAATAAACTGGCCCAGGTTCTGAAAGTGTCCCCACTATGTCAGGACTTTGACGGCTGGAGTCTGTGTCACCTCCAAAGAGAAAGCTAGGGTAGCTTCACTGGAGTGAAAGGGGTCACATCTTCTACCTACCACTGGTGCTCCTGATGGAATTCCACCCGAGCTTCCCCATGTTTAGAGACACCTTCTTAAATTTCTGTTGGTGTCTTAGCTTCCCAAGTAAATGTGCTAGTTAAAAATGTGAATTATGGTTAAGATCAAGAAGAGGATGTTATGTAAAAGAAATGTGTGTGCCTGGGACAGTCCAATCATTTCTTATCCCATCACATCTCATCTACACAACCTGGGAGAAGGTAATTTTTCTGCACTGCTTTCATACTGTGGTCTCCAGCCTGTGCCCTTTGCTCTAACCCGGCCCCTTTGGCACCTTCCCCCAGAGCGGGTGACCCCAGTGCAGTGAGGTTCTCCTGCAGGCTCTGGTGGGAGCTCTGACCAAAGCCGTTCCTCTGCTTCTGGCTCACACCAGAGGTGGCACTTCCAGGAGTCGAGGCTGGTCTGGGACTCCCCTGAGAGGGGGTGCCAGGGCTCAGCCCAGCCCAGGGCACTGCAGGGCTCTGCTCAGCTGGTGCTGCTCCCACGCTGCCTGCGCTGAGCTATGGATGGAGAGGTCGGGGGTTAGAGCTTCTGCTCCTCCCCAGCAGAGCCCTCCACTCGCAGCTCAGAGCTGAATGCTCTACATGTCTTGGCCCTTGGTGAGAGACTCATCTCACCCTGCTAAACCTTCTCCCCCTTACTTGTTGGACAGATCCCTGGCTGCTCTCCATCTTCTTTTTCCTGGAGGCTGCTGGATTCCAGTGACACACCAGGCTGTCATTTTGGACGCTGTAGTTCTTGTTACCAAGAAGCCAGTAAGTTCTCATTTTCCCTTTGCCCTGGAACAAGAAAAGGAGCGGTTTTCATGGGATGCAAAGAATCCCTCTGGCCAGGGCTGTACCACCTTTGTTCTCCCTCCCCTACGTGGCAGCTGTCTGGGGGAGATCTGTCATTTCTCTGCGGTTTGGGGGCTAATATTTCTTTCAGTTCAGAGCCTGGGCACTGGCAGTGTTGCTAAGGGTTTCAGATCAGCCTTAAATGCACCCATGTCTCTTTGTCATGGAATCTCTACACTTCCACCCGTGTCCATGTGGTTCTGTGCCGGCATGTCCATCACAGCTGTATTTCAAAGCACACACTAATGGGGTTTTTTTATCAATTAGGAGGAGTCATGTGTAGCCACCTCCAACTGAACCAACTAAAGAACCTTGGGGTCGTGGTTAAAAATTGACTTGCAATCCAGCGAAGAGCAATGGCCAAACCTATCACATCTCTCTCCTGTCTCCTTAAACGCCTTCACTGTCGCAAAGTTACAGAAAAGCTGTTGTTACCTTGACTTCAATTTCTCCTCTCGGCTCAATTTCATACGCGTTGTCTGTGAGAAGGGCATCGTACGTGGCAGAGCTGATGTGGATCTTCTGCGCTAGGATTCAGGACAGGGAGATAGAAATGAACCAGAGACCACACACCAGCCCCCCTGCAGTTCTCAGCCTGGTGGGTCCACCTCCTCCTTGGGAAAGCAGCAGGTGGAGGAGGAAGCACAGAGATGCCTTAAACATTGGCTGAGGACGCGACACTACACACAGATGTCAGGGAAAACAGAAAGTTAACCTGTTCAGCAGGTTAACTGACCTGCTGCCATGGCTGGGCAACATCTGCACTGGGAATGGGGGCAACATCTGCACTGGGTATGGGGGCAACATCAGCACTGGGAATGGGGACGACATCAGCACTGGGCATGGGGACAACATCTGCACTGCTACATGGGCAATAGCTTTGTACCCCAGTGAAGATCCTGGCAGTGAAGGCAGCCTTCTTTGTGCAGCCCTCGTGCTTCTACCTAACGCTGTTGTGTTCGAGTCCTTAAAATCAAATCAAATGTGGTTTTTTTCTTTCCCTGCAGTACCCAGGAGCCACAGAGTGCAGCCGTGAGCCCGGCCGGTGCGTGAAGGACGTGCGGGTGGTGCCTGAGCGAGTCACTTACGCAAGCTGGTGGACTCCATGCGCGAGGCTGTGTTTACAGTGTCCCCAAAGAGGCAGTACCGAGGCATTTTGTACCCCACCACTCCAGCTACGCAGGGTCCTGAGACAACACAAGGCAGGGAAACCCCCGCTAAGAAACAAGGGGGAAAAGTGCAGGGAGATGCCAAATGCAGACACCTTTTCTAGTCCCTCGGGGCCCTCAGAGAGCACTGGGAACTGGGAATACTTGGTGCACCAGTACTGGGTGTATGGTGCTGGCTGCACCACATTCACCAACAGAGAGAAGTCACGGCCTGATGAGCTGTGCCTAATTGGGGCTGATATCAGGGGGAGGTGCACTTTGCCAACACTAAGTTGCTTCACAGCCCTTTCTGTGCTGATGCAAGCAAAAACCATCCCACCCCACCCGTTCCCACTGGAAGCAGGAGGAACACTCATCCCGAGGTGCCGCAGGGAGCCAATGGCTCACAGAATTCTCTTCCCCTCGCACAATTAAACCACGCTCTGCTCTCTTTGGGCCCCTGTACCTGTGTGGATCCCAGCCCGCAGCTGCAGTCTGCCCGTCGGCGTGTGAGGGACCGGGACCTGCCGAACGGCCGCCACCAGGTCCAGGGACATTTTGGCAATCTCGTCGGCGTGTCTGGTGCCGTTCCTCTCCGGCAAGCCGCTCGCTACCATGTAGGCATCACCGATGGTTTCCACCTGAGGGGAAGGCAGCACGTGTCGCTCGGTGGCAATCACCGAGCTTCTCTCCCACAAGGAGATCAGGACCAAATGGATCTCAGCAAATGCATCACTTGCCAAGCTGCGCTGTAATTCCCCTGGGATGATGGCTCAGGGATTTCAGTCTATTCGACATTCGCTAGGGAACAAAGAACGATCTCAGCAGCTTCCAGATCCCTCAGCTGCAGGTTTGCACTCACCTTGTAGACATCGTAAGACTCGATCCTGCTGTCGAAGCAGACGTACAGATTGTTGAGCATCTCCACAACCTGCAAGGGAGTGCAGGAGGCAGCGATGCTTGTGAAGCCCACGATGTCGGAGAAGAAGATTGTCACCTGTGGCAGGGAGAGGGGAGGTGTGAGGCTGAGGGCTCCGGGCAGCAGTGGCAGAGCCTCTGGGGAGTTTGGGAAGGGGTGAAATTCTGAGCAGAACAGGCTGTGTGTGGAACCAGAACAGATATGATCCTAAATTAACAAGCTCTGGCTCTGAGTTGTTCTCTAGTCATTATCAGATAAAATTATCCTTACCTACGAGGTTTATCACCTGCACTTCTCCAGATACCTCATGCTAGGCAGGAGACTGAAATGCTTTAAATCAGAGTTCTCAGAGAAGTAGGGCCTGATTTTTCTTTTAAAGTCATTTAAACTGTGGTAGAGATCAAAACTGGGTATCTGAGCAACCTACAAACCAAGAACTCAGCTGCTGTCTCTGCTCTTGTTGAACTGGGCAGAGGAACCTGGATTTTGTTTCTCACTGAGTGATGTTCAGCTTTGTTACCATCAAGTAATTTACAGAGGAACTCAGTTCTTAAAAAAATCAAATTAGAAAAGAACAGAAGCCATGATAACTGAATTGAGGAAGGGAAAATTGTGTCATAGCCGTTGCCAAAATATGAAGTGTTTCTTCTCTGTTCTGCCTGAATTCTGTCAGTGTTTGAACTAAAATAGTTCTTCCATTTGTCTTTGGTAATACCAATTCATCCAGAAGAGCCACTTTTCACTCCCTGCCACTTTGATGTCATGACTATTGTGAATTATAATTAATGGTGCAATTACAGGTTGTTGTTTTGATAATGACACCTACAAATGAAATGCAAACACGTATTATTGTGGCTCACAGCTGAGGCAATGGAGCATCCGGGGGTAAAAGAGTGCATGGATCTGGAATCACTGTAGCGTGAGGATTTGGGCTGTGGGCTGTGCAGCACAGCTGCTAAATTCAGCCTTGACAGCAGTGAGGCAGAGCTGCAAATAAATGGGTGCCTGGCCAAGCTCTGCCCTTGGTTTTCTGTCAGTGGGCTTCGTTACAGGTACACACTTGAGGCTACAAGATCATCCACCCCTTTTTGTCCTTCTCTAAGTCCCGTGCTCTCCTTTCAGTTACATTTATGGACTCACACTGGCAAGTACAGACAGGGCTTTGTCCTACGTTGGTTTTCTCTTTCAGGATGCTCCCCATTTTACAAGGAAGGAACTAATTTCTTGCTCCCGTGTGCTCGTGATCTACTGATGCTGGCTGGCTCTTGCGAGCGGGCTGTTAAACCCAAAGAAGACAACTTGCCAACATAGGATATTTGACATCTAAATCTACACCTCTGGAAAGTTCAGCTCTTCATCCTTCCCCAGCTGCCCGAGTGCTTCCTGGCACATTGCACAGCTCTTCCCAACACCCACTGTGAGTACTTGGCTTTCTGTCAGCTATGGGTGCACAGCCAGGTTCCTCAGAACCGTGGCGAGGGAGGTGCTGGTTGAGGTGAACACTTCTCTCCCCTTGGTGACAGCATCCTTTCCATTTGCTAACCTGGTCGTAGTTTTCTGCCTCAACTTTTTGGCATCTCCTTAGCTGCCTGGCCACAGATTTTGGCAGCATCTGGTGCAAGAGGTCCTCAGCTAGCTGCCGCTCCCTTTCCAAATCCTCCGTCTTCTCCTCGAGGTTCCTGGTGTAGTTGTGTATCCAGTTTGTCATTTGCTTGCAGGACACCAGGATTGTGGGGTAAATGAGGCAGGCTAGCACGAGCAGACTGACCTTAAGGCTCATCGTGGACAGGATTTCTTTAGATTTCTTGGTGAGCTTTTCCTGCCCCTTCTGCAGGAGGCAACTCAGGGCGTAGTGCAGCCCCCTTGCCAAGGCTTCAATGGACACGGAGTCACCTGAGCCCAGGAACGGGATGGAAAAAGAGATTCCTTCAGAGTGGGTGAAATAAAGGGATAGGTTGACATTACCCACCCAGCACTCCTGTGCGCTCTCTGACGAGAAGATGGCATGGTTCAGAAGGGCAGAAAAGGGGTGCAGTGTACTTGGAAAGCCTGGCACTGAGTGAGCTTTCAGCACGGCTTCTCTTAGCTGAAGGATGAGTTTGAACGCCACTACGTCTGCCCAGTCAGGATTGCACCTCAGAGCTTTGAGGTCTTCAGGGGGACTCCTAAACCGCTCCAGCAGTTGGGAGATCACTCCGGATATCACCTGCCAGGCTTCAGCACCCCCCGTGCTATTCAATTTCTGTCTCATGGCCAAGATGTAAAACCTGCAGATGGAGATTTCCTCCTCCTTGCAGCGGCAGTTCTCACAGTGCAGTTCTGCTTCTCTTGCCTTACAGAGGGACTCCAAATTCCCCAAGAGCTGAGCATCAGATGATCTATTGCTGGCTGGGACCAGCCAGCTCTGCCTTTCTTCCTGCAGGAGAGAGATGAGGTGAACGGCCCAAAGGTTTTCACAGGAGGCAAGCTCCTGAAGGGCTTTCCCTGTGCTCCTCCATATTTCCAAGCTGTTTCTCACATCAAAAGAAACAGCTCCGAGGAGGCTGCAGAAGGAGACCATGCATACTGTCAGAAGCCTGTGAACTAGTTTTCTACCACCAGCACTGGAAGGGGGAGAGTATCTATAAAAAAATGAAAAAAAAAGAAAGAAAAAAGAATAACAAAATAATGAAAAAAAAAAATAGGGAGGTGTCTATCAGCTGGGGTGTTTCTTGCAGCTCCTGAAAACATAACTGAGGGGTAGCAGTGATTTCAATGGTTCAGCTTCGTTCTGAGGCAAACCACAGGAACATCTGTGGCCAGCATCAGCTGAAGGACACTGCAGGACACATTTTATTGCATTTTGTTCCACCCGACGTTTTCTTTTAAATGAAAAGGTGCAGTCAAGAGGCTGTTCTCACCTCACACTCAAGAGCTGCAAAAACACAAGCATGAAATCGTAGGGGTTTTCTCTGACTATTGACACTGATAAAATCATTTGCTGTAGGTTTTATTCTCCGTGGTACTTCCACCCAGATCTTAATGAGGTCCATGAAAAGTCAGGCTCCTTACTCCAGTGATCACAAAATGGAACTGCTGAATGTTTGGGGTTTTTTAGTCAAACTGGTAGAATTTGTTCCTAACAGGAATTTCCAGATGGTGAATGATTTGTGCTGGTGTGCTCAGACGAGCTCAGAAGTTTCCTTGCTATTGTCTAAGTATTTCAAAGGGAAAATGAAGCCAGTTTCAGTTTGTAAAGGAGCATTTTTACCCTCTGAGCTTCACCATTTCCTTTTCTGTCCTTCTCTTTCACACTGTACATAACTGACATCCGTGCTCCGTACAGCAAAGTCACCTCTAACACTTCTCATTTTCACAACTATTAATCAATATTCACAGTCTTACATTAGTGATACTCCTAAAAACAACTCAGGGTGTTCTGCTGACGCTGGTGACTCCTGAACAACTGGGCCACCCTCATTTCCACTGGCACAGAACAAAACAGGGACTGCTCATCAGTCCATTCAGCTCAGATTGTAATTTGGTTTTTTTTTCCTCCTTTTTATTTTTCTTTTCCTCTGCATACCAGAGGTGACTGAACAAACACCTCCCCAGACACCCTGCTCTTTCACGTAGGTGAAATGACATTTTTGATAGGATAAATAAACCCCAAGGAAACCTGCTCTTTCTCATCAGAGGCTGAGATTAGGCAAAGCAAGCTCCTGCTGGACTCTCTGCAGCAGAATGGTGATCAGCGGTTGGAAAGCAAGGAAAGCAGAAGTACCATCCCTAAAGATGGTAAACAGCCTTGTTTGATCTTATTTAATACAGTTTATACTTAATAAATATATATATATTCAATCTAAAGGTAACAGCTGCAAAATGCCTGAAAGGAACCCCAAGCCTAGAAAAATTCTTTTCTGAACCCAGTTGTCTTTCTGCTCGCCCAATGAACTTCCAATATTTTCCTTGCTCTATCTGCTGCTTTCCTCCAAGTCACTTCTCCTCTGTTTTTAATCAGTCATTTTACTCCTGAATCCACATAAATACATGCCGGGTGGGAGAAGAAAACCACAGCAAAAAATCCACCTTTATTTTATACTGCCTACCTTTTACTACAATGAAAAAAATAGAAATAGAGGCTTTAATTTAGTGCCAGTCTAAGAGGTCTGCAAAAGTCCCCCGACTGGGTTCTGCCTGTTGGCTGACGGTGACCGGTCAGGGGTCTTCACCCAGCATCCAGATGCTGATCACTGGGGACACAAAGGAGAGGGGTCTGTAGTGATGCTGCTGGGTTTTCACCCTTCTCCTTGCTGTCCCCCAAGGTCACAGGGTGTTAAAAACCTCTCTAAGCATCTAGCAGCCTCCCCGACTCACCTGCGTGGCCCCGCTCGCTCGTGTGCTGCCTTCCCGCGGGGCATTGCCACTGCTTGCTCGGGGGGCTCGGGGGGGGTCCAGGGTGCTGGCAGCTGCCTGCCCGCTGCCTTCAGTCTGCCCAGTGCCTGGTTTCCTCACCCCTACCCTCAGAGCTCTGCCTCCTGGACTCTTCCCACTGCCCAGCCTCTTCTCAGGGGGCACATCATCCCCAGCCGAGGGCAGCAAGCTCTGGCTCAGGGCAGGGGAAGGGCTGCTGAAGGTCCCCAGGCTCTGGTCCTGGTGCTACACCCGAAGGAAGTGACAGGGACACGTGGTTTTCTTTCATCTTGCTAAAAATCGTGTTTATTGCGGCAGGGTTCGATACAATACTGGTGGTGTTAACAGCATCGTTTCCCTGCTCTTTGTGATCAAAGGTGATGTGATTGTGACTCTGTTCAAACTGTTTTCCTTCTTGGCACCCGTCACCCCCTTCTCTTTGGCTTAGTTGTTTGCCATAACCTAGAAAAATGTAAAACAAGTGAAAGATCAGATCAGGATCCTCAGGAATTTGTGACTAGTATACGTTGCATCAAAGGTTCAGGACTTAAATAGCCAAGGTTTTTGCTCCTCGGTCACGTTTTAGATTAAAGTTGATATTAAATTAAGAAATACTTGCTATGCCAGACTGGAGCAGTGTGCGCTGCCTTCTAGGATGCAGTTGCAACACTTCTGGAGCCGAACCAGTAAAATCCTCATGACTATAAATATAGATCTAGCATGAAGGGAGAACACAGCCCCAAAGGCTTCTTTAAATGGGAAAATAATCTGGTGAACTATTTCAGAAGAGGCTGCTTTCTTTGTGCAGGTAAAGACTTGTCTCCCGTGGTTACTTGCAGGTAGCAAGTAGCATCTGAATGGACAGTGATGCAGCTCCCTGAGAAGGTGGCAGAAACCTCAGCCAGGGTGAAGCTCAGGAGAAGCAAAGTGCCCGTGTCCTCTAGAACTGACCCTCTGGATCCAGCTGTTGTAGGCAGAGACCCGTGTGAAGACAGAAGGCTTGTGATAATAGTTGCAGCCACGAGAAGAGCCGAAGCTGACGATGCCGTGCACTTCCCACCGGCCATCAGCTCCCCGGCAGTTCAGTGGGCCACCAGAGTCCCCCTGGGAGGAGAGAGGAGCACAGTTAATGGCACTCACAGCCTGATCAGCTCCTCCTTGGGGATTTTTTAAGCTTTCCTGCTCATCGGGTTGGTTTTGTGTCTGGAAACCAAGCCCTAAGAGCCGTGTTCCCTGGACTCACGTTACAGCTGGAGATGATTCCGTCCCCACCGGCGCAGACCATGGTGGTCTTCACTGAGCTGCCCCACCAGCTGGGCTGGGAGCAAGTTGCATAATCCACCACCAGCAACAGGCCTTGCTGCAGTTTGTCTGGAAGAGGTCCATTTGCTGGGAGGGAGGAGAAACAGCGGAGTCATGGGATCAGCCGGCACGGAAGAAAACTGTTAAGTTTCCCCCTAGGTCTGGCACTGCCCCTCCAGGGAAGAAGCTCCACAGGAGCTGTATGAAAGGAGAAGCTGTGTGATCCATTCCTTAGCTCCCTTCTTTTAGATATATATTTTAAAAAGGGCTTCAACTGACTAAGAATTTGCACTCCATCTAAAAATGGCTCCTCGCTAGAGAAATAGAGGGCTGCTCTTTGTGCAGGAGGTTGCAATTTACTTCTCACCCCCAGAGCTGCCTCTTCTGCTGAAGTCTCTGAGATTTTTCCTCGCTTTCCATCCCTTCCATTATTCGGTGGGGGCTGTTAGGATGAGCAGCCTCCCCTTTATCACTGGTGCTTCTAAAAGCTTAGCACAGGGCCCTCTGGTGCATTATCAACCCCACTGCAAGCAAAGAAAAAAAGGCAAACCACTTGGAAGGCAGCAAAAAAATCTGCGTGTGTGCAAAGAGGGACCTGATAACCAACCTCAGTGCACTGCGAGGGGCTCTGGAGCACTGGCAGCAGCCTTTTGCTTCAGTGTGACAGGAGAAGGCAGTGCTGCTGTCGCTGTGCCCTTCTGCCCCCCATCCAGGTACTCACTCTGCAGCCGCCCCCAGCCCGTCACGTAGCAGGGGGTGTCGGAGGCCAGGATGCTCTGGGCAGGGGGGAGGCAGGCCAGCTGGATGTGGTCACTTAAGCTGACGTGTCTGGGGAGCTTGATCAAAGCGATGTCGTACCTGTGGCCGGGGGGAGGAGAAGGGGAGGGGTGAAGGGGGCTGCCAACAGATGAGGACAGGGGAACATGAAGATGTGGCAGGTGTGCCAGAAGAGGTGTGGGGAGCCAGGAGGCCAGTATGTAAGTGGTACAGATCCCTCCACCCTCCAGCACTGGGGAAATCCAGGGGCTGAAAGGCTGTTCCCTGCAGGACTGACCGCTTGCCTGATGCAGCTTTCTGGAGGCTGCTTTTTATTGGTGTTCCTGTCACCAAACCCACGCGGGCATTTGGGCTAACTGGGAGACTGTGGAAACTGAGGGGACGTCTTTGCCAGTGCCCTTAGGCTGCAGCAGGACAGTGAGTCCTTCAGCAGCAAGGGGACTTACACCCTGGAACAGCAAAGCTCTGTCTGCTTTATGCCATTGGTAGGAGGGCTTCAGAGTGTTGTGTCCATTCATTCAATCCCTTCCACTGTATGAAAGCAACCGTTGCAGAGAGCAGCTTCCCACCCACCCCCAGACATGCAAAAAGACATCTGAAAACACAATCAGTCAGGAAGTGACACTGAAAGCTCTTTAGCTTGT
>VWZY01003167.1:87679-103104 GCA_013399075.1 Chloroceryle aenea
AACCCCCCTCCTCTTGCACGACTAGATGGTAGTTTGGGGTTCAAGAAGACATTGGAGCTGTGGGAGGGATCTCAAAAGCACAACAAACCCTCTCCCCAGCCAACCTTTGGTCACAAAGCCGATAGCCAGGCCCGCACTGCCCCTGCTTTGCTTATCTTCCCTCCAAGCTGCTAACTTCTAAGCGTTTAAGTCGGGCACAGAAGTCCCATTCCAACAGCAGAACAATGCTCACGTTGTATCCCGGTGTCCCCGTTCTGAGTCAGTGGCCTAATCAGCCAAGAGTTTTGGAAGTGTGCCAAGAGAAAAAGATTTCCAAGTCCTCCTCACATGGGGCAGGTCGGCACCCACCCAGCAGCGCTGCTGCCTCCGGGCTCCAGCGCTCCCCCCACGCTGTCCTCCCCTCCTTCCCTCCAAGGCACCTTGGAGACAAGGGTGAAGCTCCACAGCCCCACCTGAGCAGATGCTGGATCTAACCAGGGGCTAACCCACCTCCTCTTCCCACCCACCAGTTGCTGGGGTCTCTCCTCCAGTGCCTCCCCCCAGCGTCCCCCAGGCACCAGGGCTCCCTTTAACAACACGCTGGGTTGGGTTGGGTTGTGGAGGGTCGGGTTTGTTCTGCTCCTGGGAAAGCAGGGAACATTTTAGCGTGGGCTGGACAAACCCTGGGTTAAAGGAAAGCACGGTGATGGTGGTGGAGGGAGCTTTTGCCATCCTCACTGCACAGCCTGCCCTCGGCTCCTCCGCTCCACACTTAGAAGCATGATGCCTGCTGGCATCCTCCACTAGGATATCTGAACCTGTCTTCATGCTCTTCCATGGGATTTAAAGGATTTTCCCTCACAGTCAGAGGCTACTGACCAGTAATTCATCTTTTCTTCCTGGACAGGCTGGAGAAGTGGGTGCCTGTGAACCTCTGGAGGTTCCACAAGGCCCAGGGCAAGGTCCTGCCCCTGGGTCAGGGCAGCCCCCGGAATCAGCCCAGGCTGGGGGCGAAGGGACCGAGAGCAGCCCTGCAGAGAAGGACTTGGGGGTGCTGGGGGGAGCAGCTGGAGCTGAGCCGGCCCCGTGCGCTGGCAGCACAGCAGCCACTGGCCCCCTGGGCTGCACCCCCAGCAGTGTGGGCAGCAGGGGAGGGGGATCCTGCCCCTCTGCCCCCAGGGCTCTGCTCTGAGGAGACCCCCCTGCAGTGCTGGGGCAGCTCTGGAGTCAGCACAGCAGAGACAGGGACCTGGGGGAGCGGGGCCAGAGGAGCCCCAGCAATGCTGGGAGGGCTGGAACCCCTCTTATCTCTCCTCTGATCCTCAAGAGGACTTGGGAGCTTCCTGGAATTTGCTCTTCAGCAGAAACCACAGCCAGAAGAAACAGCCATCCAACATGGAACAGCAGGAGACCAACACTGAAGCCCATCAGGAGCCCTGATGCCTCCTAAAAGAGGCTCACAGGGGACATCTGACCTTCTGAGCCACAAAAGCTCCAGATGAAATAGCTCCAGAGGGAAAAAAGCAGCAACATGAATATGAAACAACGAGGCTTTGCTTCAGCTCAGCCAAGAGATGGAAGAGAGCACGGCACACACATCCAGAAAGGCTGCATGGGAAGGGAGCAAGGTCTGACCTCCCTCCTGGGGACACAGGAGGGACCTTTGCTGTGACCTCTGCCTGCCCAGGCACTAAGGGGAGGGGACAGGAGCTGAAAAAGCCAATGCTGCTGTGACACTGGGGGGGACCTGCACCTCCAAGCAAGCATCAGCCGCTCACTGCTGGATTTTTTTTTTTATTCCTTCTTTTCTCCTTTTCCAAAAGCAGCAGGTTTTGCTCGTTGTGTTTCTTGCAAACTAAACAATGCAGCCTGCAGATTCTGGTCAAGCATCATTTTATCTTACTAACCACAGACTGGGGGGGGTGGAAGAGACCTCTGGAAATCACTGAGTCCAACCCCCCTGCCAGAGCAGGAACACCCAGGGCCGCCCACAAAGAACAGAGACAGGGGGGGTTGGAATCTCTCCAGAGCAGGAGACTCCACCGCCTGTCTGGGCAGCCTTGGCCAGGCTCTGGCACCCTCACAGGGAAGAAGTTTCTCCTCATGTAGAGGAGGAGCTCCCTGTGTTTCCCCTGGTGCCCATCACCTCTCATCCTGTCCCAGGGCACCACTGACAAGAGCCTGGCCCCTTCTACTCGACCCCCACCCTGCAGATGTTTGTAACCATTCCTCAGCTCCCCTCTCAGGCTGCTCTTCTCCAGCTGAACAGCCCCAGGGCTCTCGGCCTTTCCTCAGCAGAGATGCTCCAGTCCCTTCAGCATCCTTATCCTGCTGAACTCTCTCCAGTATTTCCCTGTCCTTCTTGAACTGGGGGCCCCAGAACTGGTGAATATGCAGAGAGCAAAGCAGCTAGAATTAAAGAAAAGCAACCTGTATGTCTCCCATTCCTTCCTTACCTTGTGGTGAAGCCCCTCCACCTCACTCTCAAACCGCTCCTTCTCCTGCTTGGTTTGGCTCCGCGTCCCTCCCAGAATTGATTCCAGCTCTTCGTTGCGCTCAACCAAACCCTCGTGCTCCTGCTCCAGCTTCCACAGCTTCTGAAGGAGCTGCGAGTTCCTGCCCTCGACGTTTTCAATCTCCTCTCGACACCTACACAGCCAAAAGAGCCAACAGCACCGAGGTTGGAGCTGCCTCGACCCCACACCCAAACGGCCTGAGGTGAGGAAAAGCCAGCGTGGGTTGGGGTTTTTGCTATGGGAATAGTTCTGCTCCTGCTCATTTCCAGTCTCGGGTCCAGCCTGACCTCTGCCTGCTCTTGTGTAGGTGGCAATGCATGGGAATTAGTGGTGACAGGATCTACACAAGTCCTGGTGAAGGTCTGGGGAGACAAACCAGTCGGGCACAGAACAGCAGGAAGGAAGCAGCAAATTCAGCTGTTTCCTTGGGGAAAAGGCTTGGAAATTTGGAAAGAAGAAAAGTCAGAGGGATGGGAACAGGCCCCCTTCCCTCCCTGACCCTGCTAGAAGAGGTGCAGCAGCTTCCTGAGCCAGCCACAGCAGAACAGAGCTTTGACTTCTCTTAAAAAAATAAAAAAACAAATCTCAGTTTACATATTAATGTCTGAAAGCCAAGTGCTTTGGTACGTCCCTGGACAGCAGCCAAACACTGGGAAGCCCTCCCAGCAGCAAAACAGTTTCAAAAGCAATGCTTTTGTCCATGCAGAGCCACAAAAGCCCAACCCTCTTCTTTTAGGAAAGGAATAAAGTGGAGAAAGTGCCAGAAAAGAGCCCACATTCCTGATGCCAAGAGCAACAGCCCCACTTGGGTTTTTATTACTTCCAAATGTCCTGATCTGGGAGCAGAGGAGCAAAAGTTTGTACCAAAGAGCATTGTAAAGAATCCAGTGCTAAATCCACCCTGCAAGCACCAGCAACCAGAGCGCCAGAGAAGCCACTGTGAATGTGGAAGGGCTGAAGGATTCCTACACTGCTCACCTCTTGTGAAGTGCTTCACTACCCTGACATCTGTCATCCTGATCTGGGCCAGCTCTGCCTGACACGCAGGCTCCTTCAGTCCTCTCTTCATCCTTTGTGCTCTGGGTTTCAAGAGAAAATGAAAAGTCATTAAGACTGAAACCCCAGCACAGTGTGATTCCAAAGCTGGCTGAGTCTCTCATAAATGAATGAGACAAGCAGAAAACAGGGGCTACATCACCTACACCCACCTACAACAGATAGTCCACCAGCCATGGGAGCAAAACCTCCCTGCCCTGCTTTGGCTGGGACAGGAACCCAGGCCAGCCATGGGCTGGGGGCCAGGAGCAGTTTGAAGTCCCCGGGACAGCAGCCCCAAGCTGCTCACAGGTGCACCCTAGACCAGAATGTCCTGGCCAGTATTAAGGGGACAGTTTCCTGAGGATGACGATTCCTGCTCAGGTTCCTTCTGGCCATGCTAACAGTCTGCAGACCATGGATGGCCTGGGATTCTGTCCCAGCTAAATCAGGACACTAGTGGACAGTAGCTTCCACCAGGAGACATGCCCTACACATCAGTGCAGCATAAATCCTACGTCACACCCGCGTTCCTACGCAGAGAGAACACCACCAGCCTTTCTGCACCACAAGCCACCCACGTCCTCATTTACAGCGTGGGGCTGCAACGCAGAGGGGGGACCTGTTTGCTCAATCTTCTCTCTCAAACCACCACCCAAAACCCCTTGAAAATACCTGCAGTGAGGACGCCGTGACTTCCTCGGTCTCGGGTGGCACAGGCAGCGGGGGTCTTTGCTTCTCACTCTTTTGGTACTCACAGATCTCCTCTTTGAGCTGCTCAACCTTCAAAAGGAAAAGGCTTGGCTTTATTTTTGGTGAATGTTCAGCTTCTTGTCTTAGAGGTTTAAGATTCCCCTCAAACTTGATGCAGATTTATTAACGTTAATGACTCGGCTTGAAGCCTCAAGCTGTGCCAGGGGAGGTTTAAATTGGACATTAGGAATAATAATGTTCACTGAAAGGGGTGTCAGGCATTGGAAGAGGCTGCCCAAGGAGGGGGTCGAGTCACCATCCCTGGATGGGTTTAAAAGCCATCTAGAAGTGGGGATAGGGCTGAGTGGTGGACTTGGCTGAGTAGGGTTAATGGCTGGACTCGATCTTAAAGGTCTTTTCCAACTCTGATGATTCTATGATGGGTTGAGATCATGTGGCTGCTCCATCTGGGTGGTCCTGCCTATTTGAGTTGCTTACTCCATTTACTCCTTTGACCCACTTTAATTTGTGCAAACTTTGGCCAGTAACAGAAAGCACTGAGCTGACCCTGTACTGGAAAACGTCTTTTGGGGCCCTGCATGGAGCAGAAAGGCATCAAACTCTTCCCATGCTGAAGGGTGCTACCAGAGCTCAAGTGTTTCTGGGCTGCAGTCACAGCACCTACTTTGGATATTTATTCCCAAAGTTTATCTCTCCATGAGCAAGGAAATACCAGAAAGGCAGCCCTGGAAAGACTTGGCAGAGGAAAGAGAGGGGAAAGAGAGAGGCAGGGCAGGTTGAGGAGCATCACCCAGGTAGAGACTCGGTGGTGCCCCAGCAGAGCAGGAGACGGGTGCTCACCAGATCAAGGAAGGCTTTTCTTTCCAAGTCGAGCTTTTGGACCCGCGCTCGCAGTGCCAGGATTTCCTTGTCCAGTCTGCTGTTGTGCTCCATGGCCTTCTGTAGGGCAGCCTCACCTGTACAGAGCAGAAAAAAAAACAGGTCACCAACACCAGTGCGGAACCAGTTTAGATGTGGGTTTCACAAGCAGCTTGAGGAAGCTTTGGGAACCCCAGACAGCCCTATTTCTTATTTTCATCGTGGAATTGATCATTTGCCACAAGCAGAAGCACAATCAGAGGTCACCTACCGGGGTGGTATTAGCATTAATGTTTATGAAACAGCCAGCACAGGAAAAAATCTGATTGCAGCCAACCCTTCAAGCCTGACTCAATAAAGATGTGCAGCCATCACACCAATTAATGTGGATTTTCTAATTAATTTCTGATTAGTGTGGATATTTCAAGCACAAGAAATAGGGAAAGGTGTTTGTATTAGCAGCGCACGGACGGAAATGTGTCCAAGGAGACACTGATACCTTCATCAAAACTAGTGAGAAGCTACAGAAAAGGTGAACAGACTTTCCTTTTTCAGCTTAATGCTGGGTACAGGAAATTTCAGCTTCAATTTGACTCTGTTCAGGCTAAAATAGAAACATACCCTTTTTTGGTCCCAGTTGGGGACTAAAAACCCAACGATGACAGAAAAAAGAACCACAAAAACCAACCAACCACAACCCAAACCAAGGATTCTGATACTGGATTGGTAGGTTTGTAATTTAGAATACAAGGCAAGGAACACCTTCCACCTAATGGTTCCTTTTGCTGAAAAGCCCATTTCCCACTACGGAGAGTGGTGATAAAATTCAGGCTCTTCCCCATCTGGGGCTAGTGTGACTCACCACCCTCTCTCCACTCGTCCACCCCTTCTCCAGCGCGCTCGGGTGCTTGCAGGGCTGAGCAGGAGGCTGGTTCTACAAGGAGAGCAAAGAGACAGTTGTGCTGTGGCAGCCCGTTTGTAATGCTTCCCAGCACAATCCCCTGCCACGTTTCTGATGCTCTTTGTTAACTACAGAGCTGAAGAAAAAGCAAAGAATGAAAATGAAGAATGCAAATTAAAGCAGCAGACAGCTCGGCAGGCCACTTAACATCTCTAAGCACCAAAGGCCCAATGAACTGGGCTACAAACTGGCCAGGAGCAATCCTGGGTTTTCTCTTGGAGCACCTGCAAGTTATCGCTGAACCAAAATACCCCCTTGAAGTGGGGTGTTACTAAAGGTCAGAGATTCCACTTGAGCTTTGCATTAGAAACATCAGTTTCTTTACAGAGCAGTCAGCTCTGAAGCTCGTGGGAGAGAGCAGGCACAGGACAAACACCACCAGGGAAGCCACTCAGATGTCATAACGCTAAACCGCATGGATGGGACAAGCATTAAAACCCCTACTCACAGACTGGAAAGCCTGATATTCAACTGATGCTGAAAAGAAGATCAGAACCCACAGGTTTCCCCAGGCAGGCTCCGATCCGCTGCGAAGAGCCGCGCGCCGCAGCCGGTCCGTGCTCCGGAGAGGCATTTACTGGTGGGAGGCTGCACCCCCCAGGGACACGCGGCCCCAATCGATGCGCGCAGCGGATGCACCCTGGCAGCGCTCTCCTTTCCCTGCCTTTGATGAAAAGGCTGCAAACGTTGGGTTTGGAGGCTGGGTGGAAGGTTTAGCCAGGTCTGAGGGCTGTGTGAGGACCTGCAATTCGCACACGGACCCTCCCCAAGTGGTACCAGTCTCCTGGGGGAGTCAGTCTCTGTTATCTCATCACATTCTGCTGTTCCCTGCTGAAATTCTGCGGCACGGATTTTGGGACAATGTAAGTGAGCCAGAGAAAAAGCATCCAGAAATGGGTGTTCTGCTCAGGAAATCTCCCGTGGGAGGTAGCGGGGAAGCACCTGGCTTTGGTCTCAGTTTTCCCCACTCAGAATCAAGGCTTTGCAATTGTCAGTGACTGCATTCTGATCTCCTAGGTACCAGGCTAACATCTGACACTGATTTTTCCACATGACAAGCAAAGAGGACACTGGAAAACATTCCTCCACCTCCCCCGGGTGAGAAGTCCAAGGTTTACACTGCCCAGTGGTGGCCCAACCATTAGGAGTGGCCACAAAAGAAGCGCTTACCAACTTTGCCCTGCTCCTCTCTCTCTGCATCCAGCTCATCTGTCAACCTCTGGATCTCTTCCTGAGCCATCAGCAGCTTCTGGGTGGTCTCATCCAGATCTCGTTCAACTCTTGCACGCAACGATTGCTCCCTCTCCAGCTCTTCCCTGTAGGACTGAAACACGAGGGCTGATGCTCCAACAGAAACAAGACAACCCTCCCAGCGATGTGATCGAAGCAGATTCCCCCCCGGCATCACTCTTGACTTTCCAGAACAGGGCTGGCAACACAAACAGAAAGTAGGTGAGCTCGGGGAAGCCACTGGAAAGGCAGGAGACAGACACACAGCAGACAACCCTCTTCACCATGGACACGTGCCAAAAAGCAGGTGCTGAAGAGCGTGCCGTGGCTGTTTCCCTACACAAGGCTCTGGTTTTCCCTCCCTGCCACAATGCCATTAACTACAGTGCATTTTCAAACATGCAGGAGGTGAGTTTTTCCAAGCCTCCACCACGTGCCACAAGAGTTTGCTCCAAGGACAAGTCAATTCTGAACGTTTGTGTTCCCCTGGCTGCTGCGAGAGGCAGTTGTGCTGTGCCTGGCACTGCCACCCTCCTCTTCCAGTCTGCACTGGTCCCTTGAGTGTGGGAGAAAAGCACCAGCCCCCACCCGTGGGTGATTCTGCTGAAAGTCACTTCAGCCAACAGAAAAAGACAAAGCTGGTGAGATGTTAACCCTGGCTCTCAGCAGAAGCAACTGTCTCACACACAGCACCAGGCTGACGGGGCTGCACAGCCCGAAGTTCAGAGCTCACTCGCATCCCATCAGCTAAAGCCAATAAAAAAAGAAACCAACCCCTCCCGGCACGCTCAAGAACAGAACCACCACTTGAAAGCCCAGCCAGGGGCCACGTCACCAGCAAGAAAAGGGGGAAAGTGTTACCTTATTCCCAGTCTCTCCAGGAAACCACATGGATTCAGGCTGCTGTTGGGGTTCCTCTTCCAGCGTCCGATGAGTGGGATCAAACTCCTCCTTGCACAGAAAGAGACTTGACTAAACCAGCACCACTAGGAAGCGTTTGGCCACGTGTCCCTGGGAACTGGTGTGCAGGACTGGCAGTCCCAACACGGCTTGATTAAAAAGGGGGTTTGGAATCACAGCTTATATTTGAACAGATCATTTCAACCAGAGTTACCCCAAACCCTGGTGAAAATCCCCCAGGTGCCTCAGCTATGACTGGGAACTCTGCAGGTTCAGCACTTCATTTTAAAACCTCTGACCTCCTGGTGTCCCTTTGGAGCCTGCGGGCTCAGCTTTGCAGTTGGGCAGTTGGGCTGAGTATGCCTGGCTCTAGTGAGACCACAGCTGGGGTGTTCTNCTCGCTGCATCCGAGTAACACCAGGTTACCTCCTTCCCCCCATCCCTCTCTTTTGAGCCACTTAGGACAATTCCTGCTCCCCTGCAGCCTGCTCATAAGACCCAACATCGAGGATTCGCTCGCGCTCAGGAGGCTGCTCCTCATTAAAATCGTGCCCTTGGCCTCCGGAGAAGCGAGAGCTGGGAGAGCAATTCCCCCCATCGAGGCGACTCCACGAAGCCACATTTGCACCCTGGCTTTTTGCAGTAGGGAGGATGCATCAGAAAATCAATCAATCAATTCTGCTTGAGCAGTTCAGCTAAAAGCTGCATTCATTTCTGGAACAGCCGGGAACACACCCGGACCTCCAGCCTACAAGCGAGACAAGTAACGTAACAGGTCATTTGGGACTAAGAAAGGGTTCCAGTAAACAGAGTAACTGGAGCAATTAACCCATTAACCTATAACACTGCTGTGGCTCTAATGATTCTGCACAACGAGTGTGATGCTGCCCCAAACAATGGGAGCGCTTAAGCAACAGTTTCTAGTTCACAAGCCCGGGCAGCAATGACATCATCTGAGGAGAAACAACAGTCTGCTCTAGAGAGACTGCTTCCCTGGAAAAGAGATCTTCAATATGTCTTTTGTGTGGTTTTACAGCCACGGAAAACAAGGTGCCCAGTGTAGGAGCTGCAGAGAAGTTGTGCTGGGGAGTGAGGAGCGTGAAGCTAAGGAGCAGCTAAAGCAGGAGGTACCTGAAGCTGTGCTGCACACATGTCCATGTAGCTGTGGGAATTCAGCTTCTGATCTGCCATCTCCAGTTTCTCCAGCAGCACTGTTCTTTCCACCAGTAAATAAGCAATCTGTTCGCTGGCATTACTTTGAGCTATTTCAGACAAGTCTTCCTGCTCCAGCATCTCCTTGACCTCCTTCAGCTGGGCTTCTGCAAGACAAGGCTTTCTGTGAGCGGAGGAACAAACAAAGCCCAATTCTTTCCAGATCTGCACCCAACTCCTCTAAACACTGCCCACCACAAAAACCCTGGAGCTCAACAACAGCTCATCAAACATTTAGTCTTTTCTGCTCTTCACCTCCTTTTCTGCCTCCAGTCTCCTGTTCTTCTCTCAGCCCTATTACCACTGTCCCAGTGCTTGTGACCCATCCCACCATTTCTGCTCACATCCACTCCCCAAGGGTTGGGACCTGCTACACCTGAGTTCTCCTGCTTTGCTTTAAGTGGAGAGGGGATTAATACAACCATTTTCATGGAATCCCAGGCTGGTCTGGGTGTGAGGGACCTGTCAAGGTCATCCAGGCCAACCCCCTGCAGGGAGCAGGGCCATCTGCACCCAGAGCAGGGTGCTCAGAGCCCCGGCCACCTCCCTGCAATGGGGACAGGGATGGGGCAGCCACCACCTCTCGGGGCAGCCTGGGCCAGGCTCTCCCCACCCTCAGCATCCACAATCTCTCCCTTCTCTCCAGCCCAAATCTCCCTCTTAGTTTAAAACCCTCTTAGTTTAAAAACTGTCCCCACCTTTCTGACAAGCTCCCAGCAGCTTTTCTTCCACCCAGCAGCTAAATTTCACCAACCTGGTTATTCCCAACTTTTCTACCCCTTAATACAGTTTGGTGGAAACTAAACAGCAGATTAAATAGGCACTGAGAGAAACAGAATGGACAGACAGGCAATCACATACAGATTTTCTTTGGGAGGAGAGACAAGATACCCTGTCACTCCTGCAAGCAGAACATCAGTATTTTCCTAAGGACCATTTGTTAGGGAGGTAAATCTGAGTATCTTTTACATTTCCCCATGCACAGCAGCACCTGGTGTGTCACGTGCAGCCCGTGGGAGAGATCAGGGGGCTGGATCCCATGGGATATGGTGGGAAAGCTCAGCAAGGAACCACCAAGGGCTTGAGGCAGAGCTAGAGAGACAAGACCCTGTAGGCACAGAGGTACTTCTTAAAACAGGACCTCAGAAATCACTCCCTGAAGAGCATTCCTGACCCATTCCTCCAAAACCAGCCCTAAACCCAGGCTAGGGACTGCTTCTGGTAACACTGACCTGTCCTTTGAAGGTCTCCTGTAGGATTAAAGGAGTATAAAAAACTTTTTAGAATTAATCTGCCAATTCTTCACCATTTATCCCCAATTTACAGCTAGGAAGACTCTGTCCTGGGAAAAACTTCCAGACTCCATGGCCTCCAAAGGAAATAGATGCTAACATTTGCAAGAGAACTTGGTTTGCAAGCTGAGCACCGTTGTGTTTGCACAACAAACAGTTGTTTAAAAGAGCCCCTCATCTGCTTGGTTGGAAATTCATCACCAGGAGAAAATGAGGAACCTTTGGTCTCCTGCACAGTCAGGGCAGCGACACCTGCGCTGGATCCAAGAGCTTATTAAGCTAAGGAAGGGTTGTTTGTTTTGTTTTCCCTCAAAACCTCCCTCTGTAATTCACTATAAAAAGAAAAACAACAAACCCTGCTCCCAAATTCAAGCCCAAACCAGATTATAAAGGTTTCCAAGTGCTCTAAGAAGGGAACTGGGAGGAGTGGTGGGTTTTGTCTGGAAGAAGGAGGGATATTCACACTCTTTCACTGCTTAGGGAGCTGGAGTCTGAGGCTGAGGTCTGCAGAGCAAAATACCCCTCATACTTTCACACAGGAGAGAAGCACAGCTCTGGGCAAGCCCGTCCCTCATTTCCACACGCCGGATTTCACCGGGGAGCCAGCGCAACCGCATCCTAAGGCTCAAATCAATCGCATCTTTCCACTCTGCATTTTGCAGCCAGCTCTGTCCAGCCCTATGGATGGAAAACACCCTGGGGTTTTGTGGTTTCCCAGTCGCCTTTCCCTGTGGTTTGAAATTACCAACTGTTCAATCAAGAGGTCAAACACGGGCAACTTGCAGCTTTCCTGCGTGAAGCCGAGCAAAATACTGCGTTTTGTGGTTTAAAAAGAGCTGGCTGCTTGCTCTGTGGGAATGAGGAAGAGCCCACAGCTCCTGCTCAACTGAAAAATGCTCCCTGCTCTTCAGTTTCCCCCTGGTTTTGCCAAAATCCCAGCTAAAATAAGCTGAAGTGTTATTTTATTTGCCAAATTCCCAGCTGAAATAAGCTGGAAGGTGCTCTGCTTCACGGCCAAAAATGGGACAATCCTTCCCTTCAGAGCCAATGCTCCAGATTCACGTGGTGGTTTCTCTACCAGCAGTTTCACTTGCAGGTGCTTCCCCTCCACCAGCAGTACAGTTTGGGGTAACATGACCTAAGAGTTCCCCACAGGTTGTAGAGGAAAAGGATTTTGGGAGGACAAGGGGAGTTTGCCATTCACAGCACAGCCCCCCTGCCTCTGCTCATAAAAAACCCACTAATTTCTTACAAATCTCTCCCCCCTACCACTTCCAACACATCCTGCTTGGGCAAACGCCTCATGCAAGCCCCATTATCCCAGCACGCTGGTGCCTCCCCACCAGCAGGCATCTCCTGCACCACCTCTGCCTTCTCGGGAAGCCGTTTTCTCCTTCCACAGGCATCTCAGCCCAGGAAGCCCCTCAGAAATAAGCAGTTCACTGGTATCCTCACACCCACCACAGAAGCTGAGTCCCCCTGTCCAGGCTGGCTATGTTTAAGATGCTACAATAAGCAAACTCAGGCCACAGGCTCCTCTTTCCCCTCCTGATGTGCACACAATTTTAAGCCAACCAAGGCAAGCCCCCAAGAGCGCTGTGGTTTTGCTGCTGGTGCCAGTTGTTTTTCAGAAAGGCTTTTGGTACTGCTGAGCCTGGGTTATTGATCTGCCCTCAAAAAAAAAACCACAGAGGAGCGTTCGACGAGAACCATCGGAAATGGATTATGGATTATGAACTGCCTCGAGGAAAGGGAAAAAAATCACTCCAGGCAGAGGTACCAAATGAGGTAAAGCTCCGATCACTGGCCCCATGTAAAGCCAGCACTGGCTGCTCTCTGCCGTGACCCTTTGAGCCCTTTTCAGGCAAGGAGTAAATGTGTAAGTTACTTTTTAACATCAGAAAGCTGCTTTTGGTAGATCAAATCGCTCCCAGTGATCCTGGGGCCAAGCGGAGCTGCGGATCTGTTCGGCTGCTGTTGGAGGATGGAGTGCACTCAGCCCCGAGAGCCCACCCAAGGCACCTCCTGCCTTTACCAAGCCTCTGCTCCTTCCCAATCTCTCAGCTCCCCAAAGCTGGGACCCCCAATTGTCACCACAAGCAAGATCCAGACAGGTCCCATCTGCTTGCACCCCACCACGGACAGGTCAGGCCCCTCCTTACACCGCAGGCATGAAGCAGCCTCTGTCCTCAGCTGCCCTTTCCCATCCCAGCTCGGTATCATCCCAAGCCCCTCAAAAGCTCCATTCCACCACCGCCTTGCCCACGTGGCTTAACAATCCCAGTAGACCAGGGCCTACCTTTCCACAAGACCCTTCTCCAGCCCAGTATCATCTTCTGGGATGTGGGACCTGCACCAAGGCCTTCAGCCCGTCCTACACCCCCCAGGGCTCAGGAAGCATCTCTGGGTTGGTTTGCACAAATTCCACTGAAAAGTGGAGGCCCGGGAAATAGGCACAGGGATGTGGTGTTGATCCCTGCAGCAGAGGAATGTTGGGCTGTCCCTGGGTTGGGACAGCCCCCGGAACCAGCCCAGGCTGGGGGTGAAGGGACTGAGAGCAGCCCTGGGAGAAGGACTTGGGGGTGCTGGGGGGAGCAGTTGGAGCTGAGCTGGCCCTGTTCTCTGGCAGCAAAGCAGCCACTGGCCCCCTCGGCTGGACCCCCAGCAGTGTGGGCAGCAGGGGAGGGGGGATCCTGCCCCTTTACTCTGCGTATCCACAGTGATATCCCTAAACAAACTCCTCCAGAAAGCTGGACAGAAACACCCTATGGCACCAAAGCACCGCAAAGCCACAGCCACCCCTCGGGGACGGCTGGCTTGCAATTAGCGACCCGCCAGAGACACAGACACGGCTCTGTGTTTTCAGTCGAGTGTTAAATCACCGCTCAACAACCACAAGAATCCCTGAAACATGGAAAAAGTCCAAAGGAGCAGAGCCACCCTGAGGACATAAAAGCAAAGCCAGATTTCGGGACATTTTTGCGCTTCGCCTGCCACCTCGTGGGGAAGATGAGAGAAGAACCAGTAATAAAGTTTTCTGCCCCCGCAAAGAAGGGTCATTAGTCATTCAAACCCTTGGTACCAGCATTTTCCAACACCAAACGCTGGTTTTATAAGCCTGGAGGAACCAGCTCTTCAGACAGTGCTTAAGCAGACCCATCATGGAAAGGTCTCTCCCTTAGATGTGCTCCCTGGAACCCACAGGCTGGCTAAAACTGAGGGAGACTCAACACTGCAATTAATTTTCCTCAAACTGCTGCATTTGCTGCCACAGCTCAGGCGAGGGCAACAAAGAAACTGTCCAAGCTGTGCTACCACCCCCAGTTTGACCTCAGGCCCGGGACAATGCACGCCACACAAGGAGCAGTTAACGGTTTGGTGTCAGCAGCACTCAGAGCACAACAGAAAAGCAAAGAAAGTCAAGAACTAAACCCAGCAAAAATACATTTGCCCTTCCTGGAAGCGGTTCCAGGGTTTGAGACGAAAGCAAATCCTTTGAAGTACAAGTGAAATCATTTAAAGTGTAAGTGAAATCATTTGTTTACAACAAAAGGGCTGAGCTAAACCGAGCACAGGGGTTTGAATCCATCACAAACACACCACCGTCCTTCAGAGCTGCTTTAAAACCCGGGGATTTTGTTTAAACAAAAGGCAATGATAAATTCACTAACTTCAGGGGGAAGGGAGCTCAACACTCTGTTACCATGAAGTACTTGAGATTAAAAACAAAGAGCACCATCAATTCTGCTCTTCAAACAGCCCCTGGAAGATGTTTTAGTGCAACAGTGGAACCACACGCAGTGAGAAACCACGCGGTTCACTGAATAAAGGTGGGGGAAGCAGACAAAAAAACCCCTCCAAGTCACTTACAAATCAGTTCTGACCCCTCCAACAGAACACGCTGAGGAAACTGCTCTCAAAGCAGCTCCAGAGCTGAAAGCCCCCCACACCACGACCCCTTAACGCATCTCCTCACGCCGTCTTTCGGGGGATTTACCCTGCTGCAGCTGCAGCCGGGCCAGCTCAAGCCTGAGCTGTCTGTTTTCTTGCTTATACTTGGCGATGGCAGCGTCCTGCTCCTCCGTCAGGTTACGGATGTGACCCATGTAGCTGTCCATCTAGAAAGGAAAAACGGTGCTAGCCCAGCACGTTTACTGGTGCCCAGCCAGCGAGTTGGCCTCTCCACCCCCTTCCATTTACAGAACCACCTCAGGTGTGGNGGCCCCGCCCCGTACGTCTTGGCCACGCCCCCTGAGCGCACTAGTCCCTCCTCTCCTGGAGGTGGCCACGGGAGGAGAAACATCTGGGCCCCGGCCGTGGAACCGGTGGCATTCAGGGCTGTCCTGGAACTCCCCCGAGCTCCCTTCAGGCTTCAAGTGCATCCCGACAGCGAAGGATCTGCGGAAACGCTTCCGGCGGCGCCAAAACCACTGAGCAAATGGGACTGAAGTTTTCCTGATTTTCTTCTAAACCCTGGAGCTGTTCCCTGTCTCCGCACCGAGACAAAACAAGCAGGGACACAAAGCGGAGATGGAGAAGCTGCAAGGGACATAGCAGGCTTTGTCCTGTTGAGCTGACTCACCAGCACTGCACAGGAGGATGGATGGGAGAGAAAGAAGAGCGAGACGTGGAGGAGAGGGACATTGCGAGGAGCTTCCCAGGCTGCTCTTGCTCTTCTGGGTTTCTTCTCCTTACTTGAGGAGCACACCAAGTTTCCAGGTGATCAGC